>BLBF01000037.1:22848349-22871450 GCA_015471245.1 Laticauda colubrina
CGCTTCTTTTTTGCCATTCAAGTGGTCAACAAGAATTCCAAGCTGCTACGCAATCTCACACTTGGTTATAACCTCCATGACAACTTTTTCAGCACATTACACACTGATGCCTTGCTGGACATCTAGTGGAGAAGCCAGTATCTACTGGAGAAGTCAATGTCCCCAACTACAGCTGTGGAAGGAAGGAGAACCTTCTGGCTCTTATTGATGGAGCTCACAGGGAAATCTCCATCCAGATGTCAACCTTTGGAGGCACCTACAAAGTTCCACAGGTTTGGGTGTGTTTTGCTCAATATGATAAACTGAGTGAGGTGGTGGTAGATGAGGAATAGATGCAATCATCTTCTACATATAGTTCAAGAGCTACTTTCACCCTATTAGTGAACAGGGAGTCAAGGAATTATAGGCATTGTCTAACAGATATTGTGGCTAATAGATGTTGTAGCTAAATATATGCCAAGTTCCTCTTAAGTAAATTTGAGATTAGGTAGCAAGAATTCTTCTTTGCAGAACAATAAGAGTTTTAGGTAGAGTTAAAAATTATATAAATTTGTATAAGAAATCAGTTATTGACAACAGCTTTGTCTTAAAATATCTAATCAGAAAATCTGTCAGTTTAGTTTGGTTTGGTTTGGTTTGGTTTAATTTAGTTTATTGTCATTGCATCTCATACTATGAAATCAAATACCATCTTCAGTGCACATCATCACCATGACCATGAAAATAAAGACAAACACACATCCTTCACCCTTCACGCATTGAACCAAAAACCGCCCGATACCACACCAACACTGCGCTACACAGCAGAATTCAACAGAGCTCCTGCTCTGGGATAAAAGTTGTTTTTCAGCCTATTTGTCCTTCTTTTTATTATTCTTTATCATCTGCCAGATGGTAATAGTTCAAAAAAAGGGTTCCCAGGATGAGATGGATCTTTGAGGATGTTTTGAACTTTCTTAAGTGGGAATTATAAAGCTCTTCCAAAGAGGGGAGAGGGCAACCAATGATCTTCTGGGCAATGACCTTAACCCTCTGGAGTGCTTTCCTATCGGCCACTGTGCAGTTGGCAAACAAACGTAGAGGAAAGTTAAGCTCAAAAATGTTGTTTTTGCATGACAATGCCCGACTATACACAGCAAATTGCATTCGAGAAGTCCTGAATGCTTTCAAGTGGGAGATTTTTCCTCATCCACCCTACAGCCCCAATCTTGCACCAAGCAACTACCACTTGTTTCCGAGGATGAAGACCTGGCTTGGAACACAGCGCTTTGACGTGGAACTACAGGCGGGCATGACTGACTGGCTCAAATCTCAGGCGGCTGAATTTTATGACAATGGAATTACAAAGCTTGTTCACCGCTATGATAAGTGCCTCAATTTGTTCAGTGAATATGTTGAAAAGTAGTATTTAAGTGTCACTTTCAAGTGTATATAATAAAAATTTTTTCCTACACTTTGTTTTTTTTCTGTCGCAAAACGTAATCTATTTTGTGGATAGCCCTTGTAAATTGTTGAATCCCTCACCACACCTGCCTCATGTTATTGCTATAAAAATTACCCTCAATCTTCCTCTTATAATCAGAATACCTTTCTTCAGAATACCTCTGGCAACACTGTATCTTGCCCCATCATCGGACCTAAAGGCCTTGATCCTGTCACGCAAGAGGTGCTGGACTTCCTTGATCATCCAGGATTTCTGATTGGGATAGATCCTAATAAGTTTATCCACAGTGATAGTATCTGTGCAGTGTTTAATGTAGCACAGAACAGTTGTAGTGTGCACCACTAGGTCAAGGTGGTAAAAGACATCCCAATTTGTGTTCTCAAAACAACACTGAAGTTGTTGGGAAGCATCTTCTGGCCAATATTTCACTGTCTTTATTATAGGCAGAGCCCACTTCCTAAGAAGGATGTATATTGATGCTAAAAGCAGTGACATAAGGTCTGATTGTCCCAAATGTGGTAATTGTATAATCTTATAGCCATGTTTGATGTTGGTATATACTTTGTCCAATATGTTTGCTCCTCTAGTTGCACATTTAAGGCAGGGAAACCAAAGTTTATTGCTTTCTAGAAGTTAGTGTAGCTAGTTGATATACTAAACATAAGCATTATGGAGGAAATGGATTGCCCTTAAAGTAGTGCTCAGACTGTTGGCCCTGATCCAGGCCCTTTCTCCAGCCCCTGTTTGAGAGGGAGGTTTGAGTTCAATGGGGCCACGAGAAGGAGAATCAATACTTACTAAGGGGAAGACAAGGAACATATTTGAACCCTTGTTCTTCAGTCTGGATATCAATTACTTCTGTGCCTGAACTGCACATGCCTAAGGTGCAAAATGAATATAAGAATGCTGATAAAATGAGATTATTATCATATAAACTGAAGTGTGTAGACTGTTAAGAAAACTAGTAACATAATAATTTAATGATTATTGATACATCAAAATCAAAAATTATAGTCTTTGGAATACGACACCATAGTCAAGATGCCTCTTTGATGGTGAGGCAACAGAGCAAGTAACACCTTTCCTTACCTGGCAAAATCTTCACTGACCCTGGATATGGCTTCACACATTATCCAAGAAGCCATTTAGAGAAAGGATAAAGGTGAATTTATTGCCTGAACTTTAAAAAAAATATCACTTGTTTCTTCTTCATTTATTACAATATATAATCTCACACAAGCCCTTACATCAAACTGAGGTTTGGGGTTTTATACATGTCATTATTAGAACAAACTCAATCACATCACTGGAAGAATATCTTGGAGGTGGACAAAATAATATCCTGAGAGCTCAATTGGGAATTTATTCATTTTTTCTAAAATCAGGGCATATAATTATTACAATTAAAGGTATGAAACCTGTCTCTGTGTTAGAACTGCAAAATTTGAATGAAAGACATCTTGGATTGTACAACTCACAATTATATCAGGAGACGCATTCTCACTTCCTCTTATACAATTGGAGAACAGATCTACTATCAGAATGCCAATTATCTAAGAAAGAGAGAGATCATCAGTGCCTTGGACCAGATATTATACAAATGACCTATTGACATCCATATATTAAAATAATATACACCCTAAGATGTCAGAATTTTAAAAATTATATATAATACAGCAAACAGTTTAGTTGAGATCCGGACATGTGAGTCTGATTGTAATAAATTATTGGGATGATACAGAAATGATGTGCATGCTTTATTCTTAATTTATTCTTGCAACCTGTTTTATAGACAGACTTAAAAATGTTCTGTGTTCTGCATTACACATTTTGATATGACTTAATGGCGAATCAGTAAAAATTATTCTAATATGTTCATGAGAACCGATAAGGAGTTATTAATATCTAGTATTTGGGACTTGATCCAATTCCAAATATAACACAGCATTCCTCATTGCTTTTTCAGATCAGTGTTGAACCCGTTTCAGGGATCCTGAGTGATAAAAGTAAATTCCCTTTCTTCTACCAGTTGCTCCCCAAAGAAGGGATCCAATACCCAGCAATCGTCCAACTGCTCCTCCATTTCAGATGGACTCCATTTCAGATGGAGCCTCTTTGCCCCAGACACAGAGAAGGGAAAGAATTTCATGAGGACTTTCACTCCAATGCTTGTCAGGAATGGAATTTGTGTTGTTATAGCACAACAATTCTCAACAACTGGACACACATCACCTCTCAGAGATGATCTCTCCAGGTGGAGACAAGCCAGTGTCTTCATCCACTTCAAAGAAAATGTTTCCCTTGTGGATAAAATTATTCCTTTCTATTTTGCACTTAGGTGTTTGCCAGGACCCGTTGAAGGGAAAGTTTGGATCTTGACAGTCCTGGGTCATGTGTCAATTCCAAAGCCCAGACTTTTGAGATATGTCCATAATTTTTGGGCTTTTCATACAAAATACAAAGAGAAATATGATTGTTTTGAACCCTATTTATTTTTGGAACCCCAGATTGAAGATCACTATTTCCGCTGTTCTCTTTCAAAGCACATCTTTTCTGTCACCCAGAAAGCCCCACTGGAGACCCAAAAGAAAAGGAACAGGATCTGGATCGAAAATCACACCTATCTGTACACTTTCCGTTACACTCTGGCCCATGACTTGAATGCTGCCTATTCCTCCATTTCGAGAAGGAGAAGTAAGGAGGCCGAAGAGAGGTTAGGGGCTCCAAGGCTACAACCATGGCAGGTACGGGATCCCAATATGGATCCATCCAACTTAGTAATTTTGGGGAAAGTATCCAAAGGAGATGGAGAGGAACAATCTGAGCCTTTTTGTGGTCCAAAAGGGCAAAGGCTTTGGCCAGTTTAATCATTCATGGGGGAATATTCCAAAGAGTGGGCATTAGGATAGATATATTTTGATATTAAACACTGCTAATTGTAAAAAAGAGATGTGCATTTTCAAATGAATTCCTGGCTTTATGGGTTTGTGATTACCATTGTTGAACTTTATCTTCATACTCCATGACTATCTACCCCAACCTCTCATCTCTTCCAGAACCCCAGTTTTTTCTGACTGAAACTGGTCGGTCTTTCCATGAAAAGGATCAGTGAAGGGGAGACAGAACTTCTGTGCTTTAAAATGGCTTCTTCCTTTTAAGACATTTTTCCTCTCATTCAACCAGAATCTCCTCCCTGTGACTGGATTATTTTTCCATGTCTCACTCTCTGGAATAATAGAGAGTGGGCCTCTCTTAAGCTTCTGCCTAACGTCTTTCAGTGATTGGAAGGGGACTCCATCCTCCCTTCTCCAACGGAGAGGTTGCGTTAATCTGGAGAAGGGGCTCCCAGACTTCTTCTCCTGGAAAGAGCCTTGTTGTGCCTGGAGAGGGATCTGATACTTGAGTCGGAGTCTCCACAAACCAAAAGATTTCAAGGAGTTTTCAGGGAGTTTATGAATAATCTTTTTATTGATTGGTTTGTTCATTGATGTTCTGATTCTCTGCAGTGTTTTATATAATTGACAATTTTTGTCCATTTTGTTTTATATTGATAAATATGATTGACACATTTTTTGCTCAATCCTTGTTTCTCACTTTTGAAGATAGTAGTAACTCTTCTTCCAACTAAGAATACCTGCAAATCATGTGCAGGAAAGATTCAAATTTTTATTTATTTATTTGATTTGTCAGTCACTTACAAGATAATAGATATAAGTATAAACATGAGTAAGAATACAGAAAATAGGTACGATTAAATGGGGACAATAGGACAGGGATGGGAGACACGATGGTGCACTTATACATGCCCCTTAAATGTGAAAAATATGAAAAATGTGAAAAGACGCATGAGATAAGAACCCAGAATTTCTGCTTTTAACATTTCTGGATCTTTTCTCTGCTTTCTGGAGAAGCATCAGTTTTGCAACCTTTCCAATTTGAATTTATACTTGGACCAAAATGGAGATATTGTGGCAGCTCTTCTTCTCAGGGCTTGGGTAGTTCTCCCAGATATGAAGTTGGTCTACCAGCCCATAGGGACTTTTGAAAGAGAGGCTCTGATTGTCAAAAAAAAGTGCTCTTCTACAGGTAAACTTGCTCAACAAGGTGTATGAATTATTGGCTCCTTTTCTCTGTTTTCCAAAGCCTCAGGGACCATTTCAAGTCTGCTAATCCTAAAGGCCACAGTGGATGACCTTCAGTGAGAATTGAATGTTGGGATTGATCGTTTTATTGACTGATTTGCAGGCTTCAATATTATTCAACATTTTGAGGGACACTTTCTCATGACCTCACCTCCTCCTCTTCTCACCACAGTTCTAGAAAATAGAGTGTGTTTTATGCTTGTTTCACCAGCATGACAGCTACATGAACTGAACAAATAAATATACAGAAAACAAAGAACATCCAGTTGAAAGCTGATAGCCTAAATTTTTCCTTCGGATGTTAACTAGGAGACTGTTTTGGACAACTGTCAGAGGGAAGATTCTCCAGAAGAAGAAATCTTTACTTGTTCTACTGGTCAAAGTTTTCTTTCTTCATTGCAGGTTTTCTCTATTTTAATAAATCTGGTACACAAAAATATAATAAATCTAAAATGTGTTCTGAATGTAATAAATTCTAAAATTTAATAGGAATAGATCAGCATACTTTGAAATCATGGCTTCATAAAAAAAGGAGGAGTGCATGTTGGAAGAACCAACAAACACTTAATGATTAAATCTGTTTTCGATTCCATTCCTCTAAACTTTATCACATGGAAAAGTCCTTTCTTGCTATGTGATATGATAAGCAAAATGCAGGAACTAGAGTAAATGAAGAACCTGCCTATAGTTGTGTCTCCTACAACCATTTGGAACTAGAGGGAGATTTCATAATTTATCTCAGACAAGACAAGATGTTAATGGGCTAATGTCTATGTCTCCCTCCATTTTCCGTGGATGTGAGTATTAACACACTTGCTTTGGCATTCCTTCTTTTTCTGCTCAGTCCCTGCCTCAGTCCAGATGTGTGGAAAGTTGTCGTGCTGGATATGTCAAGAAGGCTTGAGAAGGAGAGCCAGTTTGCTGCTATGACTGCATTCCTTGTCCAGAGGGGACCTTCTCCACTCAGGAAGATGGGAGACACCAATGAAAATAGAAGGCGTGGTGGAAATGGATTCATCCAGATCATTTTGATGAAAGTACATGTTTCCTTTTTTGTTGTCGAAATGCACAATTTCCTATCTTAGGCAATGAATAACTCAAAGACCTTAAAACAGAGCTAGGAAGAGAAAGAAAAGTAAGGCAGATTGAACAAGTTTCCCAGGGAAAACAATTTTTTTGCTTCTTAGTTTGGATGTGTCTGTTTCAACCTTTTTAGGAAGATCTTTGAAATTTGAGGAATTGTCTTATGTCCATTGCTTTTTCTCATCTGAAACAGATTTTCATCATGTCATTCCCCCAAAATTGATGCATAAAAAGTTTTATCAAGCAATTAAGGTCATCAACTGCCATAAGGAGAAATATCTTCTTGAAGTATCACGGATGGAGAGCTTTTGGGCTTTTTGAGTTTGTTTGTTTGTTTTTGTTATTGATGTTGTTATTGTTGTTAAATGGTGATATAAGAGCCCCAACCAAAAGATGGTGAAATAAGAGCCCCAACCAGAGCCCCAACCAAAAATAAATCCAGCAATGGTTTAAAGGAGGGGGTGGGAATCCCTTAATACACAATTGTGATTCGGTTGAAAGAGAACTCACAAAAAGCATAGAAAATAGAGGACTAATAAAAATAAGAAGGTGCAGGAAACTGATATAGGTGGAACTAGTTCAGTGCTTGAAGAGTAGGAAGGAAATCAGTTCATCTGCTGGTTCTTGGAAGAGGAAGACAGCAGCTTTTCAAGAGGGGAATGTAGAGCCCTAATTCATAAAATAGACCCTCACATCTGACACATTTGTAGAAGAGTAAAAAAAGACACCCCAAAATTGGCATCCCAAAAATTCAAAGAAAAATTCACATTGCACCAGAGAAGGCATGTAAAAATATAAGCCCAGAGGTAAAGCTGAATATGTATGAAGCTGGTCTGTATGGAGACCTTTGGTGTAAGACAGCCTCTGTTTTCCCCAAGACCCTTCAGGGCTTCTGCTTTGGATGGCTCCCACCCTGACTGGTCTTCCAGAAGCCATGAAAGCCAGGCTGCCCTGCAGGCTCTGGACCAGAGGGAGGTTGAGCCCCTGCTGGAGGGGATAGGGGGCTACAGGGGACTTTGGGGACCCTTCAAGACTCATTTTATCTTTTTGAATAACAAACAATCAAGAGATCCTGGGAGTCAGGCAATCTATCACTTGCATAAAGAAACAAGCAAATTCTTATTAGTTTGTCAGTGTAAAATATCTGGCTGGGATTAACATGGCAATCCCTTTTAAAATATATTATTTCTTTATATCCCATCATTATTATATATAAATTTTTCATAACAACTTTCATTCTAATTCTATTAATCTTACCTCATGGATTCAGTATCACCTTTAAATTAATTACATGCTTGCTCTCCTGAAATGCTATCAATCAGTGGTGGGTTTCAAACTTTTTTTACTACCAGTTCTGTGGACGTGGCTTGGTGGGCATGGCAGGGGAAGGATATTCCAATCAGAAGTAATATTTGCTACTTAAAATTTCTGCTATCAGTCCTCCAATACTGGTCAGAACCTGCTGAATAGCACCTTTGGTATCAATATATTTAGATCGATCTCATTTCATACAAGAAAGCCCTTTGGTCAGAGATTACGACTGTAATCCAAATGGACAGAAAATGTGGCAAACTTCTTAGATGCCACTTCAGAAACTCCCTCTGAACCTTATCAAGGATCTTGTCAACATCCAATGAGAGGAGAGCAGCTGATTCCTGGATGGAGAGGCCTGGTGTGGGCAGTTAAGGGGGCACCACATTGCATCCATATTAGCGCTGCTCCTGGTAGCCATTTCAGTTTATCTACAAAGCTACATTTCTCTACCAGCCACCTAGATTTCACAGGATAGGCATCCTCTGGGTTCAGAATACTGAGAAATGCCACCTGGAAAGACCCAGGACGTTTGCCTACAAAAATGATCAGATTCATTGTTTACCTGTAACAATGTAGGTTCCCATGAAGGTTCTTAAGAGAAGACAGGAATTGCTTTAGGTCCCAGGACTTCCCCAAATTTCATATACCTTACCCATACAGATTTCAGAAAGTGATATTTTCTTATGTTGTCCCCATGGAATTCTTAACCAATACATCTCAGAAATTCTCCCTGTTATCAGATGTTCTCCCACGAAGGTATTTCTTGAAAAATAAAATGACAGATAATTAAAGAAATGTTGCTTTTTGACTTTCTCAGAAACAGGAAAATGCACCAAGTGTCCTGATGATAAATATCCAAATGAGCACAGAGTCCAATGTATCCCGAAAGTTATAACATTCCTGTTTTACGAAGAACACCTGGGCATCATCCTGGTCTCTTTTGCCCTACTCTTGTTCCTAACCACAGGTCTTGTCTTAACCATCTTCATGAAATACCGAGGCACTCCCCTTGTCAAAACCAACAACCGGGACCTCTCCTACATCCTCCTAGTCTCCCTCCTGCTTTGCTTCTTGTCTTCTTCTCTCTTCATTGGTCAACCAAGGAAAGCCATCTGCCTTCTCCGACACACAGCCTTCAGCCTCATCTTCTCAGTTGCCATTTCTTCTCTCTTGGCCAAAACCATCATGGGAGTGCTGGCTTTCCTGGCCACAAAACCAGGAAACCAAGTGAAGAAATTGTTGGGGAAGACTATGGCCAACTCCATCATCCTTTCTTCTTCTGCTGTCCAACTTGTCATCTGCTCCATCTGGCTGGGAGTTTCTTCCCCCTTCCCTGACTCTGACCTCCACTCCCAGCCTGGAGAGATCATCCTGCAATGCAACGAAGGGGCTGTTGTCATGTTCTATGTCACCCTCAGCTACATGGGCTTCCTGGCTGCCATCTGCTTCACGGTGGCTTTTCTGGCCAGGAATCTGCTTGGGGCCTTCAATGAAGCCAAGCTGATCACCTTCAGCATGCTGGTCTTCTTCAGTGTCTGGGTGACTTTTGTGCCCACCTATCTGAGCACCAAAGGGAAATACATGGTGGCTGTGCAGGTCTTCTTCATCCTGGCCTCCAGTGCTGGTCTGCTGGGCTGCATCTTCATCCCCAAGTGCTACATTATCCTCATGAGGCCAGAGCTGAACACAAAGAAACAGCTGACAACCAGAACAGCACAGAGTAATTTCAACTTTTAACATGTTCCGCACTCCAACCATAGAAAATTGTCCAAGCTAATCTCCATGCATGAGTGGGGCAACTATTTAAATAAATAAAGGATGTGTGGAAGATTGTAAGGATACAAATTTCTTGGAGAAATGACAGCATGTTAGCAAAATAGAAAGATAGAAGGAATGCATAGATCAGTGTATTGATGCCGTCATTTCTCAATACATTTAATCCAAACTGCTTTGCCAATGCAGCTCAGATGTTTATTTTTATTTACACAATAACTCTTTCTTGAGGGGAGCAACAGTGCATGGGTGGAGGGTAACTTGAGTCTTGCTAGTTATGAATATTCATGCTTGCATCATCCATTAAATGAAATATGCATATGTATGATTGTCATTTTCTCTTCCTTTCCTGAATAAATATAAAGAATATATAAGTGCATCCTTTGGTCTGTAAGATTTCCTCCCACTATTTCCTGGAGGGAAATTCCTCCAGTGGACACTAAATAAACAATAACTGCAGGAAGTCTGGATTGTTTTTTTTTTCGGGGAGTCCTGCATTTGATTCCACAGAAACTGGTGTCAGGAGTGGGATTCACAATCTTCCACCTGCCACCAGGAACAACACCTAGGGCAGCCCTCTAGGACAAATGCTGTGAGATTTGTCCCATAACCCTTCCCACAGCTACATAAAGGCTGAGAGTAAAGACTAAGAGTAAGACTAAGAGTGCATGAGAGACCACATTCCGTGTCTAAGAGTCTGTTGTGGCTGGAAAGGTTTGTCGAGTGTTTGTGGTCCCTTCCACCCTGATTCTCAGCTGCCCTGGCCCTGCTGTGAGCTCATTTGAGCGATGGCCGGAGGTGTCCAGGAAGACAGGGGGGATTTTAAATTGGCTTTCTCAATTGTATTGCTAATCATTTCCCATAACCTTCAAGAAACAGCCTCTCTTTCAGAAACCAGGACTGGCAGGAGAGCATTCAGTGCATGGTAGATAATGGTAAAGAAGGAAA
Source organism: Laticauda colubrina (assembly GCA_015471245.1). Taxonomy (NCBI): domain Eukaryota; kingdom Metazoa; phylum Chordata; class Lepidosauria; order Squamata; family Elapidae; genus Laticauda; species Laticauda colubrina. Next base: position 22,859,054 of record BLBF01000037.1, read on the forward strand.
ATAGTCCAGCCAACCTTGGGAAACGCTGAGAATGGATCTCACCCAAACCCATTTCGACATTTTTCCTTTTCAAATGTTTCTTTTACTTTTATTAAGAATACTCAGCTCTTTTCTATAGCTATGCTGTCATTCTTGGGATGCAACTGAACTGGGGACTATTTCTAAACCCAACCCTCTTTTGCTTGTTATTCTAATTATAAAAGTAATCTTAATCCACTTCTGAGGGTTCCCTCTTTTCATAGGGAGATCACATTTTATCAGAGTACTCTTAACTAATTGCTTTTAAATGATCTTCCCACTTGGTTGCTTATTGGAAAAGATAAACTGAGGCAGAACCTGGGCCAGGTTTGGCCTCACTTGAGAACTGCCTTTAAACCTCCATCAGCCTTTCTGTCCTTGCTCCATAGCATCGCTGCAGAAGAGCTAACTTTTGTGTGCATCATCCAAGAGCAGAGCTGGAGACAGACTCCCATAGTTATAATAGCCTAAGTCCAGTTTACATCTTTAAGTGACTGTTCAGAAGCTGCAAGCAACAGCAGGGTTTCCTTGAGGAATCAGGTCCACAGATTTCTCCTTCCAAGGTTGGAGATCCAAAGGCAGAGAGGCCCTTTCTGTGGTCTCTCCATCAAGGAACCCAGGGAACCCAGATGCCCATAAAAGGGAGAGGGTGTTGTGGAAATTCCCCGTTATGAGAATGAACACATATAGGGAGACATATAGAGAGTAGTGTTGGAATTATACATACAGAGCACACAGATACACTGTACAGTAAATGTAGGTTTTTACTTCCAGAAAGGTTTAAGCAAAGTCCAAAATAAGCAATCCAAAGTCATTCACAAGTTAAATCAGTCAGTTTTCAATCCAGGAATAATCCAAATATCAAAGTCCAGTGTCAAAAAACAGTTCAGTATCAGACTTACATAAAATTCAGTAATATCAGTCAATTAGGAAAAATGGAGCAATGGCAATACTTTTCAACAGAAGGAAACAAAGATATGCTCACGCTCTCTTCTGAGACTCAGACTAAACAACCCAGGTTTCTGGCTCCATCTTATGGCCGTTTGAAAATAACCACACCCAATTGCAGTTTTTGCAATCTCTTAAAGACATAGCACTAAAATGTTTATCCTGGTTTATGTATTTCTTACCCAATACCTGTTCAGAGACTTATATTCCTAACAGAGGGGCCTGGGCAATTCCTGAGGGCTACTGGTCTGAGTGTAAGTCCCAGGATCTGGTCACAATGTTGAGGTCCCCTGTTATTATTATTATTATCTCCCAGGGCTGCAGTAGCAGACACAACATCACAGGTTCAGTCTCTGGTCTTCCAATGGAGCAGTCCTCGTGTTGGCCAACACATCTGAGTTCCCCTTCTCGGAGGAAGGAGGCCTGATTTGTTGCCAAACGTGAATCAGGAGTAGGCCTTAATTAACATCTGGAGGCAATCAGATTGGGGGAGGCTGTTCAAACTCATGATTAACAACTCATAGAGACTCAAGAGCAATGAACTAACAGGTGGCAGGAACCTGTTCAGGAACCTGTAATTAATCATCGGTTATGTCCTAGTTTTTTAAATATGATAACTGCAATCTCCGTGTGATGGTGCATTTCTTGAAGACGCATGAATTGTTCCTTTATCTGAAGAAAACATTAACTACATGAGGAACAGTCAAGTCTATCATATGTCTTTTTAGGTATCCTTCTTGGTAAATGGAATTGCATCAAATCCAATCCAATCCGATCAAGTTTATTACAATCAAGATGGATGAATTCTTCCTTTATCTGAAGAAAATATTAATTACATCAATCCAACTGTCTATTCAGGAGGGGATGGAAGATTGGGGGGAAGGGAGGGAGTTGGGGGAGGGACTTGCTGTCTCATGTGCCAGGTGAGTCTGGCCAGAGCCAGATCTGGGAGCTGGAACCGAGCAGTCGAATGGGCTTAGCATTTGGGGGCCGAGCAACCTGCAGGAGAGGAGAAGAGAGGAGAGCAGCTTTCATTGCTTCCTTGAGGCTGCCGATCTGGCAGACAACTCCAGTCATCACAAAAATATCTAGCTTGCTAACATGCCCTCATTTCTCCAAGAAATTTCTCTCCTCACAATCTTCCACAAACCCTTTATTTATTTACAGAAAAATAGTTGGCCCACTCAGATGGGGAGAGTAGCTTGGACCATTTTCTATGTTTGGAGTGTGGAACATGTTGAAAAAGCACTACGTAATCTAAAACCATCTCTATCTATTGGACTATCCACTGCCATAGCCAAACCTCTCAGCATAATCCTTGAAACATCTTTCAGGACCAGTTCCTTGCCAAACCAATGGACACAAGCCATGGTCATCCCCATCTTCAAAAAGGGAGACCCCAGCCTAGTTGAAAATTACAGACCAATCTCCTTATGCTGCGTCACCTGTAAGTCATGGAATAAATTATTAAACAATCCATTATCCTCCACTTAGAGACAAACAACCTACTCTCTAATAAACAATTTGGTTTCAGCAAAAAACTGTCCTTTAATCTGCAACTCTTACACTGCAAAAACATATGGACTACACAACTTGATCATGGCAAAGCAATTGATTATATTTACATATACTTCTGTAAAGCCTTTGATTCAGTGATACATGACAAACTACTCCTAAAACTAAATTTTTATGGTATCTCTGGTCACCTGCATAACTGGATAGAAGAATTCCTGTCAAACAGACAACAAATGGTCAAAATTGGGAGTGTCCTATCAAATTTTGTACCTGTCAACAGTGGTGTCCCCAAGGCAGTGTTCTAGGACCAACTCTCTTCATACTTTACATAAATGACATCTGTGATCATATTAAGAGCAACTGTGTTCTCTTTGCTGATGATGTAAAGCTATTCAACACCACAGACAATACTACTACCCTTCAAAAAGACCTTGACTATGTATCAGAATGGTCAAACAAATGGCAACTTCAAATCTCAACAAATAAATGCTGTGCCTTAAATATTGGCAAAAAAAATAAATCAGAAAATAAAATACAAGCTGAATAGTCAAGACCTTGTTGATGATCCAAACTTTGTCAAGGACCTTGGAGTACTCATCTCAAATGACCTAAGTGTTAGAGCCCACTGAAACTACATCGCCAAAAAGGCATTAAGAGTTGTTAATCTAATCCTATGTAACTTTTTCTCTGGTAATATCACACTACTAACTAGAGCATACCAAACATTTGCTAGACCAATACTCAAATACAGCTCATCAATCTGGAACCCACATTACGCATTTGATATTAGCACAGTTAAGAAAGTCCAGAAATATTTCAAAAGAAGAGTTCTCAATTCTTCTTAATGACAGTTGTAAATTTTCCCATTTCGCCAAATCTAGCGCAATCTCCTGCTTAAGTTTGAAAGAATATTCACTTTTAGTGTACTACATCTTGCTGTCAAATGTATCCCCAAGTACTTGATCTTATTCGTGATCTGAATTTTCAATACATCCGCCAGTTCTTCCTTTTGTCTTGACAGCATATTCTTTGTCAAGATATTTGTTTTATCTTTATTTATTTTCAAACCAGCCACCTTTCCATATACCTCTATCTTTTCTATCAATTTTGATGCTGTTTCTAGTGGGTCTTCTAAAATGAAAACCAGATCATCTGCGAATGCTTGCAACTTAAATTCTTCCTTTTTAATTTTCATCCCCTTTATATCCTTTTCTTCTCTAATATTTCTGTTTAACACTTTCAAGGTTAACACAAAGAACAAAGGTGATAGTGGGCACCCTTGTCTTGTTCCTTTTCTTATATCAATAAAATCTGTCAGTTCTCCCTCTATCATTACCTTTGCTGTTTGGTTATGATATATAGCTTCTATTGCTTGGACAAATTTTTCATCAAACCCCATCTGTTCCAGCTGTGATAACATGGATCGCCAGTTCACGTTATCAAATGCCTTCTGTGCATCTAGGAATATCAAAGCCATTTGTTTTTCAGGGTGTGACTTGTAGTATTCCAAAGTGTCCAAGATTACTCTCATATTGTCTTTAATTTGTCTTTTTGGCAGAAATCCATTTTGATCAGGATGGATAAAATTGTTTAAGTATTTTTTAAGTCTTTCTTCCAATAGTGAAATAAAAATTTTATAATCTGCGTTAAGTAAGGAAATAATTCTATAGTTCTTGATTTGTAATGGATCGGCCTCCTCTTTTGGGACAAGTGTAAGATAAGCTTCTGACCATGATTTATGTATCTTCTTCTTTAACATAATTTCATTCATAATTTCTAGCAATGGAAGGTTCAACAATTCTTGTAATGTTTCATAAAATTCTGCCAGAAGTCCATATGGGCCTGGTGCTTTTCATTGTTTTGCTTCTTAAGTGCTTCAGTTAACTCCATCATCATTATCTTGCTTCCTAACACTGTTTCAATATCTTTAGGTATCTGAGGTAGATTAGCATTCTGTAAGTACTTTTTAACTCTTTCCTCATCAATATTCTCTTATGTGTATACTTTCCCATAGTAGTCTCATATAATTTCCTTCTTCTCTTTACTACCAAAGCAAACTTGGCCTTAGTCATCTATTAATTGCAATATTTTCCTTGATTCTCCTTTCTCAATTTATATGCTAACCATCTTCCTGGTTTATTTGCATCTTCAAAATAGTTCTATTTTGGACCTCTGATTTTTTTGTGCTAGTTCTTCTTTTTCCATTAGTCCCATTTTATGTTTACTTATTTCCATTTTTAACTTAATGTCCTTTTTCTGTGGCATTTTCTGTAGCTCTTTTTCAGGTCCTTTATATTCATTCTCTAATGCCCTCGAGGCTAATATTTTCATGGTATTTCTTTTCCTGGTATAGTCTATTATCAAGCCTCTGGCATATGCCTTCATTGTATCCCATACATTCTGCACTGATGTATGTTCTTTTTCATTTTCTCTGAAGAAGAAAGCCAGTTTTTTCTCCATCCACTCTGTGAAGTCTTTTTCCTTTAATATAGTATTATTTAAAGGCCTTGTCACACTGCCCAACGGATGCAAAATGTTTGTAAAAAGGACACAGCGGACGAGAAAAATGTTTCATCCGTTGTTATCCGCTCTCAAAAGGGGCAAAAATTTGCATAACCAGAGTGGATAACACGGAAAGGAACGGATGCAGGGAGGACGCAGAGCGGATGGAAAGCGGATGCGGAACGGAAGCCTAGCGGATGGAAGTGGATGAGAGCGGATGGCACATCTGCAGGGCTTCCGGGGGACCTCAGCAAAGTGGACACGGAACGGATACAGCGGATGCAGAGCAGATGCAGAACGGATGAAGCGGATGCACAGCGGAAGCCTAGCGGATGCACAGCAGAAGCCTAACGGATGCCTAGGATTAATTGCGTATGCGGGGAGGATGCATTGTGTAAGCCCCGCAGATATAAAGGGAAGCAGCTCGGAAGCAGGTCACCATTCAAAGGAAAGACCTGCTGCTGGACGGATTGACAGCCTTGCCTGCCCTGCCTGCAAGCCTTGCTGCAAGCCTTGCTGCAAGCCTCCCTGCCAGCCTCCCTGCCAGCCTTGCTGTCTGCCTGACTGTCAGCCTTGCTGCCAGCAAGTCTGCCTGCCAGCCTTGGTGCCTGCCTTCCTGCCAGCCTTGGTTCCTGCCAGCCTCCCTGCCAGCCAGCAACCCCACAACCATGGGGAAGAACAGAAAGCCTCAGCCATCTGCTGCTAGCCCTGGCAAGAGGGACAGGGCCACCATCCCACACCCTAGCCCTCACTCTGGTTCTGCTGGGGCTTCTGTAGCACGGGCTCACTCTTGTGGGGCTGGAGCTTCTGCTGCTTCTGCTTCTGGAGGAGCTGCTGCTGCTGCTTATGGCAGTGGTGCTTCTGCTGGGGACTATGCTGATGCTGCACCACAATGGCGCTTCAGACAACCACTCCAGCACCAGCTACCTCCACAGCACCTGGACCCTTCACTCCTAAGACTGAGCGACTAAGAGGAGTGCCAGAGACTCATTTTTGTTTTATACCTTGTTGTTAATAAAGTCTATCTTTGATTCACACACTTGCTTCATTTCTTTTTTTTAATAAAATCTTGGTGGAAAATTTTAGAAATGGTTTAAGCCTTTGCATGCTTGAGAGATGAGTTAAGATAGCAGTGGGATGGGCAGGGATACCTGTGGGATGGGTTAAGATAGCTGTGGGGTAGATAAACCTCCAGTGCAAGCATAGTGGGACTGTATGGTCCACCCTCCCAGGTGCCACACATATGGCCTTTTATTATCAATAATAATGTAATCAATCATCCACACATGTCAACACAAACACAACTCTTTATTAAACGCCCTGTTCATTGTAGGCCCACCCAACATACATGGCTCAATCTCATCAATGTGATGAGACAGGCTGAAGGAAGCATCCATTAGTCATCTATCATCCTGTCTTGCCACTCCACTGCTCCAGCTAGGGAGTTGCACCAGTGTTTCAGGAGGTTGCGCTGCTTCTTCCCTTCACGTGAGGCTCTGTTGGGGCCTTGCACATCCTCAGTGTCTATCAGGTTTCGCCCTTGCCTCCATTCCCCAGGCTCCATGTCCCCATTGCCTTGTTGGAGGTCCATGAGCCTGTTCTGCAAGACTGGGTAGCGGGTGTGCATGAGATTGTGCAGGATGCAGCAAGCTTCCACGATGTTCCTCACGGTCTCTGGGCGATGCTGCATGGTGGTGAGAAGTACCTGGAACCTGTTGGCCAGGATGCCAAAGGCATTCTCCACCATCCACCTTGCCCTGGACAGCCTGTAGTTGAAGATCCTCTCTTCATGGGTGAGGCATCTGGAGGTGTAGGGCTTCATGAGGTAGGTTCTGAGGGAGAAGGCGTCATCCCCCACGATGAAGTAGGGCACATCTTGCATGTCGTTGGGCAGTGGGTCTGGATCTGGGAAGCCCACAATGAGGTTGCGTTCCAGCCCCTCCTTGAGGTGACTGGCGTTGTATACCTGGGCATCTGAAGATGAGCCATTGCCTGAAGCATCGATGTACATGAACTTGTAGTCAGCATTGACCATGGCGAAGAGGATGATGCTGAAGAAGCTCTTGTATTTGAAATAAGTGGACCCCAACTTGGCTGGAGCTTTGCAGGCCAACATGCTTCCCATCTATGGCTCCAACGGTGTGTGGGAAGTTCCACCTCTGATACCACTGCTCTGCAACTTTCTTTCCTCCTTCTTCAGTGGTGGGGCACTGGAGGAGCTCCTCCATGTATTCTTCGATGATGGCCTGCACCACTTCTCTGACCACAATGCTGATGGTGTTGTGTGGCACCCTACAGCCGTACTGCATGCTCCTGTAGGTGGTCCCTGAGGCCAGGTGGTGCAGAGTGAGTGCCACCTTGAGCCCAGGGTCCAGGCTGGGCCGGAAGTTGGTGTTTGCCTTGGTCAACCTGGGTGTCAGCCACTGCACAACTTCGTCAAACATGGCTGGAGGCATCCTCATGAAGTTCTGGAATGCACGAGTGTCTTCGTTCCTGAGCTCCACCATCAGCTTGTTGTACAGTCCATACTCTGCTCTTCTGGTGATCCATCTTCAGACCCAGACGCTTCTTGGCTGCCTCCTTTTCTTCCCATAGTAGAGTTCACAGAGCCTGTAGATGGCTTTGCACTGTTGCAGAACGATGGTGGCTGCCAAAAGGACTTTGTTATGATCCACGGTGGACATGACTCGATGCTGTGGAAGAGCAAGAGTCAGATGAAGGCTGCAGAGGTCTGCACCGCAGGGCTGCTGGTCTGAAAGTGAGATCTAGGTGAGTTGCTCCCTCTTTTTATAGTCAGTATAGGTTTTCCCCTAGGTGTCCCTTTGCATCCTCTAGGCATCTTCTAGACATCCTTAATATCCGAGATAGGTCCCCTCTGCGAACTTTTTTTCTGTTTTAAATGCTTTGTTTTCGTGCTGCATCCGTTCTGCATCCATTCTGCATCCGTTCCGCGTTCATTCTGCTTCCTCCCTGCATCCGTTTACCACTGGAGCAGATGGAGTTGCGCTGATGCGCAGCGGATGCCTAGCGGATATAGCGGATGCGGAACAGATGTAGAATGGATGCCTAGCGGATGCCTAGCAGATGCAGAACAGACGAATTGGATACATTTTCCATGCAACAGTTTTGAGCAGCTCAAAATTTTCTGAGCGGATGAAACATCCATAAATGGATGCTGGACTGAACGAGAGGAAGCAAAACGGAAGCAGTGAGTACAGAACGGATACATCACATTAACCAACAGATGGCAAGCTTTTTTGTCCATTTTACATCCTCTTTGCATCCGTTGGTGCAGTGTGACAGGGGCTTAAGCTAGTAAGAAGGGGTTTTGTTAAAGTAAGAAATAGCCCAGCTTAAAAAAAGCAAAAAGAGCACGCTACACCTTATTTGGTTATCCAGGGCTTTTGTTAAAATTTATAACTCTCTTATCCAGAGTCTTAGCACCTTTCTTTTCTATAAACTTCAACACCAGGCTGCAGCTATTGATAGAAACCCAGAAGAGCACCTGCAATAATCCTCTCCCATGCTCTTCCCTCTATCTTATCAAACTGCAATGTCCTTGAAAAGAAGTCTCAGTTCTTTCTCAGGTTTGTCTGGTCAAGAAAAAAAAGAGACAGAATATTTCCAAGCCTCTAGTTGGCAGTGTTACAAAGTTTCTTCTGCTTTCACTTTCCCCCTCCTTTTCCAAACAAGATATATATCATTAACAGGGAGAATATCAACAATCAAGATGAATATACTACCCAGAATTTTATACTTGTTCCAAAAAATTCCAGACAGGCTTGGAAAAGATTATTTTGAAGATTTAAATAAAATTGTGTTGAAATATATATGGCAAGGTAAGAAAGCGAGAATAAAGTTAAAATTTTCCAAGATGCCAGAATAAGAGGACAATTTGATTTGCCTAATTGTAAGTTGTACTACCAAGCTACAAATTTGATGTGGGTTAAGGAATGGATAACATTAAGAAATGCTGGATTGTTTACATAAGAAGGATGTGATCTTTTTTGAGGGTGGCATGCTTTTCTATGGTATAAAGGAACTAAAACACAGGGTTATAATAAATATATAAAGATGTATTCTTTTCTTATTATATCTACAAAATGATTGTAGGATAGATTTGAGGTGATAATATTAACATGTCATAAAACAAATTAAGTAAAATATGGATTATTTCATCAAACATGAATGAATAAAAGTATCATCAAATGATTGATTAACAATGATATTAATGCATTTAATATTCGATTGAAAATATGAGACTTTCTACAATGTAATTTTAATTGAGGAAATGGAAGCACAAAACAATTTGTAAACCAACTGACACACTGTATGTATATATACAGAAGATGGCTTGATGTTTTTATGTTTTGTTTGTCTATGTTTGTCTAAAAAACCAATAAAATTAATTTAAAAAGAAGAAGAGTTCTCCACTCTTCTACTTGTTACAGAATACCTTATGCCACCAGACTTGAAATTCTAGACCTAGAAAACCTAGAACTACACCGCCTTCTGTCAAATCTAAGAATAGTATAAAATCATACACTGTAATGTCCAATTACATGACAGTAATTCAATGAATACTTCAGCTTCAACCATAACAATACAAGACCACACAAAGGATACAAACTCATGTTTAACCGCACCAAACTTGATTGCAGGAAATATGACTTCAGCAACAGAGTAGTCAGTGTCTGGAATACTCTACCTGACTCTGTGGTTTCTTCCCCAAACCCCCAAAACTTTAACCTTAGACTGTCTACTATTGACATCACCCCTTTCCTAAGAGGTGTGTAGGGGGCGTGCAAAAGCGCACCAGTGTGCCTACCGTCCCTATCCTATTGTTTCTTTTATTTTTCTTATATGTATCCATGTATTTATAACTATGTTTATACTTATAACAATTATCTTGTAAGCAATTGAAAAATCAAATAAATAAAAATAAATATGAAAAGTTGAAATTCCTCTGTCACATATGTTTACTCTGGCTGTGAGATGCTCCTTTGTGTTTAGGCCTAGCCTCAGAAGGATAATGTAGCACTTGGGGATGAAGATGCAGACTAGCAGACCAGCACTGGACGTCAAGATGGCGAAGACCTGCACAGCCACCATGAGTTTCCCTTTGGTGCTCAGGTAGGTAGGCACAAAAGTCATCCAGACACTGGAGAAGACCAGCATGCTGAAGGTGATCAGCTTGGCTTCGTTGAAGGCTCCTGGCAGATTCCTGGCCATCTGTGAAGCAGATGGCAGCCAGGAAGCCCATGTAGCTGAGCGTGACGTAGAACATGACAACAGCCCCTTCGTTGCATTGCAGGTTGATCTCTCCAGATTGGGAGTGAAGGGAGGTCAGAGTAAGGGAAGGGAGGAAAATCTCCCAGCCAGATGGAGCAGTTGAGAATGAAGAAAAGATGATGGAGTTGGCCAAGCTCTTCCCCAACAATCTCTTCACATGGTTTCCTGGTTTTGTGGCCAGAAAAGCCAGCACCACCGTGATGGTTTTGGCCAAGAGAGAAGAAATAGCAACTGAGGAGATGATGCTGAAGACCATTTGTCAGAGAAGGCAGGTGGTTTTCCTTGGTTGACCAATGAAAAGTGAAGAAGACAAGAAGCAAAGCAGGAGGAAGACCAGGAGGATGTAGGAGAGGTCCCGGTTGTTGGTTGACCAACGAAGAGAGAAGACAAGAAGCAAAGCAGGAGGGAAACCAGGATGTAGGAGAAGTCCCGGTTGTTGGCTTCGACAAGGGGAGTTTCTTGGTATATAAAGAAGATGATTTTTAAAAAGCCTGTGGTTAGGAAGAAGAGTGTGGCAAAAGAGACAAGGATGTTGCCCTGATGTTCGGTATAAGACAGGAAGGTAATAACTTTGGGGATACATTAGACTCTCTCCTCATTTGGATATTGATCATCTGGACACTTGGTACATTTTCCTGGATCTGAGAAAGCCAAAAAGAAATATTTAATTATCTGTCATTTTACCTTTCAAGAAATACCTTTGTGGGAGAACAGCTGATAAAGCCCATGTCACACTGAACCAACGGATGCAAAGAGGATGTAAAACGGACAAAAAACCTTGCCATCCGTTTGAAAACGCGATGTACTCACTGCCTCTGTTTGGCTTCCTCTCTTTCCGTCCAGCATCCGTTTATGGACGTTTCATCCGCTCCAAAAGTTTTGGGCTGCCCAAAACTTTTGGATGGAAAATGTATCCAGTTCGTCCGTTCTGCATCCACCACGCATCCGCTAGGCATCCGCGAGGCATCCGTTATGCATCCACTATATCCGCCAGGCATCCGCTACGCATCCGCGCAACTCGCATCCGCTTGGACGCAGGGAGGAAGCAGAACGGATGCGGAATGGATGCAGAACGGATGCAGAATGGATGCCAAGTGGAAACAAAGCATTTAAAACGGAAAAAATGTTCGCAGAGGGGACCTATCTCGGATATTAAGGATGTCTAGAGGATGCCTAGAGGATGCAAAAGGACACATAGGGGAAAACCTATATTGCCTATAAAAAGGGGCAGCAACTCGCCTGCATCTCACTTTCAGAACAGCAGCCAAGCTGTGCAGACCTCTGCAGCCTTCATCTGACTCTTGCTCTTCAAAAGCATCCAGTCATGTCCACCGTGGATTGTGACAAAGTCCTTTCAGCAGCCACCATCCTTCTGCAACAGTGCGAAACCATCTACAGGCTCTGTGAACTCTACTATGGGAAGAAAAGGAGGCACCCAAAGAAAGTCTGGGTCCAAAGATGGTTCGCCAGAAGAGCAGAGGATGGACTGTACAACAAGCTGATGGTGGAGCTCAGGAGCGAAGACACTCGGGCGTTCCAGAACTTCATGAGGATGCCTCCAGCCATGTTTGATGAAGTTGTGCAGCACCTGACACCCAGGTTGACCAAGGCAAACACCAACTTCCCACCCAGCCTGGAACCTGGGCTCAAGGTGGCACTCACTCTGCACCACCTGGCCTCAGGGACCTCCTACAGGAGCATGCAGTACGGCTGGAGGGTGCCACCCAGCACCATCAGCTTTGTTGTCAGAGAAGTGGTGCAGGCCATCATCGAAGAATACAAGGAGGAGCTCCTCCAGTGCCCCTCCACTGAAGAAGGATGGAAGAAAGTTGCAGAGCAGTGGTATCAGAAGTGGAACTTCCCCCACACCGTTGGAGCCATAGAAGGCAAGCACGTGCCCTGCAAAGCGCCAGCCAAGTCGGGGTCCACTTATCACAACTACAAGGGCTTCTTCAGCATCATCCTCTTCGCCATGGTCGATGCTGACTACAAGTTCATGTACATCGATTCTTCAGACAACAGCTCATCTTCAGATGCCCAGGTATACAATGCCAGTCACCTCAAGGAGGGGCTGGAAAGCAACCTCATGGTGGGCTTCCCAGATCCAGACCCGCTGCCCAAC
>BLBF01000037.1:22876450-22934600 GCA_015471245.1 Laticauda colubrina
TCCCCCAAAACAATTTTCCTGGGTGGATGCAGCAAAAAATCAGTTTGCACTGTCCACCACAGAGTGATCTCAGCTGCAGACTTGACAGTGCCCAGTTTGTTTCATAAATGAATGAACTTCAGAATGGAAAGGAGCTGAGTGCCCTACATGAACACGGAAGGGTAACAGATGGAGTGGTAAAGAGGTCAAAAAAATTCTATCCACTCTTTAAGTTTCTCACTATTTTCTCAATGTTATAGTGCACAGGTTGTCACTTTCCTGACCCTTTGTCAGCTCTCATCCAGAGATGGATATCGCTAGTAAAGATGGAAAATGTAATTTCACTTCAGGCACAAGCAATTTTAAAACCAGCTGCAATTTAGGATTCATGTATGTAGATTGAAGATGAGAAAATCTCCAACAGGCCCTACTCTAAACATTAGGCAGGATTCAAGGTTCATTGCTTCCATGGCAATTGCAGTGATCTTCCCCAGTATACTTGAGAGAAGAGACTATGTTGAAGGAGAGCAGAAATCAGTTCCCTTGTTATTCAGTTCTCTTCTTCCTGCATCACTTTCTGGACATGCCCTAACAGGAAAGATCACAACCATTACAGAACAAAGCTTCCAGTTGTCTTTCTGTAGTTTTTCACTAAGATGTTTTTCTCCAGCTAAGCCTCCTCACATGCATCCACAAAGAAATTTAGGGTCCCCAGGGGAAAAGTGGCCTCTCCCTGCAATAGTCACCACCCCAGTTATCTGCAACTTCTCCAGTGACTCACTTTGATGTAAACATTAGACTGAAGCAATGTGGAAGTGATCCTTCATCAGAAAAGGATATCACATTTGTGTGGCACAAGTTTTCAGACAGTCAGTGTCTATGCTCTTCAGCATACCTTTCTTTCTTTTCCAGATGAAGCATGGAATGTGTCTGTCTGAATCAGGAAAGACATTGGAAAGATCATCTTGTGAGAGTGCTTTGAATTCTACCAACTTGTCATTATTTTTCTTAAGAATTGCCAAAGGGATTGATTCAGCCTCAAGAATTATGGACCTCCTGCTTTTGCTTTTGCTGGTGTCCCATCCAGTCTCTGGGAAGCTGAGACTGAAATGCCCGCTGAGTTTGGAGCAACAGGATGGAAACAGTCCATGGAGCTATTACAGCCCAGGAGACCATCTCATCACGATGATCAACACTGTGACAGAAATATCGCATGTACTGTTCCCTTTCAACAGTGCTCCTTCTAGTTCTTTTAGCCATTTGTAAGTCATTTGGGGTGGTGGAGTTGCATTCCATCCATTTGCATTTCTATTACTCTCCTTTTTTCTGATTTCATTTCCTCCTATATTTCATGATCTATTTAATTGCCTGAATGATTTGGTTTTCTGTGGGTCTCCTCTTTTGTCTTACTGGATGGAAGAGACTCAAATCCAAAGATAGAGCTGAAAAAATTGTGAAGGAAGTTGATATTATTTTCCTCTCCCTGTACAATCCTGGGTTCCTCACTTGACTACTGAAATAACTGATGATTGGTTTTGGATAACTGTTGGCATAAGGTTCAGTAGCTTGTGGAGACAAAGAAAATAGAATTTTTAAAAAGGAGTTCTTTGTTGCTGTTTATGTTATTAACATACAGATTTTTATTTTTCAGTAGGCTTTCTTTTGGGTTCAAACAAAGACTACGTTTCATTTTTGCCATTCAACTGCTCAACAAGAATCACCAACTCCCGTACAATCTCACACTTGGCTACAACATCCATGACAACTCTTTGAGCACTTTACGCACTTCAGATGCCTTGCTGGACATGCTCTCCACTGGACAAGCCAATGTCCCCAATTACGGCTGTGGCAGGAAGGAAAACCTTTTGGTTCTCATTAATGGAGCTGCCAGGGACATCTCCACCCAGATATCAATATTAGGAGGCACCTACAAAGTCTCACAGGTTTGTGTGTGTGTTTCTTCATCTGTTCAGGTGAGTAGGATAATGGTGGGTGAGCAATCACTCCAGTTATATATTCTCCATGAAATTCAAGAGCTGGTTTTCACCATATTAGTGAACATGTCAGCTATTTTTATTCTATTATGTTAGTGTTCAAATTCATCATAAAAGACCAGAAGAGCAATAAGGTCTCTGAAGAAGACTTTCCAGTAGATGTTTAAAAATATCCCTAGTTTTGGGTTCTTTAACTGACATGTTTTTATTTTTTTATTTATTTTGATTTGTCAAACACTTACAAGATAATAGGTATAAGTATAAACATAATTATGAATATATGAAATGGATACATAAAAAAAAGAAACAATGGGACAGAGATGGTAGGCACGTTGGTGCACTTATGCATGCCCCCTACAGACCTCTTAGGAAAGGGGTGAGGTCAATAGTAGACAGTCTAAGGTTAAAGGTTAGGGTTTGGGGAAGAAACGGCAGAGTCAGGTAGAGTATTCCAAACATTGACCACTCTGTTGTTGAAGTCGTATTTCCTGCAATAGAGTTTGGTACGGTTAACCTTGAGTTTGTATCTATTGTGTGCTCTCGTGCTGTTGTGGTTGAAGCTGAAGTATTCATTGACAAGTAGGACATTGCAGTGTATGATTTTATATGCTATACTTAGATTGGACTGAAGGCGGCATAGTTCTAGTTTTTCTAGGTCTAGAATTTCAAGTCTGGTGGCATAAGGTATTCTACAACAAGTAGAGGAATGGAGAACTCTTCTTGTGAAATATTTCTGGACTTTCTCAACTGTGCAAATATCAGATATGTAATGTGGGTTCCAGACTGATGAGCTGTATTCGAGTATTGGTCTAGCAAATGTTTTGTATGCTCTTGTTAGTAGTGTGATATTACCAGAGAAAAAGCTACGTATTAATCCTAAGGATTAGGTTAACAATTCTTAATGCCTTTTTGGGCTCTAGCACTTAGATCATTAGAGATGAGTATTCCTTGGTCCTTTACAGAGCTTGGATCATTAACAAGGTCTTGACTATTCAGCTTGTATTTTATTTTCTGATTCTGATTATTTTTTTTGCCAATATGTAAGACAGAGCATTTATTTGTTGAGATGTAAAGTTGCCATTTGTTTGACCATTCTGATATATAGTCAAGGTCTTTTTGAAGGGTAGCAATATTGTCTGTGGTGTTGAATAGCTTTACATCATCAGCAAAGAGAACACAGTTGCTCTTAACATGATCACAGAGGTCATTTATGTAGAGTATGAAGAGAGTTGGTCCTAGAACCTTGGGGACACCTTGGGGACACCACTGTTGACAGGTACAGAATTTGATAGGATACTCCCAATTTTGACCATTTGTTGTCTGTTTGACAGGAATGCTTCTATCCAGTTATGCAGTTGTTCAGAGATACCACAAGATTTTAATTTTAGCAGTAGTTTGTCGTGTACCACTGAATCAAAGGCTTTATAGAAGTCTATGTAGATTGCATCTATGGTTTTGCCCTGATCAAGTTGTGTAGTTCATATGTTTTTGCAGTGTAAGAGTTGCAAATTACAGGATAGTTTTATTCTGAAACTAAATTTTTATTAGAGAGTAGAATAAAACTATCCTCTAAGTGGAGAATAATGGATTGGTTAAAAATTGATTCCATGACTTTATAAGTGACACAGCATAAGGAGATTGTTCTGTAATTTTCAACTAGGCTGGGGTCTCCCTTTCTGAAGATGGGGATGACCATGGCTAGTGACCATAGGTTAGGCAAGGAGCTGGTCCTGAAAGATTTTTCAAAGATTATGCTCAGAGGTTTGGCTATGGCAGTGGATAGCTTTTTGAAGAAGTAGGCACATATTCTGTCTGATCCAATAGATAGGGATGGTTTTAGATTAAACAGTGCTTTTTCAACAGTGTCTTTTTTAAAATCAATATGTATTAGATCATTGTAGTTTTCTGTGGTTCGACTAGGAAATTCTGGCCATGATCCATTGCTGTTTACAAGTACTGAGCCAAATCGGCTTTTGAAGTTGGTAATATGACCAGATTTATTTTTCCACCAGAGTGATCTCTTTTTATATTGAATCTTCCTTATGGGTAGTCTATTTTTTTTTCGGGGGGGAGTTATTATTGGTAGATATAGTTTGATGACTCTTTTGACTTCAAGTAAAAATATGTTGTAATAGTCTTCAACAATATTGCAATCAGTAAATAGAGATTACCAAGGGATGAGAGATTGTAGTTGCCTTTTTTGAAGTTATAATTGGGGATTACGTCGTTGTGATGATTTTTCAATGGGCGTATGTTGGGACAAAAGTAAGTCATGTTGTGGTCACTGTTGGAAAAGGGTTCTTTAATTTGTATTCCGTAAATTAAATTCAAACTATTGCAGAAGATGAGATTGAGGCAGTTGTTAAGTCTAGTATTGTTGGTTACTAATTGTTCCAGTCCCAGATTTGTAACAGCATTGTAGAAGGTTACATGTATGGGTTCAGTTGTACATTCATTCAGGGTCCAGTTAATATGAGGTAGATTGAAGTCACCAAGAAAGATCAAAGCATGTAGGCAGGATATTGTCCATGTTAGTAGTGAATTTAGCTTGTTCACATGTTTGGTGTCATAATCAGGAGCTCTATAACATAGTAAGAATCGAAATGTGAAATTTAAGGACAGTTCACAGATGATGGTCTCATGAAGAGCAAGCTCCTGAGTAATTTGGATGTTTTTTTAGAAGTAAGGACTTTTTATGGAAGATAGCAACACCACCTCCTCTACGGATTTCGTGATCTAATTGGTAAACATGACAGTCTCTTACTGTGGTAATGGAGTCAGGGAAAGATTCATTGAGCTATGTTTCACAGACTAATATGATGTTGAATTTAGCCACATTTAGTAAGAGGAGAAATTCAGGTATTTTATTCACAAGGCTTCTTGTAATGAGGAGCTTGCATTTAAGGCCAGCTGTAGTTGTAATTGAGGGATATAGGGGCGTGCGTGTCTAGTCTTGGGTGATGGTGGATTGGTTGAAGTAGGGATGTGGTTGAAGGTTAAAGCTGAGTTGTGGGTTGTGTGACTTCCTTTTGATACAGTCAGCACGTTAGTACATGGAGTACACGGGAGCAGACACATTGCTGTCCTGTTTGGTCAGGGCAAGAACAGAGGTTCTTATGGTTGGTGTTGCTTTTGGCGAGTGAATTTATGGTATAAATGAATTTATGTTTGCTTGATTCATTTTTGCAAATGACCCTGAAGAAGCATGGGACCACAGAGCCATCTCCCTTTTTGAACTCTGGGCCAATGCGGGACATGTCAAGTATTTCATCAGGGGAGATGGTTGATGCTTGATAATCACTGATGATGTTGTGGACAGTTGTGATGTCATCATTGTCATTGATGCCCTCTAGACCAAATAAGATGGCCTTTGGACGTTTCCGTTCACACTCAACAGCTTCTCTGACAAGGATTGGAATGTCATTATTTGTCTGATTTATAATTTATGTTCATTTCACATACCTGCCACATTCAGTTGGATTAAAGTTGGCAATAGTAATGATTATGTATTTAAAAACAGTATATAAATGTCTCTACCAATTACAGGCCAGTTAGTTTAATAGATATTGTGACTGAAACTTACACTATGTTCCTCTTAGGTAAACTTGAGTGTTTGTAGATGAGAAGGTGCAATCCTTAGAGAAGAGCAATCAGGTTTGGGGTAAAGTTAAAATTATATAAATGTGCATATTAAACAATGCAAAGTTTAATAATCTAATATTGACAACAGATTGTCTTGAAATGTCTCATCACAAAACATGTCAGCCTGGTAAACCAGGGTTTGTGGGTTTTATTGATGCTAGTGCAGCATTTGAAATAGTAAATGGAGAAATATTGTGGAGGAAATTGATTGTCCTTAAAATGGCACTTAGACTATTGGCCCTGATCCAAGCCCTTTCTCTAAGCCCTTGTTTGAGAGGAACGTTTGGGCTTTATGGAGTCATGAGAAGAAGGATCATTGTTTTCCCATGGGGTAAGACAAAGGAGTACATATGAACCCTTTCTATGTGGTCTATTAATGATTTATCATTAATATTATGATAAGTACTACTTATAAGTAATCATGAAGGATCCTGAGGTAGACATGTCTATGGTGATAAATACAAATTGGTTTATACTGACAGTACTTATTATTATCAAACTCATAAGTTGGATTGTATAGATTGTCAGGAAAGCTTGACTCCCACTGATATAATCATTCAATGATTATTGATACATCAAAGCCAAAAGATCTGACCTTTGGAAGACCAACATCACTATGATGACCCAAAGCATCAAATAAGCAAGAAGAATCCCTTTATTATCTCCAACTTTGCCCCCAATGTCCAGGTTACCTTCAACTGGAGAAAAACTCTCCCAGGAACAGCCTTTAACTAAAGAAAATTTAGTCCAAAACAAGGTACATACAGACAGTAACTAAAAATCCAAACAAACAAAGCTGCCGTAACTAACTTGATAGGGCAGGAGAAAGACGTTCAGACTCAAAAGCACGGCAACACTCACACACTTGGGAAGACGCCAGGAACACAGATAAGCCACGACGATACCAGATAAATTCACAATTTGCTTCCAACCAGTTGCTGTGTGCAGCTTCCCTTTTTAAACACTGTGTTCCCAGCTGCAGCTAATGAAGGGAATCAGGGCCCTTTCCTCCCCCGTAAGCCATGCAACCCACATTGTTCCCTTCTCCATTCCTCCCTGCATGCCCTAGGATGAAGAAGGGGTGGGCCTGGATCTTCCTCCAAATTCCCTCTCCCTTGGTCTACCACTCCCCTGCTCTGTCCAGCCAGACTGTGCCCTTGCCCAGTTTCTTCCAGAGCCAACGGAGCCACATACCCATTCCCTGTCAGCTGCTCGGCCTCCCCCTCCAAATCAGATTCTGACAGGGGCATGATGATCACAGCCATGAGATGTTCAGTCAGCCAACAGAGCAGGTAAACACTTCACTGAGATGAGATATTACTTTCCACAGCATCAAAGGAGACACTTTTAAAAAGCGCATTAGTGAATTTACAGCTTAAATTTTCAAAGAAATATAGCTACCCAACTTTCTTTCCATTTATTAAAGTATATGACACCAAAGTTACTACCAAACCATTATATCAAACTGAAGTTTGGGGTTTAATGTATGTCACTACGAGAACAAACCCAATCACAGCATTTGAGGAGTATCTTGGGGGTGGATGAAAAGGATTACAACAGCTGCCCTCAGAGCTGGATTGGGAATTTACACAATTTGCCCTTTGTCTAAATCAGTGCAAATAATTATAAGTGTACAACTAACACATGGAATGATAGCATTCCAAAATTCCTTGTGTTAGCAATGTAAAATTTCAGTTAAAGGCAACTTGGATTGTTCAACTGACAAATTATATTAGGTTATGTTACCTTTCTTTTGTATAACTGGAGAACACATCCATTATTGGAATGTCAAATGTCTAAGAAAGAGATGAGTATCTTGAACCACACAAATAACCTGTTAGGATCAATTTTTTAAAAATAGCATATATCCTGGGCCATCAGAATTTTAAAAAATTACCTCTGATATAGCCCATTATTTGAGCAAAACAGTTAAGTAGAGATCTGGATACGCGAGTCTGATTCTGGTAAATTGTAAGATGATGCAGAAATGATTTATATTCTTTATTCTTAACTTATTCTTGCATTCTGTTTTTATTCGTATATTTGTTAATGTCCTGAGATTTTCATTATGCTTTTAATCTGGCTTAATGGCTATAATAAACTAACTATACTGATGTAGTCATGAAAACCGACAAAAAGCTATTAAAATTTAGTGTTTGGGACTTGTTCTGACCCCAAATATAACACTGCATTCTTCATTGCTTTTTCAGATCAGTGTTGAACCTGTTTCAAATACTCTGATTGATAAAAGTCAATTCCCCTTTTTCCATCAGATGCTCCCAAAACAAGGGATTCAGTACCCAGGAATTGTCCAGCTTCTGCTCCATTTCAGATGGACCTTGATTGGTCTCTTTGCTTCAGACACAATGGAGGGAACAAATTTCATGACGACTTTCACTCCCATGTTTGTCCAGAATGGAATTTGTGTTGTTATATCACAACAGTTCTCAACATCTGGTCATACAGCAGCCCTCAGGGAGGCCCTCTCGAAGTGGAGACTAGTCAATGTCTTTGTTCACTACATGGAATATGATTCCGTTTGGGACAGAATACTTCCTTTCCATTTAGCACTCAGGCGTTTTCCAGGACCCATTGAAGGGAAAGTCTGGATCTTCACAGTCTTGGGACATTTTGAAATTAGAAGACACAAAATTCTGAAATATGTCCACAGTATTTGGGCCTTTGTTCCTCAGCAGAAATCTAGGCAAATATATCATCATTTTGAACCCTATTTATTTTTGGAACCTCAGGTTGAAAATCATTATTTCCGCTGTTCTCTTTCAAAGCACATCTTTTCTGTCAAAGGCCAGAGAAGATGCACCCAGAAAGCCCCATTGGATACCCAGGAGAAAAGGAACAGAAGGCGCATCATAAACTACTCCTATTTGTACACTTTCATTTACACTCTAGCCCAGGCCTTGAAAGCTGCATATTCCTCCAGTTCCAGGAGGGGAAGCAAGGGGGTCAAAGAGAGGTTGGGGTCTCCAAGGCTGCAACCATGGCAGGTAAAAAGGACAGACTTCAATTATAAGCTCGATTTTTTTTCCCCAATTCCTCATATAAAAGTCCTAAAAAAATAGTTTACTGTATACATATTTTAAAATTCTTCTGGACTGAAACATAACTCTGGTTCCCATATTTTTTTTGCCTTATCACTAGTCAGGCACATATATTTAAAAATACCTTCTTTATATTTCCAACAAATATTTGAAACATTATATATCTCTGAAAATACATTAGGTATTAAATACCACAGTACATCATTGTCTGCAAATTCACTAGAAATTTAGCATAATTTTATTAGTAACAACATAAAATTTTAACTTAGAGTCTTTTAAAGTTTTATCTCTCATCCTTCTTCCAGTGCATCAGTAACAAAATGATCCAGTTATATGACTAATTATCTAATAAATCTGTTCTCCAAGAAGCAGTGAAAATAATTTGAGTACAGTTTTAAGACAGTCTTTTTCCACTTAATTATCCCACCATTCAACCCCTCACTTAACTTGGTTTCCAATCATTACTTCATGAAGTAGTATGTTAATACTTTAATGAAAGCAGGCTATTTTAAAAGCATTCCCACAATCTATTAACAAACTGTAATGATTCGTGTTGATGATCTTGGGGATGAGTGAAGAGATGCTGACTAGAAACGATCAGATAACAGGGAGGGGAACCCTCAGCTGCATAATGGGCAGAGAAAGAAACTCAGAAGACTTTTTGCCTCACGTTTCCCTGCATAAAAATTGGTGGGAGATTTCTGCTTTCAGACTTGTAAGATTCTGTTAATGTGGCCTTACTATCAATGAGAATTAGCTCCTCTGATCATGTTTCCCATCTGTTTACCTGGGAGAAGATTAACCTGGGAACTTACTTCTAGACAAATCCATTCTTACTAGTAATTATCCTGTTTTTTTCAAGGAGTTTATAAATAATCTCTATGTTGGTTTGTTTCTTCAGTTGTGACCGCTCTACAATATTCTATATAATTGACAAATTTTGTCAAGTTGGCTTTATCAATATATGATGGACAAATTTTGGGGAATCTTTTGTTTTTCACTTTTTGTGGTAATTTTTGTTCTCCCAACTAGGAAAACTTGCAAGTTAGATAACTGTGGAAGAAAAGTTCAAAAGTGAAGAGACCACATGAGATAAGAAACCAAAATTCCTGCTTTTAATATTTCTGGATCTTTCCACTTTAGTTTCATCCCTTTCTGGCAAAGAATGAGTTTTGCAATTTTTCTACTTTTATTTTGTACTTGGACCAAAATGGAGAGGTAAAAGCAGATCTGAACATCAGGACTTGGAGGGTTCTCTCCAAGTTGGATTACATTTTTCTGCATGCAGGAACTTTTGAAAGAGGGAGACTTATGATCAACCAAGATGCTGTTTCACGGCTAAAGTTGCTGAACAAGGTTGGTGCGATATTGGTGCCTTTTCCCTGTTTTGCAAAGCCTGTTGCCCCATTTCAAGTGGGCTAAGCCTTGTTGCCATGATGGATGATCTTTCCAGAAGAGGGAATGTGGGCAATGATGGTTTTCTTCGAGTGCTTGGGGGGCTTCAGTAATGAATGAATGTCCCTTTATTGTCATTGCATTCCACGAATACAATGAAATTTGAAAGCCACTCCAGCAAAGTTCCCCAACCACCACAACACTATCACACCACAAGTATTTGAAAATTAAAATAATTAAAGTAATAATAATAATAATTAAAAACCCAGTCTAAAACCTATCTAAAACATTTAGCAAGTTAAATAGTTTAAAAATGCCACTATATACATTGGACTAGATCACAAATGTGCTGTTTGATTCAAGATAATTATTACCTTGGAAAAAAACCTGTTTCTCAGTCTATTAGTCCTAATTTTAGGACACCTATAATGTCTCCCTGATGGTAACAGTTCAAAATATGAATGACCAGGATGAGAACAGTCTGTGGAGATTTTTAGTGCTCTAGAGAGGATTCTGGTCTTTGCAATCTCTTCCAAAGAAGAAAGAGAGCAACCGATGATTTTTGTGCTGTGTTAAAACTCCCTTTATAACTAGCATATATCAGAAAGTATCCTCCAGATGCTGTAATATGGAACAATGTCTTCTGCTCATTCAGACACTTGGGATCTGGGTGATGATTCTGTCAAACATGCATGATGGCTCTCTAGTCTCCTCTCTGGTGTCTATGATCTCCATAAACTTGGTGAGAGAGGCCATCAAGTGCTGGGGACTCTGGTGCTGGTAGAAGTGTGGAATCGCTTCTTCCTTGTCCTCAGATAGAAGGGAAGAAGAAGGCAATTCTGTTGACCAGTTCCTGAGCTCAAGTTAGGACTGAATCCCAGGAAGCTTATTCAAGAATGGACATCCTGTGGGTCACAGTGGAAAATAAGTGTTGAAATTAGAATTCAACTTCTCCACATTTACATGCTGCCTGTCTCTCTTTCCAGAGTGACTCTGGGTAGCTTACAATAGTGTATTGTTTGTATAATGTCTCATATATATTGTATCATGCCCTGACCCAGAAAACTGACATATTGAAAGATTTATTTGAGCCAAAGAAAAACCCTTCATGACATCAAATGTAATGAGGGAGAAAGGAATGCTACTTGTTTGACCATTGCTTGTAAAAGGACTCTTCATCTGGAAAACACTTGAATGAATTGAATAAAATTGAACTTTATTTGGCCAAGTGTGATGAAACACACAAGGAATTTATCTCCAGTAATAACATCAATCACCACCACCACCACCACCATCACCATCATGCCAGTAAAAGGGGGAAATAAAGAAATTAATAAAGAAAAAAGCATTACAGCCACATTACATGTCAGTGTTCCAGCAACCCTCCCCTCCAACCAATAACTCTGAGGCAGACATCGCTCAAAAGTTCTCTTTCATTTGGGGAGTAACTGGCACAACTGGGGGAATCCCAAATCTGAAAATCCCAGCCTTCCTTGCAATAATCAAAACTACAAATCCAACCCCCTACACCCATCATCACATCACATGTCCCAATCATCATTTGTCCCAACTGAAGACCTCCCCTCACATTTGCGCACAATAGCATGAGATTGAATTACTCCATGATTTTTCTTCTAGTAACATCTCAGTTCCTTGAAACTTTAGGAATTGTCTTGGGTCTTGGGTTCATTGCTTTTCCTCATCTAAAGCAGACTTATCAATAGCAATAGCACTTAGAGACTTCTATACCTCTTCACAGTGCTTTACAGCCCTCTCTAAGCGGTTTACAGAGCAAGCAAGTTGACCCCAACAATCTGGGTCCTCATTTAACCCACCTCGGAAAGATGGAGCCTGGTGAGATTTGAACTGCCAAATTGCAGGCAGCCGGCAGGCAGCAGAAGGAGCCTGCAGTACTGCACTCCAACCACTGCCCCACTGCAGCTCATCAGTTTCTTTCTTCATCGCAATTCTTCTCTATTTCAATAAATCAGATCATCTAAAAATTTAATAAATTCAAAATTTATTCTAAATTCAACAAATTATATAATTTAATGTAAATAGATGAGTATACCTAGGGAGATTCTCAGCCATCCTGATCACGGTTGTCCCAAAGGTGTTTTTTCAAAAGGCAACTGGACTGGACATGAAATGTGCCCAAGGAAAAATAAAGTCCTGTGCACCTTTGGGAGAGATCCTCAGACTTTAAAACCAGGGGCATGAGAAGAATGGAGGGATGCCTGTTAATAGGGCCATGAGGAGAAACTGACCAGTGTCACTTCATGCTTGAATCTTTTTTTTTCAATTCCACCCATGATTATGCCAAAAGCAAAAGGCAGAAACTCAATGGATAATCTTCCCATGGTTGTATCTCCTACTCCTGTTTGGAAGGAGTCAAAGATTTCATATTTATCAAAGTGAAGGCCCAGAGGCTACTTGCCTAATGTCCATTTCTCTCCCTCACCCCAATTTTCCCTGGATGCTGAGTCCTAACTCTTTTCCTTGCATTCCTATTTTCTCTGCTCAGTCCCTGCCTCAGTCCAGATGTGTGGAAAGTTGTCCTCCTGGATTTGTCAAGAGGGCTCGGGAAGGAGAGCCAGTTTGCTGCTACGACTGTGTTCCTTGTCCAGAGGGGACCTTCTCCACTCAGGAAGGTGGGTGACAACAGAGGAAAGGAAGGATCCATCCAGAGCATTTTCGTGAAACACATGTTGAAAAACACATTGAAGCTTTACTGTCTTCCTGCTTATTTAAAAAATGCACAATTTCTCATCGAAAGGGACGACTTATCAAAAAGATATTGAAGGAGCAACGAGATAGGAAGGAAGTCAGATTGTGCAAACTTTACCATTTCCAGGATAACTCTTCCATGCTTTAGTTTGAATGTATTCTTCCATGGTTTTTTTTTTTAGGAACATCTCTGTTCTTTGAAACTTTAGGAATTGTCTTAGGTTCCTTGCTTTTCCTCATTTAAAGCAGACTTACCAATTGCAATAGCATTTAGACTTATATACTGCTTCCCAGTGCTTTACAGCCCTCTCTAAGTGGTTTACAGAGTCAGCATTTTGCCCCCAACAATCTGGAGTCCTCATATGACCCACCTTGGAGGGATGGAAGGCTGAGTCAACCTTGAGCTTGGTGAGATTCGAACTGACAAATTGCAGGCAGCCGGCAGTCAGCAGAAGTAGCCTGCAGTACTGCATTCTAACCACTGCACCACATTATATCATCCTCCAAAATTATATATAAAAAATTCTATATTATACATATTTATACCTTTTTTGATTTTTCAGATACAGAAAAATGCATTAAATGTCCAGATGATAAGTATCCAAATGAGGAGAGAGTCCAATGTATCCCCAAAGTTATAAACTTCCTGTCTTATGAAGAACTTCTGGGCATCATCCTGGTCTCTTTTGCCCTATTCTTGTTCCTAACCACAAGCCTTGTTTTAATCATCTTCATTCAATACCAAGAAACTCCCCTTGTCAAAGCCAACAACCAGGACCTCTCCTACATCCTCCTGGTCTCCCTCTTGCTTTGCTTCTTGTCTTCTCCTCTCTTCATTGGTCAACCAAGGAAAGCCACCTGCCTTCTCCGACAAATGGTCTTCAGCATCATCTTCTCAGTTGCCATTTCTTCTCTTTTGGCCAAAACCATCACAGTGGTGGTGGCATTCCTGGCCACAAAACCAGGAAACCAAGTGAAGAGATGGTTGGGAAAGAGTTTGGCCAACTCCATCATCCTTTCTTGTTCTGCTGTCCAAATTCTCATCTGCTCCATCTGGCTGGGAGTTTCTTCCCCTTTCCCTGACTCTGACCTCCACTCCCAGCCTGGAGAGATCATTCTGCAATGCAACGAAGGGGCTGTTGTCATGTTCTACGTCACCCTCAGCTACATGGGCTTCCTGGCTGCCATCTGCTTCATGGTGGCTTTCCTGGCCAGGAATCTACCCGGGGCCTTCAATGAAGCCAAGCTGATCACCTTCAGCATGCTGGTCTTCTGCAGTGTCTGGGTGACTTTTGTGCCTACCTATCTAAGCACCAAAGGGAAATACATGGTGGCTGTGCAGGTCTTCTCTATCCTGACCTCCAGTGCTGGTCTGCTGGTCTGCATCTTCATCCCCAAGTGCTACATTATCCTTCTGAGGCCAGACCTGAACACAAAGGAGCAGCTTACAGCCAGAACAAATGTAAAAACATGAGACAAACCACCATGACATTTAAAGAATTGTAAAATTTCCATTTATTTCAAAGTAGATACTAATTATTTAAACTTAGATAATGCAGGAATCAAATAAATCATGTCTACAGTTTTCAATGGGAAATGTTTGAAGTGTAATTCTTTTTACTCTCTTCATCTCAATAAATCTTGCTAAAGGGAACTCTGTGAAAATCATTCAGAGGAGTTTGTTGTTCAGCCACTGCCAATGAATTTGACACCTTATTTGTACTGACAGCAGCTAAAAGTGTATCTATGAGAGAATGAACAGGAAAAGTGGTAAGATGGCTCGTGTGGGAGCCAAGCTCCAACTATGTTGTTTGACAATCTCCATGAGAGCCGTTGGCCATCCCACCAAGCCAGAGAAGACAGAGGCCTCCAGGGCCTCTTGCTTAGATGTTCTCATCCAAGGAGACCTAGTTAGTGCCCCTTTCCCATAACTGCTCCTGCCCTGTGAAAGAAGCTTCTCCATGAGATCCACCATCCTGTCTCCATCCCCTGAATAAAGCCAGTTCTTTTCCCCAATGCTTGAGCTAGTTGAGACTGGAGTCCAGAAGATGCAGAAGGAGGGAAAGCCCCACAGGAGAGTCAGGCTGCATCCTGACCAGATTGGGCTCCTTGTAGTTGCAAAGTGTGAACAGCTGCAAGTAGGAGTTTGGGGGCATCTCAAACTCCACCAGAGGAAAGGTGGTCTCTCTCTCTCTCTCTCTCCCTCCCTCCCTCCCTCTCTCTCTCTCACTCTCTCTCTCTTTCTCTCCAAGGTGGGAAGCCCAGCAGTGTAACCCTTGAAGACCTCACCTGGGGGTTCACCTCAGTCCTCTCAGGCTTCTTCCATCCCCAGAAGCCCCAGAAATAAGTCCTACGAAGGACTTTGCTTCAGGCTCCTCGGAAGCAAGCAGAAGGGGGGAGAAGAAAGATGAGTATTCTGACTGCGAGATCCTGAATGTCTCTGGAAATAAATTTCAAGGAACTATAAGGCAATAAAGGCAGTCCTCCACCTATGACCACAATTTTTGTTGCAAAGTAAGTTCTGTGTCATTTACCAGCTTTTTTGCCTCAGTTATTAAGCAAATGAGTGTGGTGTTTAGTTAAATCATGAGGTCATAAAGCAAGTCTTCTGGTGACCCCAATGACCCCAAGGTACTGCAAGCGTCATAAACACATGCCTGAGTTTTTATCACGTGACCATGGGTTGCTACAACAGTCATTACTGTAAAAACTGGGCATGAGTCATTTTCCTCAGTGCTGTTGTAACTTCAGTCACCAAACTGATCCCATCAGAATGGAGCCAGAAGGGATCTTGGGGGTCATCTAGTCCAACCCCGCTGCCCAAGCAGGAGACCCCACACCATTCCATGCAAAGGAGTATCCAGGCCTTCCTGGAAGACCTTCCGGAACAGATCCCCCCCCCCCCCCACTTCTGAAAGCAGCCTCTTCCCCTGGTCCATGGGGGATCAAGAACTTCTGGCCTGCTCCTCAGGAGGTGACTGGAGGGACAGGAGAGGCCTTGACTTCATCCTTGAATCCCCCCCATAAAAACGTGGAGAAACGGCCGGCATTCTCAGTCCTCCTCCTCTGGGGAGAGAGCCTTCCCAGGACCCCCAGCCTCTCTCACAGCCCTGAGGAGGAAGGGCTGCCCCTCCCCAGTCTTTCCCCCTTTTCCCAGCTTCCTTCCAAGAGGGACCACTGGTATCCCCTCCCAATGCCCCCAGGACCACTGGGGATCAGATCAGAAGGGTCAGTGCCAGCTGCCATCCTGGCAACAGGCTGACTATCCTCGGTTGTTGCTTCCAGGAAGACTCGGTTTATTGGCAGAGGCTCCTGGAGGTTTTTCCAGAGTGAGGGCACCCTCCAGTCCCTAGCCAGAAAAGCAGTGGAATGGGGTGGGATGGGGGAGGGTGGGGAGGAGAGACGCGACCCCCCCAGCCACACACAGATGGGCAAAAAGAAAGGCCACCCGCAAGCCATTGCACCCTCTGTGTCCTGGCCAAACAGGAGATCCCACATGGCTCCAGTTGCATACAGGGTCTTTTTATCCAGGGTGATTTGGGTGGGGACCCTGGGTGGATGAGGGGAAGGTCCAGGGAGGAAGGAAGGTTGTCTCCCATATTCACTGCAGGACCAATTTTGGGGTTTGTTTCGGTCTGATGCAGCTGCTGCTTTGGTACCACCACCCCTCTTGCCTCCCCCATTTTGGGGTGTGTGTGTGGGCCCTTGACTCTCCCCCCAAATGGCCCTATGTGCCCTAGAAAAGCGTAGGGAAGACCCAGCCTGAGACACGGGGTGGCTTGTCTGACTGGGAAGGGACCCTGAGCCCACTGAGGGTCTCCATCTGCAGGGAGCCCTTTCAGGAGGGCAGGAAACCTGGCCATGAACTAGCCAAGATTGCTCTTTCTTTCATTACCACATCTCAGCGTTGTTTCCTTTCAGCAAGAAAAGCATATTTGCTTCCCACAGATGAATTTCCAAATCTGGAGCTCTGAAACTTGGAACCAAGTCCTTGTTGACAGGCTCATTTCCAGCCCTGCAAAAGAGCCTCTTCCCCCCTATGATGAAGGGAAAGGCTGGGGATTTATTTCTTCCTCCCTCTCAGCTCCCCAGGGAGTTTTCCAGCTGCCATCCTGGAAACCAGTCCAGTGAATGGAAAAATACAAGGAATAATGCAGAATTATGTCCTGTCCTGAGCCAGGAAGCCCTAAATATGGAGAAATCCTGGCTTGGCCGAAGATTTAGGCCTTGATTGTCCCTACATAATTTCAGGCTCTGGCCCTCCTGCTCTCATGGCCCCTTGAGAGGTTTCTTTCAAAAGGGGACAGGTCAGTCCTGCCAGACTCATTTCAGTCAATTTCCAGGTGGACAATTTAGAATAAATCCTTATTTTAATCCCTTTAGACCCAGGCAGCCTCATGGACGCACCCAAAATCCAAGGCCTGAATGGCCCCTTTGGTTTTCTCTGGTATTAGAAATCCCTCTTAAATTCTCAGATTCCTTCCCTCCCTCCTCTCATCAGAGCCATTGCTTAAAAGTGGGGAGGGGTCCAATGTCCAGAGCAGAAGAAGGTGGCCAAATTCAGTGGTTGAGGGGGGTCATTTCCAGTGGAGGAAACCTCCTCGGGGGCATCTTGTTAGCCAGCTTGATCAGAACCGCTGGTGCCTGTTGCCCTTCATCCCACACTGTGAATGAAGATGACTGGCATTCTTCCATTAGACCTTTGTCACCTGGAAAACATCCACCCACCCCAATAAAGCAACCTGGGGGGAATATCTAAGGTGACACTTTCTGAGTGGCATTTCCTGAATCCAAGACTGAGCTCTTCCCTCCTTGAATCACCTGCCATGAGCCCAGTTCTCCAGGGGTTTCCAAGAAGGGGGAAAAGACCAGCCAGGACCTGGAGAGACTTGCAAGCATGGAATGGCCTTCCTGGGAAGGTGGAGGGTTCATCCCACCTGGGGATCTCTAAGGAGGGGCTGGACAACCATGGTGGGGCCGGCCTTCCCAGACACACAGCCAGGAAACCACCCGAGGAGGTGGCTGGGGAGAAGCCCTGCCAGTTCTGCCTCCCTCTCTGGCTCTGGAGCTCCCCTTCCCCCCTGGGCTGACTGGGTGGGAGCCTCTCCTCCTCTCCCAGCCTGCAGAGATCCTCCTCCTGTTCTGGGTGATGGGGCTGTCCTGGGTGGCTGGTGCTTCCTGCCCACCTCTGCCCCCATCTCCTCCGCTCCCCCCTCCTGTTTCAGACCCCCAGTTCACCCTCCTGGGCCAAGGGGTGCATGGGAGTGAAACCCCCCAATGACTGGAGACCTGGGACACAGGGACCCCCAAGGGCACCTTCAGAGCCTCGGAGGTGGGGAGGCCAAAGGAGCTGCAGAGCCCACTATAAGCACTGCATCCCCACAACCAGAAGACCTGGGGCCTTCAGGAGCTGCCCAACCCCCTTCTTGGGGGGCCTGACAAGAAGAGACATGGGGTGCCCAATGCAGGGGAGCCTGGAGAAGCCCTTGGGATGGCCTCAAAAGGTAGCCCTGAGACCTCCAGGAGGGAAAGACGGATGAGGCAGGGAGTCCTGCACTTATGACCACCATGGAGCCCCAACACTCATGTTACCCAGGGAGACGTCTGTTAAGTGGGCTTTAACCCACTTTATGACCTTTCTGGCCCTCTTTGCTCAGCAAATAGCTGCAGACATTAAGTGACCCAGATGGTTCTTAGGCGCATCCAGCATGTCCACCGACTTTGCTCGCCTGAAGGTCACAAAAGGGGATCACATGAAACATCCCCAGGACACTGTGGCCATCATCAGTGTGAGACAGTTGTCTAAAAGTAAATCCTGGGACCCCAGGAAGGCTGAAAGGGCCACAAGTGTGGGAAGGGGCCCTAAGTCACTTTTTCAGTGCCACTGTGGTGTTGAATGTTCACTAAACAGAACATTATAGGTCGAGAACCGTCTGCCCAGGAAAGAGCAAAACCATTACAGGAGGAAGGGAAGAGGAGGATTCCCTGATAAGTCCTGGCAGAGCTGCAGGGAAGTTTCTCCCGGCCTCCTCCTCCTCCTCCTCCTTCTCCCACCCAATTCCCCTCCTGCCTCTTTTCCCTCCATCCATCCATCTACCTCCTCTGCCTCCCTGGGAAAGAAATGGCCTGGAAGCTCGTTCGGGGTTCTGAGGGAAATGAGCTGGACATTCAGGGGGGGCGCAGAGCTCCAGGGGTTCAGTCTGACCTCCCTGATTTTGGGGTCTCCTGCCACCTGGAAGGCTGTTTCCTGTCTTCTGAAAGGGCCAAGAGACTCTTCTCTAGCCTCAGCCCTTCCTTCTGGCCAGGACCAGGAGCTGGTGGGCTTCACACTTGGGGGAACAGCAGCCCCCACCTGCCAAGTGCAAAGCTGGCACACCAGACTCGGATCCTGGCAAGAGATGCAATTTGCGGACCCTCAGCCCATTAGCTCCCCACCTACCCTGGGCCCCCATGAGGCAGATCTCCCCACCTGCCCTGCAAGGCCTGAGGGAGCCCTCTCTGTGGGGCGCCCCACTTCCCAAGGCAGGAGGAGGAAGAAGCCCCTGGCTGTCCCCGGGGGAAATTGGCAGCAGGACTCAGGCTGACTTCCCCTCTCCCTGGGCCCCACAAGCCCCTAGGAGTTCCCCTCCCCCAGAGGCAGGCTTTCTGACAGCACCTGAACTGTCCAGACCAAATGGGATGGGCTGCCCCTGCCTCCTTCTCCCCTAGTCCCCTCCCTCCCTGCCCTCACTAGGGAGGGGGTGGACCCACTGTAGACATCCCTGGCCCTGCAGGACACCTGCGTACCCTTCCTCACAGCACAGCCCCCTACCAAACCCTCTCCAAATCCATCCTGTTGGAGCCCACTTGATCGGTGAGGAGGAAGCCAGGCTCAGAGAGACCCCTCAGCCTTGGTCAGCTAGATGGGAAGGTTGTCTGGAAGCCCCCAGGGGAAGCCGGCCCAGAGATCTTGGCAGGGCTGCTCAGAAGCGGTTGCCATTGCCTCTTTCTCAGGGCTCCAAGAGAGTGGCTGGCCCAGAGCCTCCTAGCTGGCTTGGTGCCCCAGGCAGGACTGGAACTCAGAGTTCCCCTGGATTGAAACCCCACCTCACCCAACTGCCTCCAGTGGGATCCACATGATCCACTGAACCTGGTCTCTTCCCCAGTGGCCACATTCACATTTGCACCTCTCAACCATGGTTTCTTTCCCGAGGTTGAAACTTTTGGCCGAGAAATGAATGGATGATGGGAACTCGGAAGGAGATGAATTTCTGGGAGAGAAGCTAAACAAGAGGAGCTGATACACAGGCAGGCCTCGACTTACAATGGTTCATTTAGTGACCCATCAGAGTTACAACCGCACTGAGAAATGGGACTTAGGACCATTTTCCACAGTTACGACCTTTGCAGCATCCCCCATGGTCACATGATCAGAATTCAGATGCTTGGTCACAGTTTCACATTTATAACCATTATGGCTGTGTCCCCAGTCCCGTGATCCCCTTTTAAGATCAATTGGCAAGCAGGTTCACTTAAAGACCAGGTTCCTAAATTATCAACTGCAATGATTCACTTAATGACTGTGGCAAGAAAGGTCATAAAAAGGGGCAAAGCTCACTTGATGCATATCTCCCTAATCGATGGAAATGTTGGACTCAATGGTGGTCATAAGTTGAGGACTCCCTGTATTGGGGGCCCTTTTCTTCTGGCGAGGACCCCGTTCACACAACATACTTCACCAGGCCGGGGTTCTTGGAGTCCCCCTGAAAGAAACCGGAGTTCCACGTGGAGCCTCCTCAGGGCCTGTGAGAAACCCTGGATGACCAGAGCCCCCCCCCTTCTCCCCTCCTCTGGGGTCTCTCTGGGACAAACCCAGAAGTTGGGGTGGGCTCATTCCTGACCCAGGAGGAGCTTCCTCCCCTCTGGGCCTCACCCGGCTTCAGTCAGACACGGCTGTGAACCTCTGGGAAGAGAAGAGAGTCTCATTGCACATCAACCTGGTCCTGAAAAGCCACAGTTTGAACCCGGAGCCACTCAGGATCTGGTCTGCAGGCCCTGAGAGCAGAATCTGAGGGAAGTTCAGGGGGAACTTCCAAGCGGTGGACCTGGGATACGGGCCTTCCTCTGCTCCTCCCTGCCAGGGTGGGCCTGTCTATCCCTTCAGTTCCCTGTGATAAGATGTGTGACCAGTAAATTTATTGGATAGATGGATAGATAGATGGATGGATGGATGGATGGATAGATGATAGATAGATAGATAGATAGATAGATAGATAGATAGATAGATAGATAGATAGATAGATAGATATGGATGGATAGATAGATAGATGATAGATAGATGATTGATAGATAGATACATAGATAGATAGGTGATAGATCTCAGCTGCAGACCTTACAGTCCATTATTTATTTAAAAAACTAAGAAACATCAAAATATAAAGAATCTTGGTGTCTTATAGGAACGTGGTAAGTTAAAACAGAAATAACAAGAAAATAAAAATTTCCATCCATTCTGTAATTTTTCTGCCAATTTAACCCAGTGATATAGTCCACAAGTTGTCACTTCCTGCTTCTTAAAGAGCTTTTATCCTAAAATTAATATTGCTTGAAAAAAATGGGAAATGAAATTTCACTTCAGGCACAAGGAATTAGTTTCAATATATGGGATTCTGATATAAAACAGAATTCCAAACGGGGCCTACTCTTAACCTTGGGCAGAGATCAAGGGTGCTGATTGTTATTAGAAGACATTAGAGTTAGAACCTCCGGTGGTGTTTTCATCAAAGACGGATCAGAGATCACGATCATGCACGGCTTTGATCAGTATTTACCTTGGTGGAAGGATACCTGTGGGACCGGAACCATCTGATCCATCTCGGAGGGGTGGGAGAAGAGGGGGAGACCGCCAGCTGGGTCAAGGGGTGGGTCTCTACCAGTTCAGGCCAGTTCTATAGAACCTGTAGTTATGAGTCTGTGCAGTTCAGAGAACCAGTAAATCGCACCCCTGGCTGGCCCCATCCATTCCCTTCCTCCTGCCCACTTCCCACCCACCGAATTATTCCTCATCTCACCCACCATTGGTAACCTGCTTTCCACCGATGCCTGCCCGATATCCCTGGGTGAATTAAGCCAGGATATACTTGGGAATGGTGGTGTTTTGTGAGGTCTCATATGAGACCCCCAGAGCCAGGATGGCTTCCTCACCACACATGGGTCTTGAGCAACACTCCCACCCTCCCAAAGCACACTGAGGCCCCCCATTTCCTTGGGAAGATTGGGGTGGGAGGGTTGCTCAAAGCCCCCTGCCAGCGTCACACGCTGAGGCCTCCCACGCATCCAGTGGCTACACCATTGTGTCTCTTTGCTGATTGGGTGTTTCCCACCGTGAAACTGGAATGAAAAGGGCAGAGTTGGACCATGAAAATTGGGCAAGTGAACTTGGATTGTTCTTGGTACAAACAATTGATGGATTTCTCCAAGAAGTTCTAGCTTTGTGGTCTTTGGAGCCAACCAAGGAATAAGGGGGAAAGACAACAGGCAGCTGATAGAAAAAAGCAGAAGGACCTAGAATGGCAAAATGACCATGTGTGAGATTTAGTATGTGTTCAACTTATTGTACATTCCAAAAAGATAAAATATGAGCAGACCGATGATAAGATAGATGTTCATGCTTGAAGCGTAGAAAAACAAGACTTTGTGTGTATCTGGATGTCCTTCTGGTGATGGTCAGATAGGGCTCACAGTTTAGGAGCAGACTGAGTTCACTTTCAAAGGTTTCTTTAAAACTTGCGTGTGGTCAAATATACACAGCAAACACACCCACACAAAATGTCCCATTCCCAAGAATGGGAATACACCCGCCATGGTGTACTCAAAATAGAAAGGGTTCAGGAGATGTTTCAGGATGGGAGACTTCTCCTCTGGCCTCTGGACCTAACCCTTAGACAATGTTTCAGAGATTCCTTAGCTCAGGTGTTGTACAAAGAAAAACAGGGGCAATCAGGCCTAAAGAAGGTGAATCTTGTAAAACAGTTTCTAGAACCTTCCATTTCCTGTTTCATTCCTCAAATGAAACAGTGGTGTTGTTTATGGAGCCTACCCATGTTCTGGGAAACTCACAGCATATTTTTTTCTTTCACAAATTGCAGTCAATTTGAGTGAACTTCCTGACAATTGATTTAGGATCTTTGACCCATTACTTGTTGGTTGTATGGGACAATGTTTGGGAGGCTTTGAGTTCTAATCCTCCCACAGGCAGGAAAACTTCCTGGGGGACTTTGAGTGGATCACCAGGAAACTCTTGAGTTCCAGTTCTGCCTTAGTTCTTATTTAATTGGGGTGGGAAAGTTGGACACATTTTCTCAGATTAATGTGAGATACTAAAATTGGAGATTCCTAGAGTGTGAGATGGCCAAGTGTCCAATATAGTGTGTTGTGATGGAGGAAAGTGAAATTATGGGATAATCGCTATGGTGGCGTTTACATTTTTTTACAACTGGTTCTGTGGGTGTGGCTTGGTGAGTGTGGCTTGGTGGGTGTGGCTTGGTAGGAGTTGCAGGGGAAAGTTAGTTCAAAATCCCATTCCCTCCCCACCCCACTAACCTGCTTTCCAGCTCCATTCTCCTATGCAGGCCAACCAAAGGAGACCCAGCCAATCAGCTGGGACTCAGTGGGAGGCAAAGAATGGATGGGGGCGAGGCCAGTCGGAGGCGGTATTTGCCAGTTTGCTGAACCACTTAAAATTTCCATTACCGGTTCTCCAGAACTGATCAGAAGCTACTGAATTCCACCTCTGGATAAACGCCTCTTCCCTGTGGTGCAAAGCCACAAGCCTTGGCCTTCTTCAACTGCTTCTGGGAGAACCAGAGGGATTTGTATGAATCTTAGACTGAACTTCTTCTGATCCACCAGAGCTTTTCTTATCTCCTTCAAATGGAATTTGCAAAGGGATCCTATTCACAGTTAGGAGCCTTTATGAGACATAAAAATTGATTCTCAATTGATCAGCAATCTCTGTGGTTGGAGAGCAGAGCAGCTTCCATGGGTGCCTCTTCTTAGAAACCTAGAAGTTCCCCTCCCCACTTATTCAGCCTCTTCTTGAACCTGGATGAACATTATGCAGCACTGAAGGTTTGTAACCGGGTCAATAATGCAGCTGCCTTGAGACTGGATCCCTGCAACCTCCTCCTGGGAAGAGTCCCAATATCCCCCTTTCTCTGGACATCTTCAGCCCTTCATAGACAAGACAAGCTTGGAAAAGGAGCAGAGAAATGCTTTAGGTACAAACTGTAGAGTGGAAAATTAAAGGGCCTGAAAATGGATATTATATTTCTCTGGTTGAGGAAAGGGAAAAAAATATACAGTGGAAATCTCTTTATATGCTTTATTTTTTTTATTTACTTTTTATTTTTTGCTGTGAAGTACACACCAAAATAAAAACAATCCTAAACTGAAATCCCGGACAGCTGTTCTGCTGAATTCTTTCTGCAAAGGAGGTTTTATCAGGAAATCAAGGAAGACTCATATAAGAGGGATGAAGATTTACCTCCTCAGCTGAGAGCCAGTCAAACATGGCATTTCACATCATTCTGGAATTTTTAGGGAGAGGATCAGGCAACCAGGCTGTTTGGTTCCCACAGTTTCCTCCTGACCTCTTTTCCTTCTCATTCTCTCACACCCACCCACATGTTTAGCTGCTGTCAGTTGGAACGAGTACATGAATCATTTTTTATAAGGTGTCACGTTCAATAGCTGTTGCTGAACAGCTGAATTCCTCTGAATTTTACAGGGATCTCTTTTGCAATATTTATTGAAAGGGGAGGGAACTACAAGAATTCCAGTCATTCAATAGTTCCCCATTTTGAAACATACAGATTTCATTTTCTTTGACTTCTGCATACCATCTAAATGGAAATCAAATAAAAGAAGCATTTACAATTCTTCCACAATCATAATGAAATTATATCTCATGTTTTTACATTTGTTCTGGCTGTGAGATGCTCTTTTGTGTTCAGCTCTGGGTTCAGAAGGATAATGTAGCACTTGAGGATGAAGATGCAGACCAGCAGACCAGCACTGGAGGCCAGGATGGAAAAAATCTGCACAGCCACCATGAGCTTTCCTTTGGTGCTCAGGTAGGTGGGCACAAAAGTCACCCAGACACTGCAGAAGACCAGCATGCTGAAGATGATCAGCTTGGCTTCATTGAAGGCCCCAGGCAGATTCCTGACCAGGAAAGCCACCGTGAAGCAGATGGCAGCCAGGAAGCCCATGTTGCTGAGGGTGATGTAGAACATGACAATGGCCCCTTCGTTGCATTGCAGGATGAAATCTCCAGGCTGGGAGTGGAGGTCAGAGTCAGGGAAGGAGGGAGAAACTCCCAGCCAGATGGAGCGGATGATAATTTGGACAGAAGCAGAAGAAAGTATGATGAAGTTGGCCAAGCTCTTCCGCAACCATCTCTTCACTTGGTTTTCTGGTTTTGTGGCCAGGAAAGCCAGCACCACTGTGATGGTTTTGGCCAAGAGAGAAGAAATGGCAACTGAGAAGATGAGGCTGAAGACCGCTTGTCAGAGAAGGCAGGTGGCTTTCCGTGGTTGACCAATGAAGAGACAAGAAGACACGACGCAAAGCAGGAGGGAGACCAGGAGGATGTAGGTGAGATCCCAGTTGTTGGCTTTGACAAGAGGAGTTTCTTGGTATTTAATGAAGATGATTAGAACAAGGCTTGTGGTTAGGAACAAGAGTAGGGCAAAAGAGACCAGGATGATGCCCAGAAGTTCTTCATAAGACAGGAAGATTATAAATTTTGGGATACATTGGACTCTCTCCTCATCTGGATATTTATCATCCGGACACTTGGTGCATTTTTCTGTATCTGAAAAAACCAAAAAGCCATAAATGTCTATGTACTAACTTGTTTAAATGTACTTTTTGTACATAATTTTTAGAGGATGATATAATGTGGTACAGTGGTTAGACTACTTCTGCTGACTGCCGGTTGCCTGCAATTTGTCAGTTTGAATCTCACCAAGCTTAAGGTTGATGCAGCCTTCCATCCCTCCAAGATGGGTAAAATGAGGATGCGGATTCTTGGGGGCAAAATGCTGACTCTGTAAACCACTTAGAGAGGGCTGTAAAGCACTGGGAAGCAGTATATAAGTCTAAATGCTATTGCAATTGCTAAGTCTGCTTTAGATGAGGAAAAGCAAGGAACCTAAGACAATTCTTAAAGTTTCAAAGAACAGAAATGTTACTAGAAAAAAACCATGGAAGTATACATCCAAACTAAAGCATGGAAGAATTATCCTGGAAATGGTAAAGCTTGCTCAATCTGCCTAACTTCCTATCGAGCTGCTCCTTCAAGAACTTTTTGATAAGTCTTCCCTTTAGATTAGAAATTGTGCATTTTAAAAGTAAGCAGGAAGATAGTTAAGCTTCAATGTGCTTTTCAACATGTTTTTCGTGAAAATGCTCTGGATGGATCCAGTTCCACAAAACCTTCCTTTCCTCTGTTGTTCCCCCACCTTCCTGAGTGGAGAAAGTCCCCTCCAGACAAGGAACGCAGTCGTAGCAGAAAACTGGCTCTTTTCCTCGAGCCCTCTTGACAAATCCAGCATGACAACATTCCACACATCTGGACTGAGGCAGGGACTGAGCAGAGAAAATAGGAATGCCAAAGAAAATATGTTAGGACTCTCCATCTATGTGAAATGGAGGTAGACAAAATATTAGCCAAACAGTCTCTGTATTCATTGAGGTAAATAAGAAATCTCTGACTAATTTTAAACAGATGCAGGAGGTAGAACAACTTGCAGATACTTCATTTCATTCTTCCCTTTTGCTTTTGGAATTTAACATTACAATAAAGTACTTTCCATTTCAGGGGTGTCAAACTAAAGGCCCAGGGGCCACATCCAGCCCACAGGATTCCTAGAGCTGGCCCACAGATTGCCCTGGAAACAGTGAAGGACCAGCCCATGGTGCCTCTGCCAGAGAAAATGGGCTACTTAGTTCCATTTTCAGCTGCAACAGCCTCCTGCAACTCTCTGTAAAAACAGAACAGGAGAATGGCCCTCCCGAGGTCTGTTTTCACTGGTAGGCTGCAAGAAGCCATCATAGCCAAAAACGGAGCCCGGGAGCCCATTTTCTCTGGAAGAGAGCTCCGGTCACCACAGGCGTCCCGGACACGAGTGATGTCAAGCTGGCCATGCCTACCCCAGCCACACCTTCCCCAGCCCCACGAGGTCAAACACAACTCTGATGTGGCCCTCAATGAAATCAACTTTGACACCCCTGTTCTATTTGATAAAGTCTACCGGGATGGAAGTGAAAAAAGATTTAAGTATGATGATGTAGTCATATTAAAACTGAGTATAAAGTTTCCTGTAAAAGATTTAGGAAACTTTCATTCCATTAGATTTTTTTAAATATGAAATTAAACTGTGATGAAGAAAGAAACCTCTGGCCAATAAGATCTTGAAAGTTTTCCATAAAACATGGAAAAGCCTCTCCACTTGGGGTCCTGTCTCTTGAAGAACTTCCATTGGAAGACACCAACTGGCATGGAAGGCCAAGCACCCTGGAGACTCTAGGCTTTGCCCACTGGAAATGAGACATCAAGCTTTGGAAAACAGAGAAAAGGTACCACCTTATTGAGCAACTTTAGCCATGAAACAGCATCTTGGTTGATTATAAGTCTCCCTCTTTCAAAAGTTCCTGGGTGCAGAAAAATGTAATCCAACTTGGGGAGAACCATCCAGGTCCTGATATTCAGATCTGCTGTTAACTCTCCATTTTGGTCCAAGTACAAAATAAAAGTTGAAAAATTGCAAAACTCATTCTTTGCCAGAAAGGGATGAAACTAAAGTAGAAAGATCCAGAAATATTAAAAGCAGGAATTTTGGTTTCTTATCTCACGTGGTCTCTTCACTTTTGAACTTTACTTCCACAGTTATCTAACTTGCAAGTTTTCCTAGATGGGAGAACAAGAGTTACCACAAAAAGTGAAAAACAAAAGATTCAGCAAAATTTATCAATCTTATATTGATAAAATCAAATTTGTCAATTATATAGAACATTGTTGAGCATTCACAACTGAAGAAACAAATAATAAAAAGATTATTCATAAACTCCTTGAAGACAACAGAATGGATTCATCTAGAAGTAAGTTCCCAGGTAATCTTCTCCCAGGTAAACAGATGGGAAACATGATCAGAGGAGCTAATTCTCATTGATTGTAAGCCTTACATTGCAAGGCTGATTGTAAGGTAACAGAATCTTGCAAGTCTGAAAGCAGAAATCTCCCACCAATTTTTATGCACTGAATTGTTAGGTAGAAAATCTTCTGAGTTTCTTTCTCTGCCCATTATGCAGCTGAGGGTTCCCCTCCCTGTTATCTGATCGTTTCTAGTCAGCATCTCTTCACTCATCCCCAAGATCATCTACAAGAATCATTACAGTTTGTTAATAGATTGTGGAAATGCTTTTAAAACAGCCTGCTTTCATTACAGTATTAACATACCACTTCATGAAGTAATGATTGGAAACCAAGTTAAGTGAGGGGTTGAATGGTGGGATAATTAAGTGCAAAAAGACTATCTTAAAAATTGTACTCAAATTATTTTCACTGCTTCTACTTTCATTTTGTTTCTGATGCACTGGAAGAAGGATGAGAAATAAAACTTAAAAATACTTGCTAAGTTAAAATTTTATGTTGTTACTAATAAAATTATGGTAAATTTCTAGTGAATTTGCAGACAATTATGTACTGTGGTATTTAATACCTAATGTATTTTCAGAGATATATAGTGTTTCAAATATTTGTTGGAAATGTAAAGAAGGTGTTTTTAACTATATGTGACTGACTGGTGATAAGGCAAAAAAAATATGGGAACCAGAGTTATGTTTCAGTCTAGAAGAATTTTAAAATATGTATACAATAAACCATTGTTTTAGGACTTTTATATGAGGAATTGGGGAAAAAAATCGAGCTTATAATTGAAGTCTGTCCTTTTTTCCTGCCATGGTTGCAGCCTTGGAGACCCCAACCTCTCTTTGACCCCCTTGCTTCCCCTCCTGGAACTGGAGGAATATGCAGCTTTCAAGGCCTGGGCTAGAGTGTAAATGAAAATGTGCAAATAGAGCTAATTTGTGATCTGTCTTCTGTTCCTTTTCTCCTGGGTATCCAATGGGGCTTTCTGGGTGCATCTTCTCTGGCCTTTGACAGAAAAGATGTGCTTTGAAAGAGAACAGTGGAAATAATGATCTTCAACCTGTGGTTCCAAAAATAAATAGGGTTCAAAACGATGATATATTTGCCTAGATTTCTGCTGAGGAACCAAGGCCCAAATACTGTGGACATATTTCAAAATGTCCCAAGACTGTGAAGATCCAAACTTTCCCTTCAATGGGTCCTGGAAAATGCCTGAGTGCTAAAGGCCTGGTCCCACTGCACTTACGGATACAAAGAGGATGTAAAACGTTAAAAAAAGCTTGCCATCCGTTGGAAAACACTATGCATCCATTGTGTACTCACTGCATACGTGTTTCATACGCTCTCTCCGTTGAGCATCCGTCCACTGAGATTTCATCTGCGCAAGAATTTTTGAGCTGCACAAAACTTTGTGAATGGATGAACTTTCCACCGCATACAATGTACATCCACAACATATACGGGCAGCAAACGTTCTCTGTCTGTTATCATCTGTTAAACGTCCGCTGTATCCTCTCTGCATCCTCTGGCCATCCCCTCAACTCACATCCGCTGCAGCTGAAAACAGAAAGTGGGAGGAAACAAAAGGTACATGGAACGTCTACACAGCATTAGTAGCATGGAAATAGAAAGGATGCAAGCGTATGCATCTCATATATAAATTATTCAAAACGGACAAAACGTTTGTATCTGGGATGTATCTCGTATATTTAGGATGTCTGCAGTATGTCTAGAGTA
The DNA here is from genome assembly GCA_015471245.1 of Laticauda colubrina. Lineage (NCBI taxonomy): Eukaryota > Metazoa > Chordata > Lepidosauria > Squamata > Elapidae > Laticauda > Laticauda colubrina. The sequence continues at coordinate 22,906,177 of BLBF01000037.1, forward strand.
TGTAGAAGGCCCCATAGTGGACAACTGATATTTTCTATAAAAAGGGGGAGAAAATCATCTGGATCGCTGGGATGGTGGACCATACAGTCCCACTATGGTTGCACTGGAGGTTTATCTATCCCACAACTATCCTTATCTATCCAACAAGCATGCAAAGGCTTAACCATTTTTTCAAAGTTTTCACCAACACTTTATTAAGTAAAAAAAATGAACCAAGTAAACTAAGAAAAAAAATGAACCAAGTAAGCAAAGATAAACTTTATTAACTTTCTTAGGTAAACTTTATGTCTTTATTAAATAAGCAAAATGAACCAAGTAAACTGTATTAAGTGTGTTAAGCAAAGATAACCTATATTAACTTTCTTTGGTAAATTTTTTGACTTTATTAAATAAGCAAAATGAACCAAGTAAAGTGTCTTAAACAAAGATAAATTTGGGGCCTGGGCCTGGACTGGGAAGTTCTGCTTCTGGTAGTCATAACCTTGGTAGGTGAGGGGCTGTTGAAAGCCGTGGAAGGGCTGTGACATTGCCTGGGGTGGAGGAGCAGACCTGGACTGGGTAGGAGCAGCTTCAGCTGGGCCTTGAGGATTGTGCAGATCTTGTGATCTTCTGCTTCATCACCTGGTACTGAGCCTGGGGCAGCTCCCTCAGGGTCTGGCTCACGCAGGTGGTGAAGGTGTTCCGGTCCGAGGATGCTCTGTCCAAGTGGACCAGCTGAGAGAGCAGTTCTGTGCTAGTCTTCATTGTGTCCCTGATCTCCAACAGCACACTGTGATGCTGGCCCTCCAGTCTGCCTCTCTGCCTGCATCCTCTGGAGCTGGGGGTGGGGGTGGGTTAGCCTCTGGTGGCTGTTGCTTCTTCCTCCATTTGTGACAGCAGGGCCTCATCCTCCAAGGGATCCTCCAAGTCCACTGGCATGGAGAGTGCAGCTGTCGGGAGGGTCTCTGCTGTGGGGCCCTCTGAAGACACCTGCCTGGACAGGGTAGCTGGCTCCTGGCTGGAAGAGGACTGGCTGTCTGTCAGCTGTCTGAGGGAGAGGGATCTCAGAGGGACTGCTCCTTGGTGGCGGACCTCACCCTCCAGGAAGCTGCACTTGGACATGACATACATCTCCCAGTCAGTGAGCTTGACAGCGGCCTGGCCAGATTTCCTGAGGTGTAGCTTGCCATACCAGGTGTGCATGTGCTTCCACCATCCCAGGAAGACATCTGCAGCATAGCCTAGGCTCTCTGCCTTGTCTCTCCAAGCTGCCTACTTCTTCTTGGTGTTGCGATAGAGTCTGTGGCCCTTTCTCCACAGGTACTCGTTCTCCCTCAGCCATTCCAGCACCTCATCCTCATGCTCCTCGGAAATGGTGTACTGTTTCCTCTCTCCCTTCTGCTTCCCTTGCCTCTTCCTCCCTCTGGCAGGGGCTTGAGCAGGGCCTTCAGGGGCTTGAGCAGCAGGGCCTTCAGGGAAGCAGCAGGGCCTTCAGGGGCTTCAGCAGTAGGGCCTTCAGCAGCAGGGCTTTGAGGGCCTTGGGACTGGTCCAGCACAGCAGCAGCAGCAGCAGCTTCAGAGTCAGTGCCAGGGGGTGGGATGTTGGTCGTGGCCTTTTTCACCTTGCCAGGGCTTGAACAAGTAGGCATGGGCTTCCTCTTCTTCCCTGACAGAAGAACCATGGTGTTCCTGCTAGATGTATGTGGCAGCACGTCTTTCCCCTGAATGCTGACTGCATGCGTGCTGCATCCTTTTATATCCGCGGAGCTGACGCAATTCATACTCCCCTCATGGGCAGTGAACGCTTTGCATCCGATATACATCTGCGCGGCATCCCCTTTGTTTCCTATAGGCATCCGTGATGCATCCGCTTCATCAGCAATGCATCTGCCCCTTCCATTATGCGTCCGCTTTGAAATTCTCCCCCGGAACCCCTTCGGAGGTGTCATCTGCTTCCATCCACTTTCATCCATGAGGCTTCCTATGAACATCTGTTTAACATCCCTGCTACATAGTACCCACGTCTGTTCTTTTATATTCTTTTCCATTCTGTTTATGCAAATTTTTGCCACTTTTTGGAGCAGATGACAACGGATGGAGCCACCCGTGAATTTTTTCTCGTCCGCTGTGTTCTTTATGCATCCGTTTTGCATCTGTCGGCCAGTGGGACCGGGCCTTAAATGGAAAGGAAGAATTCTGTCCCAAATGGAATCATATTCCATGAAGTGAACAAAGACATTGACTAGTCTCCATTTCGAGAGGGCCTCCCTGAGGGCTGCTGTATGACCAGTTGTTGAGAACTGTTGTGATATAACAACATAAATTCCATTCTGGACAAACATAGGAGGTAAAGTCCTCATGAAATTTGTTCCCTCCATTGTGTCTGAAGCAAAGAGACCAATCAAGGTCCATCTGAAAAGGAGAAGCAGCTGGACAATTCCTGGGTACTGGATCCCTTGCTTTGGGAGCATCTGATGGAAAAAGGGGAATTGACTTTTATCGGTCAGAGTATTTGAAACAGGTTCAATACTGATCTGAAAAAGCAATGAAGAATGTGGTGTTTTATTTGGGGTCAGAACAAGTCCCAAACACTAGATTCTAATAGCTCCTTATTGATTCTCATGACCACATTAGGATAGTTAGTTTATTATAGTCATTAAGCCAGATTAAAATGCATCATGAAAATCACAGGACATTAACAAATATATGTATAAAAACAGAATGCAAGAATAAGTTAAGAATAAAGAATATAAATCATTTCTGCATCATCTTACAATTTACCAGAATCAGACTCGCGTATCCAGCTCTCTACTTAACTGTTTTGCTCAAATAATGGGCTATATCAGAGGTAATTTTTTTAAAATTCTGATATATGCTATTTTAAAAAATTGATCCTAACAGGTTATTTATGTGGTTCAAGATACTCATCTCTTTCTTAGACATTTGACATTCCAATAATGGATGTGTTTTCCAGTTATACGAAAGAAAGGTAACATATCCTGATATAATTTGTCAGTTGAACAATCCAAGTTGCCTTTAACTGAAATTTTACATTGCTAACACAAGGAATTTTGGAATGCTATCATTCCATGTGTTAGTTGTACACTTATAATTATTTGCACTGATTTAGACAAAGGTCAAATTGTGTAAATTCCCAATCCAGCTCTGAGGGCAGCTGTTGTAATCCTTTTCATCCATCCCCAAGATACTCCTCAAATGCTGTGATTGGGTTTGTTCTCGTAGTGACATACATTAAACCCCAAACTTCAGTTTGATATAATGGTTTGGCAGTAACTTTGGTGTCATATACTTTAATAAATGGAAAGAAAGTTTGGTAGCTATATTTCTTTGAAAATTTAAGCTGTAAATACACTAATGCGCTTTGTAAAAGTGTCTCCTTTGATGCTGTAGAAAGTAATATCCCATCTCAGTGAAGTGTTTACTTGCTCTGTTGGCTAACTAGCAGTTGAAAATCTCATGGCTGTGATCATCATGCCACTGTCAGAATCTGATTGGGGGGGGGAGGCCGAGCAGCTGACAGGGAGTGGGTATGCGGCTCCATTGGCGGTGGAAGAAACTGGGGAAGGGCACAGTCTGGCTGGACAGAGCAGGAGAGTGGTAGACCAAGGAAGAGGGAATTTGGAGGAAGATCTAGGCCCACCCCCTCTTCATCCTAGGGCATGCAGGGAGGAATGGAGAAGGGAGCAATGTGGGTTGCATGGCTTACGGGGGAGGAAAGGGTCCTGATTACCTTCATTAGCTGCAGCTGGGAACACAGTGTTTAAAAAGGGAAGCTGCACACCGCAACTGGTTGGAAGCAAATTGTGAATTTATCTGGTATTGTCGTGGCTTATCTGTGTTCCTGGCGTCTTCCCAACTGTGTGAGTGTTGCCGTGCTTTTGAGTCTGAACGTCTTTCTCCTGCCCTATCAAGTTAGTTACGGCAGCTTTGTTTGTTTGGATTTTTAGTTACTGTCTGTATGTACCTTGTTTTGGACTAAATTTTCTGTAGTTAAAGGCTGTTCCCGGGAGAGTTTTTCTCCAGTTGAAGGTAACCTGGACATTGGGGGCAAAGTTGGAGATAATAAAGGGATTCTTCTTGCTTATTTGATGTCATCATAGTGATGTTGGTCTTCCAAAGGTCAGATCTTTTGGCTTTGATGTATCAATAATCATTGAATGATTATATCAGTGGGAGTCAAGCTTTCCTGACAATCTGTACAATCCAACTTATGAGTTTGATAATAATAAGTACTGTCAGTGTAAACCAATTTGTATTTATCACCATTGACATGTCCACCTCAGGATCCTTCATGATTACTTTGAGTAGTACTTATCATAATATTAATGATAAATCATTAATAGACCACATAGAAAGGGTTCATATGTATTCCTTTGTCTTACCCCATGAGAAAACAATGATCCTTCTTCTCATGACTCCATAAAGCCCAAACGTTCCTCTCAAACAAGGGCTTAGAGAAAGGGCTTGGATCAGGGCCAATAGTCTAAGTGTCATTTTAAGGACAATCAATTTCCTCCACAATATTTCTCCATTTACTATTTCAAATGCTGCACTAGCATCAAAAAAACCCACAAACCCTGCTTTACCAGGCTGACATGTTTTGTGATTAGACATTTCAAGACAATCTGTTGTCAATATTAGATTATTAAACTTTGCATTGTTTAATATGCACATTTATATAATTTTAAGTTTACCCAAAACCTGATTGCTCTTCTCTAAGGATTGCACCTTCTCATCTACAAACACTCAAGTTTACCTAAGAGGAACATAGTGTATGTTTCAGTCGCAATATCTATTAAACTAACTGGCCTGTAATTGCTGGAGACATTTATATTCTGTTCTTAAATACATAATCATTACTATTGCCAACTTTAATCCAACTGGATGTGGCAGGTATGTGAAATGAACATAAATTATAAATCATAAATCAGACAAATAATGACATTCCAATCCTCATCAGAGAAGCTGTTGAGTGTGAACGGAAACGTCCAAAGGCCATCTTATTTGGTCTAGAGGACATCAATTACAATGATGACATTACAACTGTCCGCAACATCATCAGTGATTATCAAGCATCAACCATCTCCCCTGATGAAATACTTGACATTTCCCGCATTGGCCAAGAGCTCAAAAACAGAGATAGCTCTGTGGCCCCATGCTTCTGCAGGGTCATTTGCAAAAATGAATCAAGCAAACGTAAATTTATTTATACCATAAATTCACTCTCCAAAAGCAACACCAACCATAAGAACCTCCGTTCTTGCACTGACCTAACAGGACAGCAATGTGCCTGCTCCCGTGTACTCTGCACAGAACTCAAAAAATATTGAGACAATGGAAAGAAGGACCTGTACATTGACTACCATGCTGACTGTATCAAAAGGAAGTCACACAACCCACAACTCAGGTTTAACCTTCAACCACATCCCTACTTCAACCAATCTACCATCACCCAAGACTAGGCAGGCACGCCCCTATCTACTTCAATTCAAACTACAGCTGGCCTTAAATGCAAGCTACTCAGTTCAAGAAGCCTTGTGAATAAAATACCTGAATTTCTCCTCTTACTAAATAAGAGGAGAAACATCCTCGTCCTCTTATTCTGGCATCTTGGAAAAGTTTTAACTTTATTCTCGCTTTCTTACCTTGCCATATATATTTCAACACAATTTTATTTAAATCTTCAAAATAATCTTTTCCAAGTCTGTCTGGAATTTTTGGGAACAAGTATAAAATTCTGGATAATATATTCACCTTGATTGTTGACATTCTTCCTGTTAATGACATATATCTTGTTTGGAAAAGGAGGGGGAAAGTGAAAGCAGAAGAAACTTTGTAAAGCCCCTGTCACACTGCACCAACGGATGGAAAGAGGATGTAAAACGGAGAAAAACACTTACCATCCGTTGGTTAACGCGATGCTTCCATTCTGTACTCACTGCCTCCGTTTTGCTTCCTCTCTATCTGTCCAGCATCTGTCCATTAACATTTCATCCGCTCAAAAAGTTTTGAGCTGCTCAAAACTTTCTGAGCGAAAAATGTATCCAATGCGTCCGTTCTGCATCTGCTAGGCATATGGGGGACATCCGTTCTGCATCCGTCGGCATCCGTTATGCGTCCGCTACATCCGCTAAGCATCTGCTGCACATCCGCGCAACTCAAATCCACTCTAGTGGTAAACGGACACAGGGAGGAAGCAGAACGGACATGGAACGGACGTGCAGCGTTAGTAGCACAGACGGAGAAAGGATGAAAGCAGATGCAGCTCACATACAAAGCATTTAAAATGGAAAAAACGTTCGCAGAGGGGACCTATCTCGGATATTAAGGATGTCTAGAGGATGCCAAGAGGATGCAAAGGGACACCTAGTGGAAAACCTATATTGCCTATCAAAAGGGGGAGCAACTCACCTGGATCTCACTTTCAGACCAGCAGCCCTGCGGTGCAGACCTCTGCAGCCTTCATCTGCCTCTTGCTCTTCCACAGCATCCAGTCATGTCCACCTTTGATCGTAACACAGTCCTTTTGGTAGCCACCATCGTTCTGCAACAGTGCGAAGCCATCTACAGGCTCTGTGAACTCTACTAGGGGAAGAAAAGGAGGTGGACAAGAAGCGTCTGGGTCCGAAGATGGATCGGGAGAAGAGCAGATTATGGACTGTACAACAAGCTGATGGTGGAGCTCAGGAACGCATGCATTCCAGAACTTCATGAGGATGCCTCCAGACGAAGTTGTGCAGCGGCTGACACCCAGGTTGACCAAGCAGAGCACCAACTTCCAGCCCAGCCTGGACCCTGGGCTCAAGGTGGCACTCACTCTGTGCCACCTGACCTCAGGGACCACCTACAGGAGCATGCAGTATGGCTGGAGGGTGCCACACAACACCATCAGCATTGTGGTCAGAGAAGTGGTGCAGGCCATCATCGAAAAATACCTGGAGGAGCTCCTCCAGTACCCCTCCACTGAAGAAGACTGGAAGAAAGTTGCAGAGCAGTGGTATCAGAGGTGGAACTTCCCACACACAGTTGGAGCCATAGATGGGAAGCACGTGGCCTGCAAAGCTCCAGCCAAATTGGGGTCCACTTATTTCAACTACAAGGGCTTCTTCAGCATCATCCTCTTTGCCATGGTCAATGCTGACTACAAGTTCATGTACATCGATGCTTCAGACAACGGGTCATCTTCAGATGCCCAGGTATACAATGCCAGTGACCTCAAGGAGGGGCTGGAACGCAACCTCATTGTGGGCTTCCCAGATCCAGACCCCCTGGCCAATGACACGCAAGATGTGCCCTACTTCATCGTGGGGGATGACGCCTTCTCCCTCAGAACCTACCTCATGAAGCCCTTCACCTCCAGATGCCTCACCCATGAAGAGAGGATCTTCAACTACAGGCTGTCCAGGGCAAGACGGGTGGTGGAGAACGCCTTTGGCATCCTGGCCAACAGGTTCCAGGAAGTTCTCACCACCATGCAGCATCGTCCACACACCATGAGGAGCATCGTCAAAGCTTGCTGCATCCTGCACAATCTCATGCGCACCCGCTACCCAGTCTTCCAGAACAGGCTCGTGGACCTCCAACAAGGCAATGAGGACATGGATCCTGGGGAATGGAGGCAAGGGCAAAACCTGATCGACACTGGGGATGTGCAAGGCCCCAAGAGAGCCTCACGTGAAGGGAAGAAGCAGCGCAACCTCCTGAAACACTGGTGCACCTCCCCAGCTGGAGCAGTGGAGTGGCAAGACAGGATGGTAGATGATTAATGGATGCTTTCTTCAGCCTGTCTCATCACACTGATGAGATTAGGCCATGTATGTTGGGTGGGCCTGCAATGAATAGGGCATTTAATAAAGAGTTGTGTTTATGTTGACATGTGTGGATCAATGCTTACAGTGTTATTGATAATGAAGGGCCATAGGTGTGGCACCTGGGAGGGTGGACCATACAGTTCCACTATGCTTGCACTGGAGGTTTATCTACCACACAGCTATCCTTACCTATCCCAAAGGTATCCCTGCCCATCCCACAGCTATTACCCATCCCAAAGGTATCCCTGCCCATCCCACAGCTATCTTAACCCATCCCAAAAGTATCCCTGCCCATCCCACTGCTATCTTAACCCATCCCACAAGCATGCAAAGGCTTAAACCATTTCTAAAAGTTTCCACCAAGACTTTATTAATTAAAATAAATGAAGCAAGTGTGTGAAGCAAAGATAAACTTTATTAATAACAAGCTGTAAAATAAAAATGACCCAAGTCAAGTGTCCAAATAAAGTCTACAGGTAGCTACCCAGTCTCTGGCACTCTTATTGGTCACTCGGAGGTGTGCCCAGTCTCAGGGGTGAAGGGTCCAGGTGCTGTGGAGGTGGCTGGTGCTGGAGTGCTGGTCTGCGGCGTCATTGGGGTGCCTGGTCCCAAGAGGACAACAGGTGATGGTGTGTTGAGGAAGCTCTCAGACAGCTGGCTCAGCCCCGTGATGTTGAGAGCTCCTTCCTCCATGCCATGGGGTGTCAGCCCCTGTACCGACGACAGATGTACTGAGGCTGGGCTTGGCTGTGGGGTGAAGGAATGAGGAGTATAGTGGGGCTGTCTGGTCTGCAGCTGGGTGAGGACTGGCATGGGTGGCATCAATGGTGTGGGTGGCATCGGTGGCATCAGTGGAACCGGTGGCAATGGTGTCATCCAATGACTCTATACCTGGACTAGAAAGAGCTGCTGCCTGTGCTGCTGGATCTCCTGGTAGCTGTAGCCCTGGTAGGTGAGGGCCTGTGGAAAGCCTTGGAATGGGAGGGACATCATCTGGGGTGTAGGAGTAGACCTGGACTGGGTGGGAGCAGATTCATCTGGATCTGGAGGGTTGTGAAGCAGCTCGGTGATCCGGTCCTTCACCACCTGGTACTGGGGTTCCGCCATGTCCATGAGGGTCTAGTTGACAGAGGTGAGGAAGGGATTGCAATTGGAGGATGGGGCGTTGGTGTGTACCAGCTGAGAGAGGAGATCTATGCTGCTCCTGATGGTGTCTCTTATCTCCAGCAGGACAGTGTGGCTCTGTCCCTCCTGTCTGGCTCTCTGCCTTTCTGTGGAGGTGGAGCTGGGGGTGGATGTGGGTTGGACTGTGGTGGAACTGTGCTGTCTCCTTTCTTCCACTGTGACAGGGAGTCCTCCATGCACTCCGCCATGGTTAGGACAGCTGTCGGTGGGTTCTCCGCCATGGGACGCTCCACAGACACCTGCCTGGAGACAGGAGCTGACTCTCGGCCGGAAGAGGACTGGCTTTCATCAGGCTGCCGGAGAGAGAGGGTCATGAGAGGGGCTGCTGCTCCTCGGTGGCGGATCTCACCCTCCAGGAAGCTGCACCTGGCCATCACGTAGGTCTCTCTGTCTGTCAGCTTGACCGTGGCCTGGCCAGATTTCTTGAGGTGCAGCTTCCTGTACCAGGTGTGCATATGTTTCCACCAGCCGAGGAGCACCTCCGATGTGTAGCCCAGACTCTTCGCCTTCTCTCTCCAAGCAGCCTGCTTCCTTTTGTTGTCCCTGTAGAGCCTGTGTCCCTTCCACCATAGATACTCATTCTCTCTCAGCCACTCCAGTACCTCATCCTCGTGTTCCTCCTCAATGGAGTATTGCCTCCTCTGCCATTCCCGCATATGCCTCTTCCTCCCTTTGGCAGGAACAGATGGGTCCTCATCAGAGGGGCTTCCAGGTTGTAGGGGCTGCTCCTCCACACCACCACCAGCAGCAGCACCAGCAGGATCATCATCAGCAGCAGCAGCAGCAGCAGGATCATCATCATCATCAGCAGCAGCAGCAGCAGCAGCACCGGCACCAGCAAGACCAGGATCAGCAGCAGCAGAGTAAGCACCAGCAGCGCCAGCAGCACCAGGAGCACGAGCAGGACCAGGAGCCCAAGCAAGACCAGGAGCACAAGCAGGACCAGCAGGATGAGCAAGACCAGGAGCATGAGCAAGACCAGGAGCATGAGCAGGACCAGGAGCATGAGGAGCAGCTTCAGCAGAGCAAGCACGAGCAGAAGCACCACCACCAAAAGCAGCATCAGCAGTTCCTCCAGAAGCAGCCTCAGCAGAAGCACCACTGCCATAAGCAGCCTCAGCAGAGTAAGCATGAGCAGAAGCACCATCGCCATAAGCACAAGCATCAGCTCCTCCAGAAGGAGAAGCAGCAGAAGCCCCAGCTGCAGAAGAGCGAGCCCGTGCTACAGAATCCCCAGCAGAAGCAGAGTGAGGGCCAGGGGGTGGGAGGGTGGCCCTGTCCTTCTTGCCAGGGCTGGCAGCAGATGGCTGAGGCTTTCTCTTCTTCCCCATGGTTGTGGGGTTGCTGGCTGGCAGGAAGGCTGGCAGGAAGGCAGGCAGCAAGGCTGGCAGGGAGGCTGGCAGGAAGGCTGGAGGGCAGGCTGGCAGGAAGGCTGGAAGGCAGGCTGGCAGGAAGGCTGGCAGGAAGGCTAGCAGGCAGGCTAGCAGGCAGGCACCAAGGCTGGCAGACAGCAAGGCTGGCAGGCAGGCAGACAGCATGGCTGGCAGGGAGGCTGGCAGGATGGCAGGCAGCAAGGCAGGCAGCAAGGCTGGCAGCAAGGCAAGCAGGCAGGTCAGGCTGGCAAGGCACTGGATGTGTCTGGATGCAGGTCTTTCCTCTGAATGCTGACCTGCTTGGGAGCTGCTTCCCTTTATATCCGTGGGGCTGATGTAATGCATCGCCCCCGCATGTGCAGTGAATGCTAGGCATCCGCTAGGCATCCGCTAGGCATCCGCTAGGCTTCTGCTAGGCTTCCGCTAGGCTTCCGCTCTGCATCCGCTTCTTCTGCTGTGCATCCGATGTGCATCCGCTTCATCCGTTCGGCGTCCACTTTGCTGAAGTCCCCCAGAAGCCTCGCGGATGTGCCATCCACTCCCATCCGCTCCCATCTGCTAGGCTTCCATTCCACATCCGCTTTCCATCCGCTCTGCATCCTCCCCCTGTCTGTTCCTTTCCATGTTATCCACTCTGTTTATGCAAATTTTTGCCCCTTTTGAGAGCGGATAACAACGGATGGAACATTTTTCTCGTCCGCTGTGTCCTTTTTACAAATTTTTGCATCCGTTGAGCATTGTGACAGGGCCTTAACACTGCCAACTAGAGGCTTGGAAATATTCTGTCTCTTTTTTTTCTTGACCAGACAATGCTGAGAAAGAACTGAGTACTCTCTTTTCTTTTTTTCTTTCTCCCTCCCTTGTATTTTTTTCCTATTTATCTTCCATATTGTTTCATTTTTTTGTGGTTTTCTTTTTTCTGTTATGCATCCTTTTATACCTGATACTTTTTAATTGGATTTAGGTGTTGAAGAACCTGAAGAACTTTTCTTTTCTCTTCTTTAGTTTTTTATTTTCTATTTTTCTGCCTTTTCCAGAATTTAATTTTTTTTCCTTTCTTTGTGTGTGTGTTTATGCTGTTTTCTTCCATTTTTGAGTTTTTACTGCTATCTAACCAATCAGTTGGATTAAGGTATGCAAGATCCTGAAGAATTTTTATTGTTATTATTATTGTTATTATTTAGCTTCTTTTTTCCCACTATTTTTACTTGGAATTACAATTGGTTATTTCACAAGTGGATTAAGGTCTAGAAGAATCTGAAGATTTTGAATTGTCTAAAATGAGTAGGAAACTAACAGCCCCTGGTTCCTCAACTTCAACTCCTTCCTCTTCACCATCTAGTGGACAACGCTCAATACAGACAATGTTACAGCAAGAAAAAGAACAGGAAAAGGTGACGCTGCAGATGATTATGCAAGGAATTCAAAATACACAAACAAGAACAGAGAATATTGAAAAGAGAACAGAGAACATTGAACAAAAACAGGGAAAACTGATGAAAAGGTGGAGAACATTCAACAAATGATGATGAAGTATGATGAAATTGAAGAAGAAGATAAACAAAGAGATAAAAAATTTGAGATATTGATAGCAGATTAACTGTGGTTGAACAAGATAAAAGTGGGATGTTGAGATGGGAGAAGGACAGGTCAGAATTTTATTTCAGATTCCAAAATATAGAGGAAGAAAAAGGACAAAACCTAGCTGAGATAATGATAGAAATTTTGGCTGAAGCTCTGGAAATAACGAAATAGAAGATGATGGATGGAATAGACAAGGTTTATCTAGTCTTCACAAGATATGCAATGAGGAATAGCTTACCAAGAGAAGTTCACATCAGATTTACAAAGAAAGCCATTGAAACGCAAATATTGCAAGTGGCAAGAGAGAAAACATTGAAATATAAAGACAAGGAGATTGTGGTCCTGAAAAAAGTGCCCAGAAGAGTGAGAGAGATGAGAAGAGAATACCGATTTCTGACCAAAATGCTACTTAAAAAAAGAGGTGAATTATAGATGGCTGATTCCAGAAGGTTTAATATTCACATGGCAAGAGCAGAGACATAGAATTGACCCAATTGAGAAAGCTGAATTATTTTATACAGAATATTTTGGAGGGAAAGAGGAGGAGGCAGAAAAAGAAATGTCACTAACTGAATTCCAAGAGGACTGCCAAATAGCGACTGAAAAAGAAGAAGGTGCAGGAGGCGGAAAGGTGGAAGTCAAAGAGCAACATGAACCAAGATCTACGAGAGCTGCTAAACTTAACTACAAAATATAACCATGGAAGAGAAATAACTGATTACAATGAACATAAATGGACTAAACTCAGCTGTTAAAAGAAGGAAAACTTTCCATAAATTAGAGAAATTAAAATTTAATATAATCTGCCTACAGGAAGTACATATTAAAAAGCAACAGGAACAATTGCTGATACAGCCAAAATTTGAGAAAATATTCACTACTTTGACACAGTGCAAGAAAAGAGGAGTGGTTTTAGACATTAAAGATATTATCCCAGTGTAATTGATCTGTACCAATGACAATGGAAGATTACTAATGGTGGAAATAATGGACAACAATATGAAAACACTCCTGATTGCAATCTATGCCCCGAATGACAATCAAGAAGAATTTTATGGAAAATTACATATGAAAATAATTGAACTGGACTATGCTAACATAGTTATGATGGGAGACTTTAATGGAATTGTAGATAATAAATTGGACTATACAGCACAGAAAACAACAAAGCAAAACAGAAAGACTCTCCCTAAATCTGTTTCTAAAATGATAGACGAAATAAATTTAAAAGATACAGGGAGAGAAAGAAATGCTAAGACTAAACAATACACTTTCTATTCAAACAGACATTTATCATGGTCCAGAATAGATATGATATGGATGTCAACAGAATTGTTAGCTAATATTCAAGAAATAAATATTGAAACAAGTACTTGGGCAGATCACAATCCAATGACAATTAAATGGAAAGGGCAAAGAAGATCTCGATGGATGTGAAATAATACCATATTAAAGGAAAAAGATTTCATACAGTGGATGGAGAAAGAACTGGCTTTCTTATTCAGAGAAAATGAAAAAGAACATACATCAATGCAGAACGTATGGGATACAATTGAGGCATATGCCAGAGGCTTGATAATAGACTATACAAGGAAAAGAAATACCATGAAAAGACTAGCCTCGAAGGCATTAGAGGATGAGTAAAAAGGACTTGAAAAAGAGCTACAGAAATTACCACAGAAAAAGGACATTAAGTTAAAAAAGTAAAAATTAAACATAAAATGGGACTAATGGAAAAAGAAGAACTGGCACAGAAAATCACAGGTGCAAAACAGAACTATTTTGAAGATGCAAATAAACCAGGGAGAGGTTAGCATATAAATTGAGAAAGGAGAATCAAGGAAAATATTGAAATTAATAGATTACCAAGGCCAAGTTTGTATGGTCATAAAGAGAAGAAGGAAATTATACTAGACTACTATGGGAAACTATACGCATAAGAGAATATTGATGAGGAAAGAGTTAAAAAGTACTTACAGAATGCTAATTTTCCCCAGATACCTAAAGAGATTGAAACAGTGTTAGGAAGCAATATAATGATGATGGAGCTAACTGAAGCACTTAAGAAGCAAAATGGAAAGGCACCAGGCCCAGATGGACTTCTGGCAGAATTTTATGAAACATTACAAGAATTGTTGAACCTTCCATTGCTAGAAATTATGAATGAAGTTATGTTAAAGAAAAAGATACCCAAATCATGGTCAGAAGCTTATCTTACACTTGTCCCAAAAGAGGAGGCCGATCCATTACAAATCAAGAACTATAGAACTATTTCCTCACGAAACGCAGATTATAAAATTTTTATTTCAATATTGGAAGAAAGACTTAAAAAATACTTAAACAATTTTATCCATCCTGATCAAAATGGATTTCTGCCAAAGAGACAAATTAAAGACATTATGAGAGTAATCTTGGACACTTTGGAATACTACAAGGCATATCCTGAAAAACAAATGGCTTTGATATTTCTAGACTCACAGAAGCCATTTGATAATGTGAATTGGTGATTCATGTTATTACAGCTGGAATAGATGGGCTTTGATAAAAAATTTGTGCAAGCAATAGAAGCTATATATCAGAACCAAATGGCAAAGGTAATGATAGAGGGAGAACTGACAGATTCTATTGATATAAGAAAAGGAACAAGACAAGGGTGCCCACTATCACCTTTGTTCTTTGTGTTAACCTTGAAAGTGTTAAACAGAAATATTAGAGAAGAAAAGGATATAAAGGGGATGAAAATTAAAAAGGAAGAATTTAAGTTGCAAGCATTCGCAGATGATCTGGTTTTCATTTTAGAAGACCCACCAGAAACAGCATCAAAATTGATAGAAAAGATAGAGGTATATGGAAAGGTGGCTGGTTTGAAAATAAATAAAGATAAAACAAATATCTTGACAAAGAATATGCTGTCAAGACAAAAGGAAGAACTGGCGGATGTATTGAAAATTCAGATCACGAATAAGATCAAGTATTTGGGGATACATTTGACAGCAAGATGTAGTACACTAAAAGAGAATAATTATATCACACTTAAGCAACAGATCGCGCTAGATTTGGCAAAACGGGAAAATTTACAACTGTCATTAAGAAGAATGGAGAACTCTTCTTTTGAAATATTTCTGGACTTTCTCAACTGTGCTAATATCAAATGTGTAATGTGGGTTGCAGACTCATGAGCTGTATTTGAGTATTGGTCTAGCAAATGTTTGGTATGCTCTAGTTAGTAGTGTGATCTTACCAGAGAAAAAGCTACGTAGGATTAGATTAACAACTCTGAATGCCTTTCTGGCTGTGTAGTTGCAGTGGGCTCTAGCACTTAAGGCTAGGTCCCACTGGCCGACAGATGCAAAACGTATGCAAAAAGGACACAGTGGATGAGCAAAATTTCAGGGGTGGCTCCATCCATTGTCATCCACTCCAAAAAGTGGTGAAAATTTGCACAAACAGAACGGAAAAGAAAGGAACATATGTGGGTAGTACGTAGCGGGGTTGTTAACCGGATGTTCATTGGAAGCCTAGCGGATGACAACGGAAGGAAGCGGATGATACATCCAAAGGGATTCCAGGGGAGAATTGAGAAGTGGATGCATAGCGGAAGGGGCGGATGTGTCGCGGATGACGCGGATGCATCACGGATGCCTATAGGAAGCAAAGCGGATGCATAGCGGATGTATAGCGGATGCAAAGCATTCATTGCGCATATGGGGAGTATGAATTGCATCAGCTCCATGGATATAAAAGGATGCAGCTCGTATGCAGTCAGCATTCAGAGGAAAGACGTGCTGCCACAGACATCTTCAAAGAATACCATGGTTCATCAGTCAGGGAAGAAGACAAAGCCTGTGCCTACTCGTGCCAACCCTTGCAAGAAGGACAGAACCAACATCCCACCCCGTGGCACTGACTCTGAAGCTACTCCTGCTTCTCCTACTGCTGGTGCTGCTGGTGCTGCTGGTGCTTCTCCTGCTGCTGCTGCTGGTGGTGCTCTTGGTGCTGGTGCTGGTGCTGCTGGTGCTGCTGCTGCTACTGCTGCTGCTGTGGTGGACCAGCCCCAAGGCCCTCAAAGCCCTGCTGCTGAAGGCCCTGACAGAGGGAGGAAGAGGCAAGGGAAGGACAAGGCAGAGAGGAAACAGTACACTTTTTCCGAGGAGTATATGCTGGAATGGCTGAGAGAGAATGAGTACCTGTGGAGAAAGGGCCACAGATTCTATCGCAACACCAAGAAGAAGCAGGCAGATTGGAGAGACAAGGCAGAGAGCCTGGGCTACACTGCAGATGTCCTCCTGGGATGGTGAAAGTACATGCACACCTGGTTTGGCAAGCTACACCTCAAGAAATCTGGCCAGGCCGCTGTCAAGCTCACTGATCGGGAGATGTACATCATGGCCAAGTGCAGCTTCCTGGAGGTTGAGGTCTGCCACCAAGGAGCAGCCCCTCTGACACCCTTCTCCCTCAGACAGCCAGTCCTCTTCCAGCCAGAAGCCAGCTTCCCTGTCCAGGCAGGTGTCTTCAGAGGGCCCCACGGCACAGACCCCCCTGACAGCTGCACTCCCCATGCCGGAGGACTTGGAGGATCCCCTGTCACAAATGGAGGAAGAAGCGGCAGCCACAAGAGACCAAGACAACCCCACCCCCAGCTCCACAGGATGCAGGCAGAGAGGCAGACTGGAGGGCCAGAGCCACACTGTCCTGTTGGAGATCAGGGACACAATGAAGACTAGCACAGAACTGCTCTCTCAGCTGGTCCACTTGGACAGAGGATCCTCCAGCTGCCACACTTTCATCACCTATGTGAGCCACCCCTTGAGGGATATGCCCGAGGCCCAGTACCAGGTGATAAAGGAGAAGATAACAGCACTTCTGCACAACCCTCAAGGCCCAGCTGAACCTGCTCTGAACCAGTCCAGGTCTGCTCCTCCACCCCAGGTGATGTCACAGCCCTTCCAGAGCTTTCAACAGCCCCTCACGTGCCAAGGCTATGAGGACCAGGACTTCCCACAGCAGAGGCAGCCCTTCCCAGTCCAGGCCCCAGTTCATCGCACGCCACAGATGCCTCACCTCACCCAGCTGAAGACCAGAAAGCCTCCACCACACAGTCAAGCCCCTCAATGGACAATCTGTCATCAGTTTTGGGCCTGACATCCCAGGTCCTTGATGAAGGGCCTCTCAACCTCACGGGACTGAGTCAGCTCTCTGAGAGCTTCCTGAACACACCAACCCCTGTTGTACCCTCAGGGCCAAGCACCCCAATGGCGCCTCAGACCAGCACTCAAGCCACAGCCACCTCCAAAGTCCCTGGCCGCTTAACAGCTGACACCATGGACATGACTCAGAGTGACTGAGAATAGTGCCAGAAAATGAGTTGTTACCTGTTCGCTTTATCTTTGCTTGAGACACTTTACTTGGTTTATTTTGCTTTTTTAATAAAGTCATACAGTTTACTTAAGACAGTTAATAAAGGTTATCTTTGCTTAACAAACTTGGTTCATTTTATTTACTTAATAAAGTGTTGGTGTAAACTTTGAAAAAATGGTTAAGCCTTTACATGCTTGTGGGATGGGTTAAGATAGCAGTGGGATAGTTAAGGATAGTTGTGGGATAGATAAGGATAGTTGTGGGATCGATAAACCTGCAGTGCAAGCAAAGTGGGACTGTATAGTCCACCCTCCCAGCTGCCACACATATGGCCCTTTTTTATCAATAACAGTTTATTCATTGATCAACACATTTCAACATAAAAAAATCTCTTTGCTCTTCTGCATAAGAGCTGCATAATAACAGCGTCACAAATATGCTGCAGACACCTGGTGGCAAGGAAAGCTCCTGGACCAAAAAGACGGGAGAGGGAGAAGGGGAGGGACATCAGCCAATGCCCAGAAGCCCAGCAAGCTTCCTGGGGTCTCTTCTGAAGAGGGATTCAGCCTTTGGATTGCTTGGATCTCTGGAGTTTTGAGTAGGTCAGGCTGATCCTTCTTCGGTTATATTTAGTTACAAAATCATCCAAAATCAAGGAAAGGTTCCCCTCCCCTCCCCCTCTTCCTCTTTCCCTTCTCCTTCCTCTCAGCTCATTCAGACTTCATGCAGATCCCTCATTCTCCAGGGTTGTCAGGATGAGGTCCTTGGACAGGAGAGGACATAGAAATGCCACATTCTCTTTATTTATTTAGATAGAAGAGAATTCTTTCTTGGTCAAGTGCAACTGGACGCCCAAGGAATCTGTCTGGGTGCAAATAGTCTCAGTGGACATCAAAGAAACAAGAACTTCGTCAAGAGTCCAGAATCGTCAGGTACAAAGAGATGTGGACACTCAACCTTTTCTCAGGTACACACGGATGGATGGATGGATAGCAAGGCACCCCCCATGCCCTCCCTCCCACCTTGCCTCTCGTGCCTGCCCCTCACCTGTCCCCCTCCTTTGTATCTGGAGAACATCAGTATGAGGCGCACCAGCCACCAAACACCTCCACCGACTGCAAAGTTCTTGCCCCGTGCTGCCCAAAAATCTCGCTGCTCTTTGGAGAGGAGGAGCCTTAGGGAGCAGCCTCTGCCTGCGGTTACCCCTCAGACCCCAACCCAGGAAGGACGCTCTGCCATGCATCAACTGCCCCCCCCCTTTTTATCAATCCCCTGCACTTTCCACCTAGGAAAGCAGCCTTTCTTTCAAGCACTCCATCCAAACCCCCCCAACGATTCTGACTGGGGCTTTGAGCTCTGAATAATGATGGCAGTTTCCTCCCCTGTCCCCCCACCTCTGGAGGGCCGCCTTGAACCTCTCGCACCTCTTCCTGCAAGGCGGACGGAGCCTCCCATGGCCCAGAGGTTGCTGCTTCTTTTGGTTTGTGGTGACAAAGGGAGGGGCTGAGCTTTCCCCATTGCCCCCCCCACAACTTCCCCCCAGAGAAGATGTGGGTATGAGAGGCTGGGTGGTGGTGGGATTGGGCGTTGAGGTAGCGGTTGGTGTGTGTTTTCTTCTGGTATATGGTGTGTCCCAGTGTGTTATCTTTTGTAGATTAGTACATCTAGGAATGGTAGTTGTTTGTTTATTTCCATTTCCATGGTGAACTTGATTTTGGGCTGTGTGCTGTTTAGGTGTGTCAGGAAATTGTTTAGGTTTTCTTTTCCATGGGGCCAAATCACAAATGTGTCATCGATGTATCTTAGCCATAGTTTGGGTTTGTGGGTGGCATTAGCCAGGGCTCTGGATTTGAATTCTTCCATGAACAGGTTTGCAATGACGGGTGACAGTGGTGATCCCATAGGGGCTCCTTCAATTTGCTTGTATCTTTCTCCTTTGTATATGAAATATGTGTTGGTTAGGCAGTGTTCTGTTAGTTCCATGAGGTCTTTAGCTGGTTGGTATTTATTTTTGATGATTTCAAGAGTTTCTTTTATCGGGACTTGTGTGAATACTGAAACCACATCCAAACTTACAAGCAGATCTTCTTGTTCCACATGTAGATCTTTGATCATTTCTAAGAAGTGGTATGAGTTTGTACATATGAACCTGCAGTTTCAGCATGGGGCTGTAGTTGTTTTGCTAAGTATTTAGCTAGGTTTTGTAATGGTGCTCCTATGGAGCTGACTATGGGTCTGAGAGGTATGCCTTCTTTGTGTATTTTTGGGAGGCTGTATAATTTGGGGCATCTAGAAGATTTTTCTCTTGGGATGATCGTCTGTTGGATTTCTTTGCTTATGTGGCTGATTATAATTTTCTTCTTGGTTAATTTTTCTAGATATGTGGCTGGGTCTGTGTTTATAGGTTTGTATGTGGAGTCTTGGAGTAGGTCTGTCAATTTTGTTTCATAGTCTTTTCTGTCCATTACTACTGTGGCATTTCCTTTGTCTGCTGGGAGTATTATTATGCTGTTATCATTTTTCAGGGTTTGTAGTGCTCTGAATTCATCTTTTTGCAAATTACTTTTTGGTGGTTTCGTTGTGCATAAGATGTGAGTAAAACACATTTTATTGTCTTATTCTGTCAGCTTCATCTGTATTTAATTTGGTTAGGCTGGATTCTACTGCACATATGATGGATTCTGTTGGGATTTTTTTGGGTGCTATGGCATAATTGAATCCTTTGGATAGGACATCTGTTTCTGTTTTGTTGAGTTCTTTGTTGGAAACGTTATATACTAATTGTTTTAAGTGTTGTGGTGGGTTGTTGGGGGTTTTCTTGTCATTTTCTAATTTTTAGTTTCTTTGAGAGTTTTTCATTTTTGTAAGTGGTTTCAGTTTCAGCTCTCCAAGTTGTAAGTTGTTTTATCTTATCCCAAAGTAGAGGGTAGATTTTGCTGCTCAATTCCAGGTGTAGTGCTAGCAAATCTTTGTTTAACTGATCTAACTGGAATCTTTTACTGTGAACTTCATTTCTGAGTAAAGCTATCTCTGTTCTTTTCAGGATACATTTGGTAGCTGCTGTGTTGTTATGAAATGTTAATTTGAAGAAGGTTGGTTTTGCATTGTTGTCTCTCCAGCTGCATAGGAATTTTAGGTCATTTTAGGTATTCCTGCTCTTTTAACTTCCAGCTTCTCATAGTTTTGATCTGGATGTTTATTTCCTCCCCGTAGAGGTAAGATATTTGTTTTTTTAAGCTTTCGCGGGTACTTACATGTGTGCTGTTCAGCTTCCCTCAGGTATTATCCCACGTCATTTTAGTGCTGTTAAAGTTGTAGCCCAATCCCACCACCACCCAGCACAGATAAATTCCGTGGCGAAAACACTAATTACCAGAACCAAACGCCTGGCAGATAAGACACATATAAAGACTGAACTATGCACCCTGACTGAAGTATTGACAGCCAATGGCTTCCAAAAAAACAAAATCACCAACTTCATCCACAAAAACACACCAAGACATAACAGAGACCTAGAAGACCAACAGACCTATGGAACAGCTGTCTTGCCCTACATAAGAGGTACTACAGATAAAATCAGTAAGATACTACACAGGCATCACATCAAGACTGCCTTCAAAACAGACAAAAAAATAGCAGCCATCCTTAGAAACCCCAAAGACAAAATTGACCTGGAAAACCAAGGCATATACGAAGTTCCCTGTACATCATGCCCAGCCACATACATTGGACAGCCCAATAGAAGAATAAGTACCTGCCTAGATGAACACAAAAATGCAGTAAAAAAGCTGGAACACACCTCCTCACTAGTCCAACACATGATAACCACAGGTCACAACATCAACTTCAATGGCACTAAAACTCTAGCCACTATAGAAAACCCCAACCACAGAATCATCAGAGAAGCCATAGAGATTGAAAAAAGACCTGAAAGCATGAATAGAAGATATGATTCCAGCAGACTGTCAATCATTTGGAAGCCTGCACTCTCAAATAGAAAGATCTCCACACCACAAAACAGACAAACACCTGAGCACAAAGAGACTCCCTCTGATGCCTCCAACTCAAACACCCACCCACCAGGCACCCAGGTGAAACCTAGCTTCCTAATGGATAGCAACCATCCTTTCACACGAAGCCAAGCTGCACTGAAAGCCTCCAACACAGGAACAGAGTGTTGCCAGCCAATCAAAGCCACAAAACAGACAGAAGAAACCAGAAACACCAATCAATCAAACTCCAAGTCCAGTGAACACAGATCTAGACTCTTAGCCAATCAGAATAGACCAGCCTCGAATTTGAAACCAGAAGCTGTGAGACCCACATCCATACAGAAG
This sequence comes from Laticauda colubrina, assembly GCA_015471245.1. NCBI lineage: Eukaryota > Metazoa > Chordata > Lepidosauria > Squamata > Elapidae > Laticauda > Laticauda colubrina. Next base: position 22,927,825 of record BLBF01000037.1, read on the forward strand.
CCTGATGATGGCAGATGAGATTCTGCTGAAACGTTGCTACAACTTTAACAGCACTACAATGACGTGGGATAATACCCGAAGGAAGCTGAACAGCGCACACACACACACACACACACACACACACACACACACACACACACACATATATATATATATATATATATATATATATATATATATATATGTGTGCTGTTCAGCTTCCTTCGGGTATTATCCCACATCATTGTAGTTGTGCTTTTAAAGTTGTCCCAACGTTTTGGCAGAATCTCATCTGCCATCATCAGGTTACTAGTGTTTGTCTGTGAGTCAGGCTATCACAGCTGTTTCAGTTTTAAATTTGAGGCTAGCCTATGCTGTGCCAGAATGGTTTTTTTTCTTCAACCTGATTGGTTGGGAGTCTTAGTCTTTGTTTATTGGTCTTTGAGTTTGTTGTGTTCTGCTTGGTTGGTGTTTCTAATATCTTTTGTCTGTTTTGTGGCTTTTTTTGTGTCTTGATTGGCTGGCAATATTGTGTTCCTGTATTGGAGACTTTTAGTACAGCTTGGCTCCGAGTAAAAGAATGGCTATAATTTGTTAGGAAGCTAGGTTTCATCTGGGTGCCTGGTTGGGGTGTGTTTGAGCTGGAGGTATCAGAGGAAGTCTTTTTGTGCCCAGGTGTTTGCCTGGTTTGTGGTGTGGAGTTTTTGTTTGTTTGTGAGTGCAGGCTTCCAAATGATTGACAGTCTGGTGGAATCATCTCTTCTATTCATGCTTTCAGGTCTTTTTTTAATCTCTATGGCTTCTCTGATAATTCTGTGGCTGGCGTTTTCTCTAGTGGCTAGGGTTTTTGTGCCCTTGAAGTTGATGCTGTGACCTTTGGCTTTCATGTGTTGGACTAGTGAGGAAATGTGTTCCAGCTGCCCTACATAAGAGGTACTACAGATAAAATCAGTAAGATACTACACAGGCATCACATCAAGACTGCCTTCAAAACAGACAGAAAAATAGCAGCCATCCTTAGAAACCCCAAAGATAAAATTGACCTGGAAAACCAAGGCATATATGAAGTCCCCTGTGCATCATGCCCGGCCACATACATTGGACAGACCAATAGAAGAATAAATACCCACCTGGATGAACGCAAAAATGCAGTAAAAAAGTTGGAACACACTTCCTCACTAGTCCAACACATGAAAGCCATCACTCTGCTAAACAAATAATTCTCTCAACCCTGTCCAATCATTTACAAAGGCTGCACTACTATGACTATTAATCTTCTGATCCCCTCCCATCCCCTCCCACTTATGACTGCATGACTGCAACTTTGTCGCTTATCTCCTTACGATTTATATTGACTGTTTCCTAGAATGATTTCATTGTTTATTATGCCCCATGACTATCATTAAGTGCTGTAACTGATGATTCTTGACTCTTAAGAATTGTATTTCTTTTTCTATTATGGACACTGAGAGCATTTGCACCAAGACAAATTTCTTGTGTGTCCAGTCACACTTGGCCAATAAAGAATTCTATTCTATTCTATTAAACTAATTGCAATAAATTGTAGGGGTGATAAGGTCATATCATTTTTATTTTTATTGTTTTTTCATTTGTTTATTATTTTCCACTTTTGTTATTCTGTCTTCTAATATTTTGATGTATAATATTTTGACTGTCATATTTTAAACAATGTCCAATTAACAAACTATTCTAATATATTTATGAGAACCAGGTTGGATTTATTAAAATCTAATATTTTGGATTTGATCTGATGCCAAGTATAACACAACTGCCTTCACTGCTTTTTCAGATCAGTCATGCAATTGCTTCAGAGGCTCTGAGTGATAAAAGTAAATTCCCTTTTTTCCACCAAATGCTCCCCAAAGAAGGATTCCAGTACCCAGCAATCGTCCAGCTGCTCCTCCATTTCAGATGGACCCTGATTGCTCTCTTTGCTTCAGACACAGAGAAGGGAGAGTATTTCATGAGGACTTTTCCTCCTATGCTTGTCATGAAGGGAATTTGTGTTGTTGTATCACAACAAATCTCAATAACTGGTCATACAGCATCCCTCAAGGAGGCCCTCTCTAAGTGGAGACAGGTCAACATCTTTGTTCACTTCATGGAATATGCTTTACCTTGGGACAGGATGCTTCCTTTCCATGAAACGTTTGAAGGTTTGCCGGGACCCATTGAAGAGAAAGTCTGGATCGCTGCAAATTTTGAAGGGTATTCAACAGACACGCACAATGTTTTCAAATATATCCATAGTATTTGGAACATTGATTATCTGGTAAAAAAAAGACCAGAGGATGCTGCCTTTGAACCCAGTTTCTTTTTGGAAGATCAGTTTAAAGATCATTATTTCCACTGTACTCTTTCCAAGCACGTCTTTTCTGTCAAAGGCCGCAGAAGATGCACCCAGAAAGCCCCACTGGAGACACAGGAGAAAGAGAATGGGAGCCTGATTGAAAGTGACTTCCAGGATTATGTTCTCATGAAGACTCTGGCCCAGGCCATGAATGCCGCCTATTCCTCCAGATCGAGGAGGGGAAGGAAGGAGGCAGAAAATAGGTTGGGGGCTCCAAGGCTGCAGCCGTGGCAGGTATGGGGTCAGGGGTGGGATTCAAATTTCTTAACAGCTGGTTCTGTGGGTGTGGCCTAATTTGTGGGTGTGGCCTGGTGGTCATGTGGTGGGTGGGGGTGGTTTGCTAACAGGGCATGGCTAGGTGGCCATGTGACTGGGGTGGGCATGGCCAGCTGGCCATGTGACTGGCAAACTAAATTTAAGTGGTCCTTGCTTAATGACCAGGTCCTCGCTTAGTGGCCTGTTGCTAAACAAGTATTTTTGCCAGTTTCCAAGGCCTGGGGAGGGCAGGGCAAGGCCCAGGCAGCTACGAGGAGTGCAGCAGAGGACTGGGTAAGGCCAACTCAACATCACTTTCTTGCCCTAATGACTAAGTATTAAAAAAAGATATACGAAAACAAAAGGTAGTTTATTATGTCATGTCTTTAATGCTTAAATAATAAAAAGGCACACAAAACTATATTGTTACAACATTTTAAAATATTAATCAAAAACTATTGCAAAACAAAACTTTACAAAAAACAATAAAACTTATTTAAAGTACTCCCAATTTGCTTTTCTATTATTGTCCCAAGTTACAGTTTTCTTGTGTTTAACATGAGCATCTTCAGCTGTGTGATGATGTGCCTGTAACCACGTCTTTACTATAGGAACAGGGTCCCATTCTTGCACAGGGAAGCCAATTAGACTGATGGTCAGGAGGTTTGTAATATTGGAAGCTGTCGGGCGATTTCTGCCCTCTGAACATATTATGTTCATCTGCGAGAATCCCCTTTCCACCTCTCCTGAATTGACTGCAATAGTTTTAATAATATCTAGCCTTTTTAATGCTGCAAGGAATTGTATAATTTTTAGAATCTTTTAGTACATTTTCTATGAAATCATGATAATCATTAATATTGATTTCATAATTGAAAATTTCACCAAATGCAACCAATTGTCCTTCAGCTGCTCTTCATGGAACCATCACTTCTTCAATGTTCCAATAATCTGGCTCCAAATAATTTACAGATTTTAATTGATCAGTGTCTTTAAATTGGCAGTCTGTTTTTAAATGTTCGCAATACATCAATCTTTTCTTCAAATTAGTTACAATGCTTTGTATAAGTTTTTCACGAGGAATTATTTCATCAACCTTTTTTTCATATGAACCCTTTTCCTCTATAAGCATATAAAATGATCTAATTGATCTTATCACAAGTTTTTCAACCTTTATAATGTCCATGTTTCTTGCTTGCAATGCATTAGAAAGAAGAGATATTTCAGTTAGGACATCAATCATTGTTCTGTCTTTAACTTTCTGGCTGAATATAAAGACAGTTAGATAAACTCTACAAAGGCTTCCATACAAAGTTTCTTTATTGGATCACAAGGCATCCTCAAGGTATAACTCACAGTTATGAAGAGATTCATCTAATGTCCAAATCTTTGCATAGTTGACTTCGTAAGTGTGAAAATATGGTTATCTTCATCCCATAACAATGCAGCAAAGGGAAAGCCACCAGCATGATGCTGGGGTCCAAACAAGAATAAGAAACTTCTCTCCAATCCAATGAAGGGTCACTTAGAGACCAGTCAGGATTTCAGATGTGACCACATGACAAAAACTACATTTCCCACAAGGCATTCCCTTCAGGGGAGAGCTCCCAATTCCCAATTAAATATATACTGTCTGATCAGCACAATCATCAAGGCCAAATCAGTGTGAAAATATGTGTTTTCAAGATGGGTTGCCATACCGAAATATTTTTTATTTGAATAGAAAAACTGATGTAGCACTGGATAAGCCTGCCACACAGCTAGATTTGATCTTAAACTACAGACAGCCCACCTTGGTCCAAAATCTCTAACAATTTTTATAATTTCAATATCAAGTTGTTTGGAAATTTTGTTAAGTTCAATTAGGTTCTTATTTGATTGATGGAAAACTAGAATATATTTTATCAATAAAAATTTGAAAATGATTGATTTGCTTTATTTCCCTAATAGAATCATCTAAAACAAGTTGCAGACGATGGTTTAAACAGTGCCATATTTTAATATTTGGAAACTCTTTGGTTATCCTCGTGCTTAGCCCAGATTTTCTCCCAAGCATAACTCTGGCTCCATCAGAGCAAAATCCAATTAAATGTTTCGCCAGATAGTTCCTATTTGTACTGTCCCAGCCAGTCTATGGGAACTGGATAGTTACTTAGGAATTATGAGCTGTCCCTTTCAGGGAAGGCATCTTGGTAAATGTAGTTAAAGGTATCCTGGGAAATGTAGTCCATGTCACGTGACCACATCTGTAATCCTGATTGGTCATTGAATTGACCCTTGGTGGATTGGGAGAGGTTTTTCTCCCTTTTGCCTGAACTCTCTAACTCAAGCAGCTTCTTTGTATCTCTATGAGATGGGTTAGGAGATAACCATCTTTTACTACAAGGCAGATATAAAAAGGATTGGTCATTAAAGAAGAACTTCATCACAAATATGAGTTATGAGGATACCTGATGAACCAATAAATGTTCTTTGTTATGGATGTCTTGTTCAGCTATCTATCTGCATCTGTACAGTTTATAAATCCACCTCTGTGCAGAAGGCAGAAAACTATTAAACCCAACTTTATTCAAACTTTCCATAATTGAACAATATATTGTCTCTGCATCTTGTTCATCTAATTCTACTAGTTCAAGGAAAATTGTTGGTTTGAAAAATGGATCCTCAACTTTTAAGCACAGTGTAAGAACTAGTTTGGAAGATATTGTTGAGGCTTCGTCAATTATCAAACAGATTTTGCAAGTTTTCTCAATAATTTTGCTAAATAAATGTTTCCTGATGTCTTTGGCAATATGCTGCAAACAAAATTCAACAATGCAGTGGTTTGGGCTCTGTTGTTGTAAGTTGAGTGGTGAAGGCAGTGGCAAGCGAAGAAAGCAGGTGAGGAACAGAGATCAGTAATATTCAGTTACTTTTAAGAATCCCTGACACTATAGCTAGTTAGTGTTTCAAAGATGTTATGGAAGAGGAACTAGTTTCACCAGACAAGAATGAGATGGAACTGGAAGTGGATTTGAAAATGACAATCTATAAAAAAGATGTTGCACTGTGTATATAAAAGAATGGCTGATATTTTCATAATTACAATTCATTAATTGAAAAAGAAACACTTAAAATGGAAATACCATTAACAAACCAAGGGAGCTTGTTATTTTCTGCCAGTAGTGGCACAAAAATCTTTCCTAGCCAAGACTACTTATCTGGACCAACAGCCCCTGATGGAATGCTCTCTCTATAGCAGAGAGAGAGAAGCCAGGGGAAGCCATGTTTGGTTGCCTAACCTTTCTAGAATGCAGCTTAAAAATATACTGGAGCTTTTTATAGCCTTATGTAGATATATATAGTACAAAAAAAAAGATAATACCGTGTTTCTCACAAAATAAGGCTGGGCCTTTTTTTTTTTTTTTTGACCTCTGTAAAAACAGCTAGGCCATCTTTTCGGGGTGACTTAATTTCCTCCCCCATCTAGAGTGGCCCATACGCACGTACCTCGCCGCGAGGCCATTTCTATCGGCTGATGAAAGCTCCCTGAAGGCAGAGTCCCCAGCTGCTTCGGCGTGAGGCGTGGCTGCCCGTGTCCCCTTGTCATTAGGCAGTGTGTTATAGGCAATGAAAGCTCCCCAAGTGCAGTCACCAGCCACTTCGATTGGCCGGTAGAAACTGCCTCATGGTGAGCACACAAACACTCTCCCCTCACCGCAAGGCCACTTCTATTGGCTGACAAAAGCTTCCTGAAGGCAGAGTCCCCAGCAGCTTCAGGGTGAGTCGTGGCTGCCCATGTTCCCTCACCATTAATCAGTGTCTTTCAGGTGATGGAAGCTCCCCAGGTGCAGTCACCAGCCACTTCCATTTAAAGGTGATAACCAGCACCTTGAATTGCTCCTGGAAGCAATTCAACAACCAATGCAGTTCCAGCAGGCGATGTGAAACGTGCACAGTGGGGTCTGCACAAAACCATGCAGGCTGCACCAACTGGAGCTTCCAGATGCTCTTCAAGTTCAGCTCCATGTGGAGCACGTTGCAATAATCTAGATGGGAAGTGACTAGGGCATGAGTGACTGTGGGTACAGACCGTTGGTCCAGGAAAGGGCATAACTGGTGTACAAACTGTTATTATTATTATTATTATTATTATTATTATTATTATTATTATTATTATTATTATTATTAT
>BLBF01000037.1:22934610-22983869 GCA_015471245.1 Laticauda colubrina
ATTATTATTATTATTATTATTATTATTATTATTATTATTATTATTATAATAAATTGTTATCCATCACCTTCAGGTTTCATAGGAAAGATTTAAAAAGATTCAAAATTATTTGAGTATCATTTTGAGGACAGTTTTTATTCACTTAGTCATCATTTCTCCTCTCAGATCTCTAATAACATCACAAAATTGTTTGTGAGTCTTTATTGAAATCCAGTTATATCACCCATGTTCCCATTGTCTGTTTAGGAAGTGTAATGATATGTGAGAATGACTTTTGGGATGATCAGAGAGGCTGCCTAGGGAAGGATCAGATAAGCAGGGAGAATCTGCAGCTGAATAATGGGAGAGAAATAAACTCAGAAAGGATCCTTCCTAACTGTTTCAGGCTGAAAAAAGAGTTGGTGGGAGATTTGTTCTTTCAGATTTGCAAATTTTTTTTAATGTAGTACAATCAAGTAGAATTTGCACATCTGGATGTGTTTTCCATCAGGATGACCAGGGAGAAGATTAGCCTGACAACTTTCTTCTTAATAAATCCATTCTTTCTGGGAATCAACCTATTGTTTTCAAAGAGTTTATGAATTATCTTTTTTCCTCTGTTCATTTTATTTGACACCTCCTATAGAATGTTCCCTATAATTGACCAATTGTGTCAATTATATCTCCTCTATATTTTATCACTGCATGATTGACAAATTTTTCTCAAACTTTTTCATTCACTTAGAAAGTTAATGGCAGTATTTGTATCCTAATTAATTAATTGGAGATTAGACAATTGTAGAAGAAAGATTCAATGTGGGATAATTCTCCTCTTCAAATTTCTGGATGTTCCCATTCTAGTTTCATCCCTTTCTGGAGAAGAATGAATTTTGGAATATTTCCAACTTTAAACTGTACTTGGACCCAAATGGAGAGATAACAGCAGATCTGAGGATCTATGGCTTCTTGGTTCTTCCCAAGAAGAATATTGAGCACAAGATTATGGCGTATTTTGAAAGACAGAGACTGACTATCGAACAAGATGCTCTTTCATGGCTAAACTTGCTCAATAAGGTGGGAGAAATGTTGGTGTCTTTTCTCTGTTTTCCAAAGCCTGAGGTTCCATTTCCAGTGGTTCAAACCAAGAGTCTCCGGGGTGGTTGGCCTTCCATGCCAGTTGGTGTCTTCCAATGGAAGTTCTTCAAGAGACAGGACCTCAGTGGAGTGGCTTTGCAATGAAATCTTTCAAGATCTTGCTGGTCAGAGGTTTCTTTCTTCATCACAATTTTATTCCATATTAAAAAATCTAATGGAATAAAAGTTTCCTAAATCTTTTACAGTAAACTTTATTGTCAGTTTTAATATGTTAAATCTGTTTTCAATTCCATCACTGTAGACTTTATTAAAGAGGAAGTACTTTCCTGTAATGTTAAATTCAAAAAGCAAAAGGGAGGAACTAAATGAAGAATCAGCCTGTTGTTCTACCTCCTGCATCTGTTTAAAAGTAGTCAGAGATTTCTTATTTACCTCAGTGAAGACCAGAGGCTACTTGGCTCACATCCATTTCTCCCACCATTTTCCATGGATGGAGGGACCTAACATATTTTCTTTGGCATTACAATTTTTTTTTCTGCTCAGTCCCTGCCTCAGTCCAGATGTGTGGAAAGTTGTCCTCCTGGATTTGTCAAGAGGGCTCGAGAAGGAGAGCCAGTTTGCTGCTACGACTGCATTCCTTGTCCAGAGGGGACCTTCTCCACTCAGGAAGGTGGGTGACACTGAGGAAAATTGGAGGCCTGGTGGAACTGGAACAACACAGAACTTTTTCATTAAAGTGCAAGTTAAAAGACAGATTGAAGCTCGCTTGTGTTTTTTTAACCTACACAATTTCTGATCTCAAAGGAAGTAAATGAAAAAGTCTTTGAAGGAGGGGTTGGGAAGAGATGGGAGGAGGGGATGGCAGACTGGGCAAGCTTTACTAACAGCAATGGAAATATCTCTTCTGCTTTTTATTTTGGATAGGTGCTACTAAGTTTACCTTTCTAAGAACACCTGAGTTCTTTGAAACTTGGTGAATTGTTTCAGATCCACCTTCTGAAAGACCATGCAATTCCTTGTTTATTGGCCTCCCCTTGAGGATCCCTGAGAAGGTCCATAATAACTCTGTGGAGAGTTATGGGGGGAATTCGTTACACAAATATTCTGCCAGTCATGTAGATGAATCAATCAAGAATCAATCAATCTAGCTCAGAATAGAGCTAGAAGGGACCTTGGAGGTCTTCTAGTCCAGCACCTGATCAAGCAGAAAAATGGTATACCATTTTCAGGCAAGTGATTGTTCTCACTGATAGGAAGTTTCTCCTTAATTCCAAATTGCTTCCAGATGTTACAAGATACTGTAGGTTTCCTCCAGTATATTAACTGCCATGTGGCAGGACTCAGGATGTTTGCCTAAAAAGATTATACAATTCATTGTTAACTTCTAATAACATAGGTTCCTTTGAAGATTCTACACATTACACTGGAAATAATTACCATCCTAGCACTTCCCTCAACTTCATATACCTACCTACATTTTTAAAAAATATTATGTCCTTTTTATGCTCTTTTTAATGAAATTGTTAGGAAATACTTTTGGAAAAACCCCAAAGTATCAGCTGTTATCCAAAGAAGGTTTTTCTTGGAAGATAAAAGGACAAAATATTAAAGAAATATTGCTTTTTCGCTTTCTCAGATACTGAAAAATACACCAAGTGTCCAGATGATAAATATCCAAATGAGGACAGAATCCAATGTATCCCCAAAGTTATAACCTTCTTGTCTTATGAAGAACTTCTGGGCATCATCCTGGTCTCTTTTGCCCTACTCTTCTTTCTAACCATGGGCCTTGTTTTAACCATCTTTATTAAATATGGAGAAACTCCTCTTGTCAAAGCCAATAACCGGGACCTCTCCTACATCCTCCTCGTCTCCCTCCTGCTTTGCTTCTTGTCTTCTTCTCTCTTCATTGGTCAACCACGGAAAGCCACCTGCCTTCTCCGACAAACAGTCTTCAGCATCATCTTCTTAGTTGCCGTTTCTTCTCTCTTGGCCAAAACCATCATGGTGGTGCTGGCTTTTCTGGCCACAAAACCAGGAAATCAAGCAAAAAGATGGTTGGGGAAGAGCTTGGCCAACTCTATCATCCTTTCTTGTTCTGCTGCCCAAATTCTCTTCTGCTCCATCTGGCTGGGAGTTTCTCCCCCCTTCCCTGACTCTGACCTCCACTCCCATCCTGGAGAGATCATCCTGCAATGCAACGAAGGGGCCGTTGTCATGTTCTACGTCACCCTCAGCTATATGGGCTTCCTGGCTGCCATCTGCTTCACGGTGGCTTTCCTTGCCAGGAATCTGCCTGGAGCCTTCAACGAAGCTAAGCTGATCACCTTCAGCATGCTGGTGTTCTGCAGTGTCTGGGTGACTTTTGTGCCCACCTACCTGAGCACTAAAGGGAAACACATGGTGGCTGTGCAGGTCTTCTCCATCCTGGCCTCCAGTGTTGGTTTGCTGGGCTGCATCTTCATCCCCAAGTGCTACGTTATCCTTCTGAGGCCAGAGCTGAACACAAAGGATCAGCTTAGAAATGTGGAGAAGTGAGAGAGATGAATTTCAGCTCCAAGCTATTTTCTATACATGAGTGGAGCAATGATTTTTATTCAAATAAATAAAGAGTATCTGGAGAATGTGTGGAAATCAATTTCTTGGAAGAATGAGAATTTGGTTCCAAGATAGAAATAAAGAGTTCATGTATATGCAACCTTTTATTTCGACAGTATCTCTTTCTTGAGGCTGGTAACAGTGGGTGGGCATGAAGGTACTTTGAGGTGTGCTAATTATGAATATTCTCAGTTATATATCATCTATTAGGTATTCATATTGATGGTTATCATTTTGTTCTCCTTTCCCCAAATCTATAAATATTAGTGTATCCTTTTGTCTGTGGGAATCTATCCTGCCATTTTCTAGAGGGAAATTTCTCCAGTGGAGACTGAATAAATAATAACCAGTGAGCTTTGATTTCTGTGGTTTTTGGGTCCTGCATTTGATTTCACAGAAACTAGTGTCAGAAGTGGGATTCACAATCTTTCCCTTGCCACCAGGGACAACAGCTAGGGCCCCCCTATAGGGTGAGGGTTGTGAGGTTGATCTCATGTTCCTTCCTGATGCCACATAAAGGCACCATTTAGGACTGTGTGTGTGAGGCCACAACTTGTGTCTGAAGGTCTGTTGTGGTGGGGAGCTTTGTTGAGTCTATGTGGCACCTTCTATCCTGATTCTCAGACATCCTGACCCTGCTGTGACCTCAGCAAAGCGATGGCTGGAGGGGTACAAGAAGCAGGGGTGGAATTTGGCTTTGGAGGGGCCAGTGTGACTTTCCTGTGTCGACGAACGGAGACTGGCCAGAAGCTCTGTCCAAACTACTTTTTTCTTTTATCTGAATGGAGGAATTGATCCCAGCCAGGGAGGGAAGTGGATGATGGGGCTCAGGCAGACTCTGATTGTGGAAGAAATCTTTCCCCAAGAGACAGATAAACCTGCTGTAGCTCAAGGCTGGGAGGGGGTCCTATGCCCCCACTGGGGCCTGCACAGGCTGAGAAAGAAAGGGAGGGTGTGAAATTGGAGGGGATCATGGAAATACTTTTCCTCCTGGGTGGGAAAAGAAATGGCTCCAGATGTCAATTCAAGGACCACAGTCACCAGCGCAGGGAAGGAAGAGGGGAGGCAGGCCAGGAACAGCCTCCAATTCAAGAGACAGACAGAGATCAGACAGATCATGATTTGAAGGGGAAATGAGAAAATTTCTGGGAGAAAAGCAAATGGGAGATTTGTCCAGTCTGGGGGTCTTGCAGGGGGATCCACAGAGGCTCCTGATTGCTTTGGAAACAGAGGTGGGGAACTCTGTGTCCGGCTGAATATCTGAAGCCTGGACAGAGTCCAACTCAGCGCTCATCTTGTGCCCAGGGAAGTGGACAGATACCCCAGAGGCTTTTTGGGAGAGGAGAGGGGGTTGCGGTGGGGCTCCTCTTGGCTTGAGATGGCTGGAGTCAGTCTGGGTGCCAACAGAGATGTTCAAAGTCCCCTCTGCCCTCCAGCCCTTCCCTGGATCTGCTGGCCAGTGTGACTTCCACAGAGAGAAGGGTGGCCAGTTTTTGGCTTCCAGGAGGCATCCAGAGGAGAGTGGGGGAGCAGTGAGAGACCTGCCATCTTGCAGGCACTTCTGGCCATAAAAGCAGGGTTAAGATCCCATTGGAGCAGATGAGGGCTTCGAGAAGGAGTGGGGGAGCATGAAGGGAGGAAGCCTGAGGAAATTGATTTCTTGTTCACATTTCTTAACAGTCCATATTCCTCAAAAACTCTGGGTGCACAAGGTGCGTATTCAGCTCGGAGGTAATAGAGAAAGTGGGCTTAAGGCTAAAGACTTTAAAAACACCCATAGTCTTTTGCCAACTGGATGGATCAGTAGCTGGGGGCGGCCCTGCACATTTCAAAATGGAACCAATAGAAATGACGATGGGGAAGCATAGAGAGACTTTGTGTTTTATTGTGGCTCCTGGGATGGAGCACCTGTCAGCCTTCAAGATTTTAGCCTTTGAGACCTTCTCCCTTTCGTTTGCATCTTTCAACTGTCATAAGTTATGGAGGGAGGAGGGGGGATAATTGTGGGAAGTGAGCTGGAGGTGTTACAAAGTGAAACTGTATAAACTGGGGGGGGGGAGTACATTCTTGCTTAGGTTTCTATTTCTTGCTTGGCTTTCTATTCTCCGTGCAGCTGCAAACCTTTATCAAAATATGCCAAGGTCAACAGACATGAAGTGTCATCACCACCTGAAGATGTCCACAAGATGATATTTGCAACTTTTAATTGGAAGAACTATTTGAAATACTGGGGGAGGGAACATTGCCGTCACTTTGTATATGTGATTTACGTGCCCATTTTCTCAGATTCAGAATTCTTTTGTTGATACCACTTGACTTCCAGTAAAATATATCTTTTCTCTGATTAAAAGAGTGTAAGTATTTTTTTCTTGGATTTTGAATGGAGCAGCAGCCGACATTATTCTGAATCTCACCTTACCAGCCCACCTGGAGATATAACACAATTTCTTCCGAGGGGATCTGAACACCATGTCAACTCCAGCCAGCGACCAAGACAATCTGGGAGCTCCTGGAGGGCAAGATTTGCTGCTGCTAGAGGAAGAAAGGGAAGCTGAATTATTAGCAGAGCTAAATCTTGGAGAGAAACCAGCTGTAAAACCCAGATGGTCCTTGGGAGTCGGCTGGAAGGATCCTGGAGAAAAGCCTCCCCCAGGAGTTACCACTACCCATTGGCATGGAAGAGAGGAGTCGGCATGGAAGAGAGGAGGCAAGAGAAGGAAAGGAAAACCTTTTTATTAAATCAAGCCAGGAACCTCATAGATGAAGCCTTCGGAGAGCCTCACGCTGAACAAAGGTATGAGGGAGAGGAGGGGGAGGCAGCCCCAGCCAGAGCAGAGCAGCCACCCCCATAAATCAACCTGAGCTAGCACCACAGGCAGCAGCAGCCCCAGGGGCCCCAGCAGGAGCAGTAATAGCCAGAAGACATAGAACTCCAAACTTGCCTCCATTGGAAATAAAATATGGGGGGGGATCCCAAGGAGTTGGGATTTTTCCTGGCACAAGTTTGGAGCTATATGGAGGAATACAGAGGGGATTTTCCCTCAGAAGCAGCCAAAGTCAGATGTGTTACCAGGGCTCTGGAGGGAACAGCTGCAAAGTGGATGGTGACTTTGCATAATGATAAAGCCCCCCAGCTGATGAATTATGACACGTTCATGACTGCGCTGCGAGCCAGATTTGAAGACCCACTGGTGGAACGTAAGGCCAGGATTAGAATGAAGAACATAAATCAGGGTCGGAGGTGGTCGACTACACCCAAGAATTTAGGGAGCTGGCTTGTCATATTTGAGGCTGGTCCCAGGTAGCCCTGATTGAATCATTTAAAGATGGCTTAAATGAGGATGTATACCAGAGCTGCATTGCCAGAAGAGACCCCAATGATCTGCAGATGTGGTATGTGTTGGCATCAGAGGTGGAAATTGATCTCACCCACAACAGGCATCGGGGGGGTCTGGTTGGAGCAAGTCTTCCCCCCACAGCTGCAAGAAGCCTTCAAACCCCCCAAGGGAGGGATGGCAGCGAGACCCAAGACTACTGCCTGCTTCCGATGTGGGAAGGAAGGTCATTGGGCTGCCAACTGCTGGGTCAAGCTGGAACTGAAGGGGGCGCCAGGAGGAGGTAAAAAACCTGAAAAACCCCCAACGAAGCCTCGCGAGACAGCGTTTGAAGCGGAGGAGGTTGTAGAGGTAGCCCCTCAAAAAGGAGAGGAGCTGGGAACTCTGACCTCCTCTGAAGAGAGTGAATTCGACTCAGAAGATGACTCAATGGTAAGTCCAAACAAGGGCCCCATGACCATTCTAGTGAAGTTAAGGGTACCAACATCAGGAACCAAAGGGAAAATGCTGGCCTTGCTAGACTCTGGGTGCACAAGGTGCGTAGTCAGCACAAAAGTAGTAGAGAAGATGGACTTAAAACTAAAAAACTTGAAAACACCCATAGCCTTTTGCCAATTGGATCAATCAGTGGCGGGAGGCAGCCCTATCCACTTCATAACAGAACCCATAGAAATGACAATGGGGAAGCATAGAGCGACTGTGTTTTATTGTGGCCCCTGGAATGGAACGGTCGCTAATACTGGGATTGCCCTGGCTCCGGAAATGGAATCCCCACGTCGACTGGAGGAGGGGGTTATTGCGCATATGTACTGACCTGGAAGGGTAGGGGCGATCTAAACCAAAACTCAAAAGTCCCACTGAGCTGGCCTCCACGGGTACTGAGAAACTGAAGGGGGAGGATAAAATTCCAGAGGAATATTGGGACTTAAAGGAAATATTTAGTGAGACGGCTTCAGATGAACTCCCTCCTCATCGTTCAACAGATTGTAGTATTGAAATTTTACCAAGGGTGAAGCTCCCAAAACCAAAGCTGTACTCGATGACGCCATGGGAATTATAAGAGCTGCAGTCATTTAGCGATAAGAATTTGGAACGTGGGTTCATCCAACCTGCTAGACCCCGGGTAGCGGCCGCAGTGTTGTTCCGCGAAAAGAAAGATGGTTCCCTTCACTTATGTATTGATTCCAGAAACCTGAACACTATTTCCGTGGAAAACGTGTACCCTCTCCCCTTGATGATGGACATGTTGACCCACCTAGCTAAAGGGAAAATTTTTACGAAGCTTGACTTGAGAGAGCAGTACTACCGGATTCAAATTAAGGAAGGGGATGAATGGAAAACCTCTTTCAACTGCCTGATGGGTTGTTTCCAATTCAACGTTCTTCCATTTGGCCTAGAGGGGGCCCTGGCAGTATTCATGCAAATTATCAATCAGGTGTTACATGAACATTTATACAAAGGAGTTTTGGTTTGCCTTGAAGATATCCTTAACTACATGGAGATTCAGGAGGAGCATGTGAAACTTGTGCGGTCAGTTTTAGAAAAGCTCCGAGCCGCAAAGCTGTATGCAAAATTGTCCAAGTGTGAATGCCATCAGGACAAAATTGACTATTTTGGTTATTGCATCTCACATGAGGGCATAGAAACGGATCCAGGGAAGGTTCCTGCCATGTTAGAATGGGCCCCTCCACGCACAAGGAAGCAAATTCAGAGTTTCTTGGGACACAGGCTCTATCGAGACACCAAGCGGAAGCAGGCGGCTTGGAGAGAGAAGGCGGAGAGCCTGGGCTACACTTCAGAGGTCCTCCTCGGGTGGTGGAAGCACAGGCACACCTGGTATGGGAAGCTGCACCTCAAGAAGTTTGGCCAGGCCGCGGTCAAGCTCACTGACCCGGAGACCTACGTGATGGCCAAGTGCAGCTTCTTGGAGGATGAGATCCACCACCGAGAAGCAACCCCTCTGTCTACCCTCACTCTCAGGCAGCCCACAGAGAGCCAGTCCTCTTCTGGCCAAGAGTCAGCTCCTGTGTCCAGGCAGGTATCTGTGGAGCGCCCCACGACGGAGACCCCCCCAACAGCTGCACTCCCCGTGGTGAGCACGTGGAGGACCCCCTGACGCTGTTGGAACAAGAAGAGGCCACTGCCACCAGAGACCAACCCACATCCACCCCCAGCTCCACCTCCACAGAAAGCAGGCAGAGAGGCAGACTGGAGGGGCAGAGCCACACTGTCCTGCTGGAGATCAGGGACACCATCAAAAGCAGCATAGATCTCCTCTCTCAGCTGGTACACACCGACATACCATCCTCAAACCGAAAGCCTTTCCTCACCTACGTCAACCAGACTCTCATGGACATGTCCGAATCACAGTACCAGGTGATAAAGGAGAGGATCACAGGTCTTCTGCACAACCCTCCAGGCCCAGCTGAACCTGCTTCCACCCAGTCCAGGTCTATTCCTCCACCCCAGGTGATGTCACAGCCCTTCCAAGGCTTTCCATAGGCCCTCACCTACTAAGGCGATGGCTACCAGCACAGGCAGCCCTTCCCAGTCCAGGCACAGGTACATCAAATGCCACAGATGCCACCCACGCCACAGATGCCACCAACATCACAGATGCCACCCATGCCAAAGATGCCACCCATGCCACAGATGCCACCCACGCCTCACCTCGCTCACCTGCAGACCAGACAGCCCCACTACATTCCTCCTTCCTCCACCCCACAGCCAAGCCCGGCCTCAGAACATCTGTCATTGGTCTTGGAACTGACACCCCATGTAATGGAGGAAGGGGCTCTCAACATCACAGGACTGAGCCAGCTCTCTGAGAGCTTCCTCCACACACCATCCCGTTGTCCTTTCGGGGCCAGGCACCCCAATGGTGTCTCAGACCAGCACTCCAGCAGCAGCCACCTCCACAGCACCTGGACCCTTCACCCCTGAGACTATGGGCACGCCTCAGAGTGACTGAGAAGAGTGCCAGAGACTGGGTTGCTACCTGTTGACTTTTATCTTTGCTTGGGACACTTTACTTGGGTCATTTTGCTTTCACAGTTTGTTATTAATAAAGTTTATCTTTGCTTCACACACTTGGTTCAGTTCTTTTAGTCAATGAAGTCTTGGTGGAAACTTTTAGAAATGGTTTAAGCCTTTGCATGCTTGTGGGATGGGTAAGGATAGCAGTTGGATTGGGAAGGGATACCTGTGGGATGGGTAATAGCTGTGGCATGGGTAAGGATAGCAGTGGGATGGGCAGGGATACCTGTGGTATGGGAAATAGCTGTGGGATGGGTTAGGATAGCAATGGGATGGGCAGGGATACCTGTTGGATGGGTAATAGCTGTGGGATAGATAAGCCTCCAGTGAAAGCATAGTGGGACTTTATGGTCCACCCTCCCAGGTGCCACACCTATGGCCCTTTATTATCAATAACAATTTAATCATTCATCAACACATGTCAACATAAACACAACTTTTTATTAAATGCCCTGTTCATTGTAGGGCCACTCAACATACATGGCACAATCTCATCAGTGTGATGAGACAGGCTGAAGGAAGCATCCATTAAGCATCTACCATCCTGTCTTGCCACTCCACTGCTCTAGCTGTTTCAGGAGGTTGCGCTGCTTCTTCCCTTCGCATGAAGCTCTGTTGGGGCCTGGCACATCCACAGTATCTATCAGGTTTCACCCTTGCCTCCATTCACCAGGCTCCATGTCCCCATTGCCTTGTTGGTGGTCCACGAGCCTGTTCTGCAACACCGGGTAGCGAGTGTGCATGAGATTTTGCAGGATGCAGCAAGCTTCCACTATGTTTCTCATGGTCTCTGGGCGATGCTGCATGGTGGTGAGAAGTACCTGGAACCTGTTGGCCAGGATGCCAAAGGCGTTCTCCATCACCTGCCTT
Source organism: Laticauda colubrina (assembly GCA_015471245.1). Classification (NCBI taxonomy): domain Eukaryota; kingdom Metazoa; phylum Chordata; class Lepidosauria; order Squamata; family Elapidae; genus Laticauda; species Laticauda colubrina. The sequence continues at coordinate 22,945,524 of BLBF01000037.1, forward strand.
GCCCTGGACAGCCTGTAGTTGAAGATCCTCTCTTCACGGGTGAGGCATCTGGAAGTGTAGGGCTTCATGAGGTAGGTTCTGAGGAAGAAGGCGTCATCCCCCACGATGAAGTAGGGCACATCTTGTGTGTTGTTGGGCAGGGGGTCTGGATCTGGGAAGCCCATGATGAGGTTGCGTTCCAGCCCCTCCTTGAGGTGACTGGCATTGTATACCTGGGCATCTGAAGATGAGCTGTTGTCTGAAGCATCGATGTACATGAACTTGTAGTCAGCATTGACCATGGCGAAGAGGATGATGCTGAAGAAGCCCTTGTAGTTGTGATAAGAGGACCCTGAGTTGGCTGGAGCTTTGCAGGCCACGTGTTTCCCATCTATGGCTCCAACGGTGTGGGGGAAGTTCCACTTCTGATATCACTGCTCTGCAACATTCTTCCAGCCTTCTTCAGTGGAGGGGCACTGGAAGAGCTCCTCCAGGTACTCTTTGAAGATGGCCTGCACCACTTTTCTGACCACAATGCTGATGGTGTTGTGTGGCACCCTCCAGGCGTACTGCATGCTCCTGTACGTGGTCCTGGAGGCCAGGTGGTGCAGATTCAGTACCACCTTCAGCCCAGGGTCCAGGCTGGGCTGGAGGTTGGTGTTTGCCTTGGTCAACCTGGGTCTCAGCCGCTCCACAACTTTGTCAAACATGGCTGGCGGTATCCTCATGAAGTTCTGGAATGCACCAGAGTCTTCGTTCCTCAGCTCCACCATCAGCTTGTTGTACAGTCCGTACTCGGCTCTTCTTGCGATCCATCTTCGGACCCAAACACTTCTTGGACGCTTCCTTTTCTTCCCGTGGAACAGGTGAAAGAGCCTGTAGAGGGCTTCGCACTGTTGTAGAACGATGGCGGCCACCAAAAGGAGTGTGTGATGATCCATGGTGGAGATGACTGGATGCTGTGGAAGAGCAAGAGCAAGATGAAGGCTGAAGAGGTCTGCACCGCAGGGCTGCTGGACTGAAAATGAGATCAAGGTGATTTCTCCCCCTTTTATATAGGAAATATAGGTTTTCCGCTCGGTGTCCTTTTGCATCCTCCAGGCATCCTGCAGACATCCTAAATATCCGAGATACATTCCCTATTCAAACGTTTTTTCTGTTTTTATGCTTTGTCTGCGAGCTGCATCCACTTTCAACCTTTCTACGTCCATGCTACTAACACTGCGTGTCCGTTCCACGTCCGTTTCACTTCCACCCTGTGTCCGTTTTCCGCTGGAGCGGATGTGAGTTGCACAGATGCATAACGGATGCCTAGCGGATATAGCAGATGCATAACGGATGACGATGGACGTATAACAGATGTGTGGCGGATGTATAACAGATGCATTGGATACTTTATCCACTCAAAAAGTTTTGTGCAGCTCAAAACTTTTTGAGCAGATGAAATGTCAGTAGACGGATGCTGGACGGATAGAGAGTATGAAAAACGAACACAGTGAGTACAGAACGGATGCATCGCGTTAACCAATGGATAGCAAGTGTTTCTCTGTTTTACATCCTCTTTCCATCCATTGGTGCTGTGTGACATGGGCTTTATGTAGCTAGTTGTTTTATTTGTGCCTCAGACATACGGCCTCCTGGTAAACCAGCAGGCTTGTTCCAGAATGTTGCTAGACTAACAGCTCTGTGGAAAGAAATCTCTATGGACCTTATAGTAGAATTACCTGAAAGTGGAGGGAATACAGTTATTTGGGTGGTAACTGATTTGTTTTCCAAACAAGTACATTTTATACCTTGTTCGAAGATCCCATCTGCAAAAATGCTGTCTAAACTGTTTATTGTACATATCTACAGATTACATGGGTTTCCTGAATGCATAATCTCAGACCGAGGTGTCCAATTCACTTCGAACTTTTGGAAAGAGTTCCTGAAATTATTGGGTTCCACCCAAGGCTTAAGCTCCAGCCCACCATCCACAAACCAATGGGGCTTCTGAGAGGACTAACTGGGTATTGGAACAATATCTTAGATGTTGCATAAATTATCAGCAAGATAATTGGGCTGACCTATTGCCATTTGCTGAAGTGGCATATAGTAATTCTGTACATAGTAGTACTGGGTTTACTCCCTTTAAAGTGGCATCAGGACAAGACTTTGTACCTATACCCGAACTTCCGTGTGAGAAGCCTAACATTCAGTCATTAAATGAATGGATAACACAACTCCAGCTTACCTGGCTGGTTGCTCGTAAAGCATTCAATGATGCACATCAAGCTCATAAGAAATTTGCAGACAAAAAGAGATCTCCACAAAAAACCATATCAGGTGGGTGACAAAGTCTTTTTATCCACCAAATATTTGCAAACCCCCCAAAAGTCAAAAAAGCTCGCCCCTAAGTATGTTGGGCCTTTCTCAATTGAATGAATCGTGAACCCTGTGGCAGTCCAACTAAAATTACCAAAAACTCTTCGACAGATCCACCCTGTCTTCCAAGTTTGTCTGTGAAAACCTGAACATACTTCCAATCTGAGACTGACCCAAATTGATCCTCCTGTACCATTGCTAATTGAAGGCGAACAGCATTTTGAGGTTAAAGAAATTTTGGATTCTCGGAAACAGAGAGGTCAAGTCCAATATTTGGTTTCTTGGAAACATTTTCCTCCTTCCCAAGCTGAGTGGATAAATGAGAAGGATGTTAGAGCCCCTACTCAAGGCATTTCAAGATCAAGGCATTTCATACTAAATATCCTGATAAACCCTAACAGTATAAATATTTCTATGTTCCCTGTATAAAAACTATTACCTTCTATGCTTTCTTTTATAGGACTAACGTCCTTTTTCTAGGAGGGCCAAATGTCAGCCTTCAAGATTTTAGCCTTCAAGACCTCCCTTTCCTTTGCATCTTTCAGCTGTCATCAGTAATGGGGGAAGGAGGGGGGATAATTGTGGGAAGTGAGCTGGAGGTGTTTTGTTGATTAATGCTATGTCATCAGTAAATAATAACAATAATGAAATAATACCATTATTTTCTCTTTTAAACAAACATGAATCAGTCATACCAGCTACAAAACCTATCTTAGTTAATTCTTTAACTATACATTGGTTCCACTCATATCCTGATTGCTTTAAACCATAAAGACTCTTTTTCAATTTCCCGCAATCATTGTCATTTTTGAGACCCAAAGGTTTCTTTAAATATATAGTGTGTTGCAACGGTGCATGCAGATATGCTGTCTCTCCATCCAAATGATTTACAATGTATTTCTGCTTAGCTGCCCACACTAATGCTGCCCTTAATGTAGTTGCCTTCAGACTAGGTTCAAACACCTCATCATAGTCATTTGCTGTCTGATTGAACCCTTGTGCTACTAACCTGGCTTTATGGATAACAGTCCCATCCACACCTGTCTTCAGTTTACACATCCATTTACATCCTAAGGCATGTTTACCTGGTGGTAACTTAACATTTTCATATACATCCAGTTTTTTTAATGATTCTAGTTCCTTATCCATTGCTTTCTGCCAAGCAGCCTGATCCTTAGCAGGATACAGTTTTAATTCATTATAATTACTTGGAACTGTATTCACTTGGCATACAACACTAACCTGATATCAGGTGGTCGTGTTACGTGGGTTGAACGTCTTGGTAATACAAGGCTTGCTGGTGGACTTTCCTGTGCCATCTGCTCCTGTTCTTCTATTTCTTCCTGTCCCTGTTTTCCTACTTCCTCCTGTCCTTCCTCTTTAATGGCTATTTGTGGTTTACTGATTTTATCTTTTGGGACTATTTGGGTGTCAATAATAATATCATTGCTGGATTCCTGTTCCAGTTTATCCCACCCAACGTGCTCAAGAAATTTTGCACTAGCACTACAATAAACATGAGCTGTGCCTTGATCCCAAAATCTAAACATCCTATGGTTGGCCTCATAACCCACAAAAAATAACTTCTTAGCTCTATGTTGCTCTTTCAGTCTTACTTGTGAGGGAATATGCACCCATGCTGGAGCTCCAAATGTGTGTAGATAACTTAAATTTGGTTTTCTTCCATGTCAATGAGTCAATGGCAATTCTCCAGTTGTTTTATTTACTACATTATTTAAAACATGGTTAATACACATTATGGCCTCACCCCACAGTGTTTCAGGTAAACCTGAGTCAGATAACATAGTGCAAGCCATGGCTTGTAATGTTTGCCCTCTTCGGTCTATAAACGAGTTATGTTGTGGTCTGTAAGATGCAGAATGTTTATGCTCCACACCAGCCAATTTCAGCATATTTTGGAATCTTTTGTTAACAAATTCTGTCCCATTATCAGCTACTAAAGTAATTACTTTACTTTTCATTTTTCTCTCAGCAAACCTTAGCCAATTAAAGAAATGTTGGAATGTTTCTGTTTTGTTCTTCAAAAGATAGCAGAAACCGTATCTTGAGTAATGGTCCATAATACTCAAAATATAACAGGCACCTCCTAAACTTGGTTTCTTAGGACCAATTATGTCAGCAAATACAACCTCTGAAGGTTCTTTGGTCTTAAACCCATTTAGTCTGTTTGCTGGAGTAATCTTACTCTTTTCTTGACTACAAGCATTATAATGTAAATACTTGCTGCAAGTTTCAATTTTACTCCCTCTGACAATTGAACAGTTTGTTTGAGCATTTTGAAATTAATATGCCCTAGACGTCTATGTCGTAAATGTATACATTCATCAGGTGGCTTAACATTGTTATAAACTAAGTTAGCCATCTTCAGCTGATCATCATGTATTACATAAAAATCATTCTTTAAAGTAGCAGTAACACTTTTACCCTCTTTCTCTATTACACAGTTATCTCCCCTAAAGGTTACTACATCACCAAGATTAACTAAAGCCCTTACTGATAGCAAATTAAATTTCAGTTTAGGTACATATAACATAGTTAAATGTTCATTTATACAAGAACAATATGCAGTACCTTCACCTGATGCTTTCATCTTACATCCATTTGCCAATGAAACATGTTGTTTACTTGTGGACATCTTTACAAACCTTTTTGTATCTTTAGTAATGCATTGCGATGCTCCACTATCAACAACCCACAAATTATTGTTTACAGTTGAATTGCTAGACATTGCTAAACTTACATTATTCTTGGCCTTCTGATGACTTCCAGTGAAGATACATAGTCATCATAACTTTCATCCAATGAGGAAAGAATGATGTAAACTTGATGCAGCTCTGAAAATATTAGTTCTTTTTCATGTAGCTCTTCAAAAATTCTTTTCATGAAGTTTAAATGAGCTAGCATATCTCCACCTTTCAGAAGACGTGCTCTAAACAGTTTACATGTAAGATGTATGTGTGCACCTACACTGTCAAGAACATAAATCCTCTTCAAATTCGGCCAACACTTAGCAGCAGACTCTTCTCCATGAATATGGATTAGCTGCTGGTCACTCAGTGTTAGTCCAATTATACAAAGAGCTCATTCATTGTTCTTTTTAAAGTCAGCAATCTTCTTGGCATCATCCTCATTATCTGGATCCCAAGCATTTACATCTGGTTGATTTTGAACTACATTCCATAAACCTTCTATACGTAGAAGTAGACTGCATTTCATAGACCAGGAAATATAGTTTGTTCCATCAAAAGGGGTTATCAGTGATAGACATGTTGAAGGGACTTGTGCCATCTTTACCAGGATAATAAACCACAATTAAACAGTAAACAGTTGTCTGTATACAGTACTGTGCATTCATACTAACTCTCAGTTATCTGAGCCTGGTATGGTCTGGGCCCTTAACCAGTGTTGAGGTAATTCCCCGTTAGGAGAATGAGCGCATACAGGGAGACGTATAGAGAGTAGTGTTGGAATAATACACACACAGTATACAGATACACTTCACAGTAAATGTAGGTTTTTACTTCCAGAAAGGTTTAAGCAAAGTTCAAAATAGGCAGTCCAAATGTCATTCACAGGTTAATCAGTCAGTTTTTCAATCCAGGGATATTCCAGTAAAAAAGTCCAGTGTCAAAAACAGTTAAGTATCAGACTTACATTAAATCCAGCAATATCAGTCAGTTAGGAAAACTGGAGCAACAGCAATACTTTCCAACAGAAGGAAATAAAGATACACTCTCTTCTCTTCTGAGACTCAGACTAAGACAAACCAGGTTTCTGGCTCCATCTTTTGGCCGCTTGAGAAACCACACCCAATTGCATGCTCTTGCATTTCCTTAAAGAGACAGCATTAAAATGTTTATCCTGGTTTATATATTTCTAACCCAAATACCTGTTTGGTGTTTCATATTCCTAACAGCCTCTAAGGGGTGGGGGGGTCTCATCCTTGGAGCCCCTGAAAATATGGACAGAGATTTTGAAATAGGTTGACTCCATTTGTGTGAAGCAGGTAGTTTCGCTATGCCACCATCTGGTTTATGTGTTTTGGCCTGGCACCTATTGCCAACATGGCAGTTCTCTTCCATCAACCTGGGTTAAGGGCATTATGTGGACTCACCTAGTGGGGAGGGTCAACTCAGCCTATGTGCACACAGGATGGGGAGCTTTTCCTTGGATCCATTTCTGACTCCTTGGGGCTTTTCAGCAGCTGCAACACTTGGAGTAAACTATGGCTGAGCGAATGGGGGTTGGCGGAATGTGTGAACCAGATCCCAGTTTGGCATTCAGGGAAAACAGTTGGAACAATGGGAATGGGACAGAGAGGTAGCTTTAGGGATGGAGGGGGGATCAGTGATCCTCCTCAATGTCTTGACAAATCTGGATAGAGATTTGGGTGTTCAGAGGATCAACTGGTGACTTTGATGCACTTTCTCCTACTTGGAGCCACAGAAATGGTTTTGGATGCTGGTTTCCAGTATTCCCAGTGAGGCCAGGATTGAGGATACTGGGGCTGCTGCTCCCCAGGGCAGAAAGGCTGGGGACAAATCCCAAGACCGAGAAAAAAGGGAGAACATGGCTGTGACCCTCTCTGAGTCGGCTTCCAATCTCTCTCTCTCTCCCTCCTGCCAGGCATTGGAAGGAAGGAAGGAGGGAAGGGCTGCTTCCCAGGGGTTTTTTCCAGGTCCTCTGGGTGGATCCCTGTCCTGCCCGGATCAAGTGGGTTCCCATGCGGGCCTCCCAAAGGCCTGGACTCCAGCTCCCATCGTCCTCAGCCCCAGCCGTGCCCTTAGCAGAGGCCCCAAAGGGAGGCCCAGTGGAGGCTCCTCCATCCCCCCAGGGAGGAACCAGGGGCTCAGGGGTCCCAGCTGGAGAGCAGCAGCCACAGAGGAGGAAGAGGAGGAGGAGGAAGTGGTTTGTGGCCGGAGAGCCTCACTCAGGATCCGGGGAGCTTGAGCGACTCTGCCTGAGCCTGAAGGGCCAGGATGGGGCCGGATTCATGGGGCATCCCAGGCTTGGCTCCAGGGCAGCTCAGGGCGGCCTCAGAAACAGCTGGGATGGCTCCCAAACCAGGATCTGGGTCTTTAGGGGATATTGATTGGCATGTTTCATTTCTGATGGCCATAATAAACCATGTTTTCTGCATTCTGCAAGCCGGTCAATGACTGAGGGTCTCTTCAGGGGTCTCTGTTGTTTCCCAAAATGGAGGCAACGCATGGAGAGAGGTTGGTCTTGAAGAGGAATGGACTTCAACCCCCAGAGTTATCCACCCAACAATGCATGGACTTCATCATGCTGGGCAGGGAATTCTGGAAATTAAAGTCCCTTCATCTTCAAGTTCCAAGTTTGGAAAATGCTGGTCTACCTTTTTCCCTTAGGTGAGGAGTTAAAGCCCTGCACCAAGACTTGGCTCACTCACAGGTTGTTCAATATATTTTCTTTCTTTCTCTGTGTCTCCCTCTCTCCCTCTCCCACTCTCCCTCCCAGGGAACCCCGGATCCCCCTCAGAAGACCCAGCCCTGCATGGCTTCTTCCTGACAGGAGCCTCTCCTGGAAAGACAAAGAGTCTGGAGAAACCCCGGGGCTGCGTCCCCCCAGCATTCAACCAGGGACTCATAAACCAGGTTAGTCTCTTCCCAGAAATGGGGGCCTCCCTCAAATCCCTTCCTCTTTCCTAGCCCTCTCTATGGATCTGGCCTTTGCTTTCCCCGGAGTGCCCCATGTATGAAAAAAAGTGGCAGTGGAACATGGGACTTGCGTTTCCCCCTTCCCAGGACTTGCCTGGCCTCTACATCGGAAAAAGAGGCAGGGGAACTGTTTGGATTTTGGCACTAAATAGGCATAATTAAATGCAGACATTGAACGTGTTAAAAAGAAATAATAGGTAATAACTGGAATTAATGAAATTAATGAAAGTTTAAAAAGGGGAAAAGGGAAAAGAAAGGGTGGAATGTGGAAACAGAACTTCTTCTTCTCTCATGTCGCTACACTGTTCCCAGCCACTGTAGAACACTGTTGGTGTAGGTTGGTGTAGCGTGGTAGAAGGATTCGCAGGTAAACAGATACCTGACAGGGGCCGCGACGTGAACGCTCCTTCTATGGCCCCCGAAACAGAACTGAGACCGCCACTTAATGGTAAAGGGAAAATTTCAGTGATTCTTTGAAAAGTGCTTGGTCTTTTTAAAATTGGAATTTGAAAGGAAATAAAAGGAATTCCATTATAATAAAATAAAAACCCTGAAAAGTGAAATACTAGAATATTACAAGGGAAAAAAGATACATGAAGAAATTGCCCTGGGATTATTCGGTGACTTTGCGAAAAAGTTGGAAAAGAAATCAACAGAAGGAACCTGGAAACAAAGATTTACGGACACTGACTGTTGAAATTTAATATAAAAGAAGCTGGTTGCAATAAACTACTGGACAATTGGATTCCCTCCTCCCGGCTCAGGGCTGGCCAAAGGGCCTCAGAGGATCTGGCCCTTCTGCCCCCTCATTGGCTCTCAGGCTAGGAGGAGGCTTGAATGGAGGGGACCCCCTAGGGAAGAAGGACCCTGCACAGCCCCCCCAAAAGTGTGTGTGTTTGTGTGTGTGTCTCCCTGGGGGATCCAAGTGGGGACCCAGCCCCAGTGAGGAAGGGGGCAAAGTCCCAGGAGGCCCCACCTACCTCCCTTCCTCCCCTCCTGTCCCAGTCGCACTCTGAGCCTTTGGGCGCTATTGGGGGTCTATAGGTTCAATGTGGCTGCCCTGATTGGGAAGGAGGCCTCCGAATGAGCCTCTAGAGGGTCCTCGACTTTTGACCACAACGGAGCCTAGGATTTCTCTTGCCAAATAATAGATGGTTATTAAGTGAATTTTGCCCCATTTGATGACCTTTCTTCCAGCAGTTCTTAAGTGAATCTAGCTTCCCCACTGACATTGCTTGCCGGAAGGTCCCCAAAGGCCCCCCCATGAGTCTGGGACACTGTGACATCATTAATAGGAGGCAGCTGCCCAATCACCTGACAATGGGGATGCTGCCGTAATTGTAAGCATGAGGAATGGCCAAAATTCCTTTTTCAGGGCCGTTGTGACTTTGAGTGGCCACTAAATGAAGCATCATGAGTGGAGGCCCACCTGCCCTCTGAGCAGAGACTCAGCTGTCCTGGCAGCTGCCTCAGCTGGAGTCCCAAGACACTCTCCAAGGGCCGCCCCACTGAGAGAGTGCTGCGGGAGTCCATCTCAGAGGTGAGCAGGGCATGGGGGCCGTGAAGGGAGCCATGTGGCCCAGGAAAGGGTGAGGCCTCCCCAACCACGGCTACCCCTGCTCCTCCGGCAGGAGTTATGGGCCTGGAAGGTCCCCCAGATCAGGCCCTGGGTGTTGGGGGTCTGTGCGGTGCCCCCCGTCCATCCTCCGAGGGGATTCAGTCCTAGAACCAGACAGAGGAAACCCCTCAGCCCCCCATTCACTCCTGCCCAGTTTGGCTGGAAATTTCCCCCCCCCCACCCAAGCAACTGAGACTGCCCAGCGCCTGGAAAAGGACCCTGGTCTCTCCTCCTGGGCCTCTATTGTCCCCCAAGAGAGAGGAGCCAAGTGGGGGGGGGGCTCCCAGGAGCAAAGTCCACCCTCGTGGAGGGGCAGGAACCAGGATGGACCCCCTGGCTCAGGGAGCGTGGAGCTTCCCAGGATCAGAAGGGGCTTCTGGGGGGCAAGAAGGGCCCCTTCTCTCCCCTCTGCAGAGGAGGGGAAAAGGGCCAGTGGTTCCTCAGACTTCCCTCCCCCAGCCCCATCTTTCCTGCCCCCCAGAATTGTATTTTTAATATACAGAACCACTCCTCTTTTCTTACATCGTGTCAACACAGTAAATATTTTCCCTAATTTTGGTGGAACTAAATGTCAAAATCCAAGAAAGAAATACTTACACTCTTTTAATCAGAGAAAAGATATCTTTTACTGGAAATCAAGTGGTAGCAACAAAAGAATTCTGAATCTGAGAAAATGAGTGCGTAAATCACATATAAAAAGTAATGGCAAAGTTCCCACCCCCAATAGTTCAAATGGTTCATCCAATTAAAAGTTGTATATCATGTAGGCATCTCCAGGTGATGATGAGGCCTTTGTCAGTTAACCTTGACATATTCTGATAAAGGCCTTGTCACACTGCCCGACGGATGCAAAACGTTTGCAAAAAGGACACAGCGGACGAGAAAAATGTTCCATCCGTTGTTATCTACTCTCAAAAGGGGCAAAAATTTGCATAACCAGAGCGGATAACACAGAAAGCAACGGACGTCGGGAGGACGCAGGGCGGATGGAAAGCGGATGTGGAACGGAAGCCTAGCCGATGGAAGCGGATGAGAGTGGATGGCACATCCGCAAGGCTTCCGGGGGACCATAGCAAAGCGGACGTGGAACGGATGCAGCGGATGCAGAGCGGACGCCGAGTTGATAAAGCAGATGCAGAGCGGATGCTGAGCGGATGAAGCGGATGCAGAGCGGAAGCCTAGCGGAGGCCTAGCGGATGCCTAGCATTCACTGCGCATGCGGGGAGGATGCATTGCGTCAGCACCGCGGATATAAAGGGAAGCAGCTCCCAAGCAGGTCACCATTAAGAGGAAAGACCTGCTTCCAGACACATTGAGTGCTTTGCCAGCCTGCCCTGGATGCCTGCCTGCCTGCCTGCCAGTTTGCCTGCCAACCTTGCTGCCTGCCTTCCTGCCAGCCTGCCTGCCTCCCTGCCAGCCAGCAACCTCACAACCATGGGGAAGAAGAGAAAACCTCAGCCATCTGCTGCCAGCCCTGGCAAGAGTGAGAGGGCCACCCTCCCACCCCCTGGCCCTCACTCTGCTTCTGCTGGGGCTTCTGTAGCACGGGCTAGCTCTTCTGCAGCTGGGGCTTCTGCTGCTTCTGCTTATGGAGGAGCTGATGCTTCTGCTTATGGCAGTGGTGCTTCTGCTCGTGCTTACTCTGCTGATCCTGCTTCTGGTGGTGGTGCTTCTGCTGATGCTGCTTCTGGAGGAGCTGCTGATGTTGCTTATGGCGGTGGTGCTTCTGCTCGTGCTTACTCTGCTGAAGCTGCACCTCATCCTGCTGGTCCTGGTCGTGCTCATGCTCCTGGTCTTGCTCGTGCTCCTGGTCTTGCTCGTCCTGCTGGTCCTGCTCGTGCTCCTGGTCTTGCTCATCCTGCTGGTCCTGCTTGTACTCCTGGTCCTGCTCATGCTCCTGGTCCTGCTGGCGCTACTGGCACTGCTGGTGCTTACTCTGCTGCTGCTGATCCTGGTCCTGCTGGTGCTGCTGCTGCTGATGATGATGATCCTGGTCCTGCTGGTGCTGCTGCTGCTGCTGATGATGATGATCCTGCTGGTGCTGCTGCTGGTGGTGGTGTGGAGGAGCAGTCCCTACAACCTAGAAGCCCCTCTGATGAGGACCCATCTGGTCCTGCCAAAGGGAGGAAGAGGCATATGCAAGAACGGGAGAGGAGGCAATACTCCATTGAGGAGGAACATGAGGATGAGGTGCTGGAGTGGCTGAGAGAGAATGAGTATCTCTGGCGGAAGGGACACAGGCTCTATAGGGACACCAAAAGGAAGCAGGCTGCTTGGAGAGAGAAGGCGAAGAGTCTGGGCTACACATCGGAGGTGCTCCTCGGCTGGTAGAAACATATGCACACCTGGTACGGGAAGCTGCACCTCAAGAAATCTGGCCAGGCCGCAGTCAAGCTGATAGACAGACCTACGTGATGGCCAGGTGCAGCTTCCTGGAGGGTGAGATCTGCTGCCGAGGAGCAGCCCCTCTCGCAACCCTCTCTCTCCGGCAGCCTGCTGAGAACCAGTCCTCTTCCGGCCGAGAGTCAGCTCCTGTCTCCAGGCAGGTTTCTGTGGAGCGTCCCATGGCGGAGAACCGACGGACAGCTTTTTTAACCGTGGCGGAGCGCATGGAGGACTCCCTGGCGCAGTGGGAGAAAGGAGATGGCACTTCCATCACAGTCCTACCCGCATCCACCCCCAGCTCCACCTCCACAGAAAGGCAGAGAGCCAGACAGGAGGGGCAGAGCCACACTGTCCTGCTGGAGATCAGGGACACCATCCGGAGCAGCATAGATCTCCTCTCTCAGCTGGTCCACACTGACTCCTCATCCTCCAACTGCAAGCCTTTCCTCACCAATGTCAACCAGACCCTCACGGACATGGCGGAACCCCAGTACCAGGTGGTGAAGGACCAGATCACCAATCTGCTTCACAACCCTCCAGATCCAGAGGAACCTGCTCCCACCCAGTCCAGGTCTGCTCCTCCACCCCAGGTGATATCCCTCCCATTCCAAGGCTTTCCACAGGCCCTCACCTACCAGGGCTACGGCTACCAGGAGGTCCAGAAGCACAGGCAGCAGCCCTTCCCAGTCCAGGCACAGGCTCATCGGATGCCACCGATGCCACCTAAGCCACTGATGCCACCCACGCCACTGATGCCACCGATGCCACCGATGCCAGTCCTCACCCAGCTGCAGACCAGACAGCCTCACTACACTGCTCCTTCCTCCACCCCACAGCCAAGCCCGGCCTCAGTACATCTGTCGTCGGTATTGGGACTGACACCTCATGGCATGGAGGAAGGAGCTCTCTACATCACGGGGCTGAGCCAGCTGTCTGAGAGCTTCCTCAACACACCGTCACCTGTTGTCCTTTCGTGGCCAGGCACCCCAGTGAGGCTTCAGACCAGGACTCCAGCAGCACCCACCTCCACAGCACCTGGACCCTTCACCCCTGAGACTGGGCACACCTCCAAGTGACCGATAAGAGTGCCAGAGACTAGGTGGCTACCTGTAGACTTTATTTGGACACTTGACTTGGGTCATTTTTTTTTTACAGCTTGTTTTTAATAAAGATTATCTTTGCTTCACACACTTGCCTCATTTATTTTATTAAATAAAGTCTTGGTGGAAACTTTTAGAAATGGTTTAAGCCTTTGCATGCTTGTGGGATGGGTAAGGATAGCAGTGGGATGGGCAGGGATACCTTTGGGATGGGTTAAGATAGCTGTGGAAAGGGCAGGGATACCTTTGGGATGGGTTAAGATAGCTGTGGGATAGATAAACCTCCAGTGCAAGCATAGTGGGATTGTATGGTCCACCCTCCCAGGTGCCACACCTATGGCCCTTCATTGTCAATACTAATGTAATCATTGATCCACACATGTCAATATAAACACAACTCTTTATTAAATGCCCTGTTCATTGTAGGCCCACCCAACATACATGGCCCAATCTCATCCGTGTGATGAGACAGCCTGAAGGAAGCATCCATTAATCATCTATCATCCTATCTTGCCACTCCACCGCTCCAGCTGGGGAGTTGCACCAGTGTTTCAGGAGGTTGCGCTGTTTCTTCCCTTCACGTGAGGCTCTGTTGGGGCCTTGCACATCCTTAGTGTCTATCAGGTTTTGCCCTTGCCTTCATTCCCCAGGCTCCATGTCCCCATTGCCTTGTTGGAGGTCCATGAGCCTGTTCTGCAACACTGGGTAGGGGGTGCGCATGAGATTGTGCAGGATGCAGCAAGCTTCCACGATCCTCCTCACGGTCTGTGGGTGATGCTGCATGGTGGTGAGAAGTACCTGGAACCTGTTGGCCAGGATGCCAAAGGCATTCTCCACCACCCGCCTTGCCCTGGACAGCCTGTAGTTGAAGATTCTCTCTTCACGGGTGAGGCATCTGGAGGGCTTCATGAGGTAGGTTCTGAGGGAGAAGGCGTCGTCCCCCATGATGAAGTAGGGCACATCTTGCATGTCATTGGGCAGGGGGTCTGGATTTGGGAAGCCCACAATGAGGTTGCCTTCCAGCCCCTCCTTGAGGTCACTGGCGTTGTATACCTGGGCATCTGAAGATGACCCGTTGCCTGAAGCATCGATGTACATGAACTTGTAGTCAGCATCGACCATGGTGAAGAGGATGATGCTGAAGAAGCCCTTGTAGTTGAAATAAGTGGACCCCGACTTGGCTGGTGCTTTGCAGGCCACGTGTTTGCCATCTATGGCTCCAACGGTGTGGGGGAAGTTCCACCTCTGATACCACTGCTCTGCAACTTTCTTCCATCCTTCAGTGGAGGGGCACTGGAGGAGCTCCTCCAGGTATTCTTTGATGATGGCCTGCACCACTTCTCTGACCACAATGCTGATGGTGTTGTGTGGCACCCTCCAGCCATACTGCATGCTCCTGTAGTTGGTCCCTGAGGCCAGGTGGTACAGAGTCAGTGCCACCTTGAGCCCAGTGTCCAGGCTGGGACGGAAGTTGGTGCTCTGCTTGGTCAACCTGGGTGTCAGCTGCTGCACAACTTCGTCAAACATGGCTGGAGGCATCCTCATGAAGTTCTGGAATGCATGAGGGTCTTTGTTCCTTAGCTCCACCATCAGCTTGTTGTACAGTCCGTACTCTGCTCTTCTGGCGATCCATCTTCGGACCCAGGCGCTTCTTGGCTGCCTCCTTTTCTTCCCGTAGTAGAGTTCACAGAGCCTGTAGATGGCTTCGCACTGTTGCAGAATGGTGGTGGCTACCAAAAGGACTTTGTTACGATCCAAGATAGACATGACTGAATGCTGTGGAAGAGCAAGAGGCAGATGAAGGCTGCAGAGGTCTGCACAGCAGGGCTGCTGGACTGAAAGTGAGATCCAGGTGAGTTGCTCCCCCTTTTTATAGGCAATATAGGTTTTCTCCTATGTGTCCTTTTGCATCCTCTAGGCATCCTCTAGACATCGTTAATATCCAAGATAGGTCCCCTCTGTGAACGTTTTTTCCATTTTAAATGCTTTGTATGCGAGCTGCATCTGCTTTCATCCTTTCTCCATCCGTGCTACTAATGCTGCGCGTCCGTTCCGCGTCCGTTCCGCTTCCTCCCTTTGTCTGTTTACCGCTGGAGTGTATTTGAGTTGCGGGGATGCGCAGCAGATGCTTAGCGGATGTAGCGGATGCGTAACGGATGCCGACGGATGCAGAACGGATGTCCCCCGTATGCCTAGCAGATGCAGAACGGACGCATTGGATACATTTTCCGCTCAGAAAGTTTTGAGCAGCTCAAAATTTTTTGAGCGGATGAAATGTCAATAGACGGATGTTGGATGGATAGAGAGGAAGCAAAACGGAGGCAGTGAGTACAGAACGGAAGCATCGCGTTAACCAACGGATGGCAAGTGTTTTTCTCCATTTTACATCCTCTTTCCATCCGTTGGTGCAGTGTGACAGGGGCTTAAAGAGTTGCAGCTGCACATAGCATAGGATGGAAACCTTTGCAAGAATCTTCCCCCTCAGCTTATATAGTTTTGTAACACCTCCAGTTCACTTCCCATAACCATTCCCCCCTCCTCCCCCCGTTACTTATGACAGCCGAAAGATGCAAAGCAAAGGAAGAAAATCTTGAAGGCTGACATTCGGCCCTTCTGCAAATGACATGTTAGTCCTAAAAAAGATAAAAATAGAAGGTAATAGAAAATATACATGTAATACCATCGTACAATTTCTTAGGGTTTATCAGGATATTAAGTATGAAATGCCTTAATAAGGGTAGGAGCTCTAACATCCTTCTCATTCACCCCATTCAGACTGGGAAGGAGGAAAATGTTTCCTAGCAACCAAATATTGGAGTCGACCCCTTCGTTTTCGAGAATCCAAAATTCCTTTAACTTCAAAATGTTGTCCACCTTCAATTAGCAATGGTACAGGGGGATCAACCTGAGTTGGTCTCAAGTCAGAGGTATGTTCAGGTTTTAATCAACTAACATGGAAAACAGGGTGGATCCACCAAAGGTAATTTTTTGATAATTTCAGTTGGACTGCCACAGGGTTCACAATTCATTCAATTGAGAATGGTCCAACATACTTAGGTACAAGCTTTTTTGACTTTTGTGTGGTCTGCAAATATCTGGTATATAAAAAGACCTTGTCACCAACTTGATATGGTTTTTGTGAAGTTCTCTTTTCATCTGCAAATTTTTTATGGGCTTGATGAGCATCATCTAATACTTTACAGGTAAATGGCCAGGTAAGCTGGAGCTGTGTTATCCATTCATCTAATGACTGAATGTTAGTTTTCTCCCGTGGAAGCTCGGGTATGGGTACAAAGTCTTGTCCCAAAGCCACTTAAAATGGAGCTAACCCAGAACTACTATGTACCGAATTGTTATATGCCACCTCAGCGAATGGCAATAGGTCAGCCCAATTATCTTGCTGATAATTTATATAACATCTAAGATATTGTTCCAATACCGAGTTAGTCCTCTCACAAGCCCCATTGGTTTGTGGGTGGTGGGTGAAGTTTAAGCCCTGGGCGGAGCCCAATAACTTCAGGCACGCCTTCCAAAAGTTTGAGGTAAACTGGATCCCCCTGTCTGGGATTATGCGTTCAGGAACCCCTTGTAACCTGTAGATATGTAAAACAGTTTAGCCAATGTTTTCACAGATGGGATTTTCAGACAAGGTATGAAATGTACCTATTTGGAAAACAAATCAGTTACTACCCAAATGACTGTATTCCCCTCACTTTCAGGTAATTCCACTATAAAATCCACAGAAATTTCCTTCCATGGAGCGGTTGGTCTAGCCACATTTTATAGCAAGCCTGCTTGTTTACCAGGAGGTTGTTTGGCTGAGGCACAGATAGGACAGCTAGCCACAAGTCTCAATGTCCTTTTTCAAGGTTGGCCACCAAAATTTCCTTTTAGCCAAGTGTAAGGTTTTTACGAATCCAAAATGTCCAGCGGCTTTAGAGTCATGAGCTTGGTGTAATATTTGGTTTCTCAGCTTTGCTGGCACATATAATTTGGCCCACACATGCCAATCCATCTCTAACCGTATGCCACATGCCAATCCATCTCTAACCGTACAGTTATTTGAGTGAGCAATCATCAAGTTTTAGAGCATCTCGTAATTGTGCAGTCAAACCATTTGATAAATCAACCTCCTTCTTCTTCTGGGCTCTGGTAATCACTGGAGCTGCCAACTGTTTGGTTGGGACAATCGGCCGTACCACTTCTTGGCGAGCACAGTTATTTTGAGGTAATATAGATAAAGCATCCGCCATGAAATTCTTCCCCCCTGGAATGTACTTCAATGAAACATTAAAGCACTTAAAGTACTGCACCCAGCGAACTTGCTTGGGAGACAGCTTCCAAGGCATTTTCAAATTTCAATTTTTTATGATCCGTCCACACCTCAAATGGATGTTTTTCCCCTTCTAAGAAATGCCTCCAGGTTAACAGAGCCCAGCAAACTGCAAAAGCTTCTTTTTCCCAAATGGCTCATCTTCTTTTGGTTTCAGTTAGTTTATGGGAAGTATATGCACTCAGTTGCAGAGTCCCCGTCTTGTTTTCTTGTCGTAACACTTCCCTGACTGCTACGTCACTTGCATCGGCTTGGACTACAAAAGGAGCGTCCATGTCTGGGTGCTTGAGAACTGGTTCAGCAGCAAAAAGTCATTTCAGCTTCTCAAAAGTGGCTTGTCATTCCATGGACCACTCCAGTGGTTTACTAGGCTTTGGTTTCACCTCCCCTTTGGTTTTTAGGAGATTTGTGATAGGCATTGCTATCTTCACAAAAGCAAGGATAAATTGATGGTAAAAATTAGCAAATCCCAAGAAACTTTGGAGTTGTTTCCTGGTGTGGGGAGGAACCCATTCCAAAACGGCACGAACCTTCCCCAGATCCATTTTGATGCCATCATGTGAGATGCGATAGCCTAAATATTCAATTTTTTCCTGGTGGAATTCACACTTGGACAATTGTGCATACAGCTCAGCAGCTTGAAGGCTTTGCTGGGGGGTTTTCAAGTTTTCTTCCTCCTCCTGGCGCCCCCTTTGGCTCTCGCTTGACACAGCAGTCTGCAGCCCAGTGGCCTTCCTTCCCACATTGGAAGCATGCAGTGGTCTTGGGTTCTGTCGCCATTCCTCTCTTTTGAGGTTTTAAGGCTTCTTGAGGGCTGGTGGGGGAGGACCAAGCCCCCCCCGGCATCTGTTTCGGGTCAGATCAATTTCCACCTCTGCTGCCAGACGTACCACAGTTGCAGCTCATTGGGATCTCTTCTGGCAATACAGCTTTGATATACCTCTTCATTCAACCCATCTTTAAAAGCTTCTATCAGGGCTCCCTGGGACCAGCCATGAATATGACACGCCAGCTCTCTAAATTCCTGGGTGTAGTTGGCCACTGATCTCTGCCCCTGATTTATGGTCTTCATCCTAATCCTGGCTTTACGTTCAGCAAGTGGATCTTCAAACCTGGCCCACAGCGCAGTCCTGAACAGGTCATAATTCATTAGCTGAGGGGCATGTTCATTATGCAAAGTCACCATCCACTTTGCAGCTGTTCCCTCCAGAGCCCTGGTAACACATCTAACTTTGGCTGCTTCTGAGGAAAAATCCCCTTCATATTCCTTCATATGGCTCCAGACTTGGAGAAGTCTAACTCCTTGGGATTCGCCCTCCCATATTTTACTTCCAATAGAGGCACCATTGGAGTTCAATATCTTCTGGCAATTACTCTCCCCACTGGGGTCCCTGGGCTGCTGCTGCTTCCTGTTACGCTAGCCCAGGTTGATTTATGGGGGTGGCTGATCTGATTCTTCTGGCTGGGGCTGCCTCCCCCCTCCTCTCCCTCATACCTTTGATCAGTTTGAGGTTCTCCGATAGTTTCATTTAGAAGATGTATGGCTTGAATTAGGATAAAATTCTATCTTTCCTTCTCTTGCCATGGCTCCTCTCTTCCACGCCAATGGGTAGTAGTCACTCCTGAAGGAGGCTTTACCTCAGGATCCTTCCAGCCGACTCCCAGGGACCATTTGGGTTTTACAGCTGGTTTTTCGCAAAGATTTAATTCTGCTAACAAGTTGGCTTCCCCTTCTGCCTCGAACAGCAGGGAATCTTGTCCTCCAGTTGCTCCCAGGTCTCCTTGGTTGCTGGCTGGATTTGACATTGTGTTCAGATTCCCTCAGAAGAAAAAATTATTAATTCTCCGGGTGGGCTGGTCATGGAGAGATTCAGAATAATGTCAGCTGGTGCTCCATTCAAAATCCAAGAAAGAAATACTTAGACTCCTTTAATCAGAGAAAATATATCTTTTACTGGAAATCAAGTGGTAGCAACAAAAGAATTCTGAATCTCAAAAAATAGGCGCATAAATCACATATAAAAAGTAATGGCAATGTTCCCACCCCAATAGTTCAATTGGCTCATCCAATTAAAAGTTGTGTATATCATCATGTGGGCATCTCCAGGTGGTGATGAGGCCTCTGTCCGTTGACCTTGACATATTTTGATAGAGAGTTGCAGCTGCATATAGCATAGGATAGAAACCAAAGCAAGAATCTCTCCCCCCCCCCAGTTTATACAGTTCTAATCTGCAACACCTCCAGCTCACTTCCCATAAACATTCCCCCCTCCTCTCCCCCTGACTTATGACAGCCAAAAGATGCAAAGAAAAGGGAGAAAATCTTGAAGGCTGGCACCTAGCAAGGCTCTCTCCCCAGAGGAGGAGGACCGAGAATGCAGGCCTTTTCTCCTCGTTTTTACATGGGGGCAATGCAAGGATGAAGTTGAGGCCTCTCCTGTCCAGCCACCCCCTGTGGAACAGGCCAGAAGCTCTTGATTCCCCATGGACCAGGGAAAGAGGCTGCCTTTAGAAGTGGGGGGGAGGCTCTGTCCCTGGATGTCTTTTCCACTCCTTTGCATGGAATGGTCTGGGGTCTCCTGCGTGGGCAGAAGGTTGGACTAGATGACCCCCAAGGTCCCTTCCAGCTCCATTCTGATGGGATCTTAAGGGCAGGAGCCTCGCTGTCAAAAATGGCTCTGAGGATAACGGAGTCCTCCACTTACAACCATTTGTTTAGGGACTGAAGTTACAACAGCACTGAGGAAAGTGACTTATGACCAGTATTCATACTAACAACTACTGCAGCACCCCATGGTCACGTCACCAAAACTCAGGCATGTATTTATGATGCGTGCAGTACCTTGGGGTCATTGGGGTCACCACAAGATTTGCTTAACGAGTGCATGATTTACTTAATGACCACACTCATTTGCTTAACCACTGAGGTAAAAAAGGTAGTAAAACGAGACAGAATTTACTTAGCAACAAGAACTGTGGTCATAAGTGGAGGACTGTCTTTATTGCCTTATAGTTCCTTGAAATTTATCTCCAGAGACGTTCAGAATCTCACAGTCAGAATATTCACCTTTCTTCTCCCCCCTTCCACTCGCTTCTGGGGAGCCTGGAGCAAAGTGCTTGGTAGGACTTATTTCTGGCACTTCTGGGGCTGGAAGCAGCCTGGGAGGACTGAGGTGAACTCCCAGGTGAGGCCTTCAAGGGTTGCACTGCTGGGCTTCCCACCTTGGAGAGAAAGAGAGAGAGAGAGAGAGAACCTCTTTCCTCTGGTGGAGTTTGAGACGCCCCCAAATTCCTGCTTGTAACTATTCACATGGTGCAGCCACAAGGAGCCCAATCTGGTCAGGATGCAGCCTGACTCTCCAATGGGGCTTCTCCTCCTTCCACATCTTCTGGACTCCGCTCTCAACTAGCTCAAGCATTGGGGAAAAGAACCAGCTTTAATAAGGGGATGGAGACAGGATGGTGGATCTCATGGAGAAGCCTCTTTCACAGGGCAGGAACAGCTATGGGAAAGGGGAGCTTACTAGGTGTCCTTGAATGAGAACATCTAAGCAAGGGGCCCTGGAGGCCTCCGCCTTCTCTGGCTTGGTGGGATGGCCAATTGCTCTGATGAAGATTATCAAACAACATAGTTGTAGCTTGTCTCCCCCACAAGCCATCTTATCACTTTTCCTATTCATTCTCTCATAGATACACTTTTAGCTGCTGTCAGTACGAATATGGTGTCAAATTCATTGAACAACAAATTCCTATCAATGATTTTCAAAGTTCCATTTAGCAAAATTTGTTGAGATGAAGAGAGTTACAAGGATTACAATCATTCAAACATTTCCCATTGAAAAATGTAGGCATGATTTCTATGATTCCTGCACACTATGTAAGTTGAAATAATTAGTGTCTATTTTGAAATAAAAGTAAATTTTACAATTCTTTAAATGTCATGGTGTTATGTCTTATGTTTTTACATTTGTTCTAGCTGTAACCTGCTCCTTTGTGTTCAGGTCTGGCCTCAGAAGGATAATGTAGCACTTGGGGATGAACATGCACACCAGCAGACCAGCACTGGAGGTCAGGATGGAGAAGACCTGCACAGCCACCATGTATTTCCCTTTGGTGCTCAGATAGGTAGGCGCAAAAGTCACCCAGACACTGCAGAAGACCAGCATGCTGAAGGTGATCAATTTGGCTTCGTTGAAGGCGCCAGGCAGATTCCTGGCCAGGAAAGCCACCATGAAGCAGATGGCAGCCAGGAAGCCCATGTAGCTGAGGGTGATGTAGAACAGGACAGTGGCCCCTTCGTTGCATTGCAGGATGATTTCTCCAGGCTGGGAGTGGAGGTCAGAGTCAGGGAAGGGGGGAGAAACTCCCAGCCAAATGGAGCAGATGAGAATTTGGGCAGCAGAAAAAGAAAGGATGATGGAGTTGGCCAAGCTATTCCCCAACCATCTCTTCACTTGGTTTCCTCGTTTTGTGGCCAGGAAGGCCAGCACCACTGTGATGGTTTTGGCCAAGAGAGAAGAAATGGCAACTGAGAAGATGATGCTGAAGACTGTTTGTTGGAGAAGGCAGGTGGCTTTCCTTGGTTGACCAATGAAGAGAGAAGAACACAAGAAGCAAAGCAGAAGGGAGACCAGGAGGATGTAGGAGAGGTCCCGGTTCTTGGCTTTGACAAGGGGAGTTTCTCAGTATTTAATGAAGAGGATAAAAACAAGGCTTGTGGTTAGAAAGACGAGTAGGGCAAAAGAGACCAGGATGATGCCCAGAAGTTCTTCATAAGACAGGAAGGTTATAACTTTGGGGATACATTGGACTCTTTCTTTATTTGGGTATTGATCATCTGGACACTTGATGCATTTTTCAGTTTCTGAGGAAAAAAAAACAAACCCCATGTTTCTTTATCCTTTGCATTTCCAAATATATTGTACATTCTTTGGGAACAAGTGATTATCAGGAGCAATTTCCGCAATGGATTTCTTAATATCTCCAGAGATGGAAAATAAGTGTATCACTTTTTTTAAAAGATAGCTACGGTATATTTTTGATAGGCTATGGAATTGAGGGAAGGCTTAGGACTTGAAAGATTTCATTTGTTATGTTCATAATATTTATCGGAACCTACATTACTAAAGGAAAATAATGAATCAATTAATCTTTCTCGAGAAACTTACCTGCCAGGTGGCAATTCTTGTTTACTTGCCTCAGAGGAGGCTGGCGGATCAAGTGACTGCTGCAAATAATATGGAATGGCCATTGGAGCAGTGGTGATACGGGTGCAGCCACATACAGGCATAAGTGTCCATGCCACCACATTATGTATCTCATATATCAGCAATACCTTTTCAATGTTCCTCAAAGGGAACCCATGTAGACTGCATTGAAATCCTTCTCTCAGGAGGTGGACCTAAAACAATTCCCCGTGTTTCAAGGAACTCAGGTATTCCTAGAGAAGTAAATGTGGAAGGAAGGACACATCCAAGCTAAAAAGAAGAAATATTTTCTCTGGCAGTAGTAAATCCTGCCCAATCTGCCACAGCCACCTCTCTTTATCCAGCCCTTCCTTCACAGTCTTTTTGCTCTTCTGTTAAGATAAGAAATGGGGCATTTTGGAAATAAACCAGATATCAATTAAGCTTCAAAGTGTGTTTTAATTCACACTTTGATGACAATGCTCTGGATGGATCCAGATCCACCAGGCCTTCCTTTCCTCTGGTGTCACCCTCCTTTCTGAGTGGAGAAGGTCCCCTCCGGACAAGGAATGCAATTGTAACAGCAAACTGGCTCTCCTTCTCGAGCCCTCTTGACAAATCCAGGACGACAAGTTTCCACACATTCAGACTGAGGAAAGGACTGAGCAGAAAAAAATAGGATTGCCAAAGGAAATGTGTTAGGACTCTCTATCCCATGGAAAATGGAGGTAAAAATGGATATTAGACAAGATATTAGACATTCGCCTCTGGTCTTCACTTCAGTAAATGCAAAATCACTATTTCCAAATGATTGGAGATATAACTTCTGGAAGATTCTTCCTTTAATTCCTCTCTTATGCTTTTGGCATCTCACATTACCAAAAAAAAAAAAAAAGGACGTTATTAAATAGAAAAGACTGGAGAGTTGGAACCAGGGGTGGGATTGTACTGGTTCTGTCCAGTTCTATAGAACCGGTTTTTATGATTCTGGCAGTTCGGAGATCCAGCAAATTGCACCACTGACTGGCCCCGCCCCTCTCCGCCCTCCCCTCCCCTCCGCACCCAGACAGTCCTTATCGTACATGCACAGCATTGCCTGCAGCCTGCTTTTGCCCACTCACCAGGCCAGCCATTGCTGCATGCCTTCTGCTGTGCCCTACATGATCTTCCTGAGTGAGGCTCTGCAAGCTCCGGTGCCCAGTTGCCTACATGACACTGTCAGTCTGGAGAGCTGGAATCAGGGGTGGGATTCTTCTGGTTCTGTCCAGTTCTATAGAACCAGTTGTTATGATTCTGCGTCAGTTCAGGGAACTGGCAACTCACAACACTGACTGACCCCACCTCTCTCTGCCTGCCTCTCCCCTCTGCACCCAGTCAGTCCTTATCGCGCATGCGCGGCATCGCCTGCAGCCTGCTTTTGCTCACTCGCCAGGCCAGCCATTGCTGCATGACTTCCATGTGGCTCTGCCTGATCTTCCTGGGTGAGTGAGGCTCTGCAAGGTCCGAGGCCCAGTCACCTACCTGCCACTGTCAGTCACCTTTACCTCTCCACCCCATTTGTCTTTTTCTCACACCAACCCCTGCCCTAACTCCCAGCAGGGAAGGCCCAGCAGCGGCGGTGAATCCAGGTGGGGGAAAAGATGCAGACTGTTGGGCACCCAAGCTACATTTTGCTGTACTGGAAGACATGTGGAGAGTGTCGAGTTCTCCTGCTGGGAGAGCAAGAGAGTCTTTCCCGGCACAGATCCGGGCAGCAGAGAGAAACAGGATTCAAGTGGCTGTTTCTCTGCCGCCCAGAGCCACCAGTTTCCCTATTGGAGGGGAAGTTGCAAACTTTTTGCCTTGCCGAAAAAGACTCTCTTGCTTCCCCAGCAGCAGGAGAACATGAGCCTCTCCACATGGGATTAGCTGGGATTCACGCAGCTGCTGGATCCTGCCAGTGGTGAGGCAGAGATGTGGGGGAGGGAGACCAGGGAGCATGGCCCATTTGCCTACCATCCTTTCCCTCTCCCATCCACAGCCCCTTTGTTGGAACTAGAATTATCACCCCTGGTTGGCCCTGCCACGCCCACCCAGTTGCACCCATGTAGGCAACAGGCTATGTCATTTCGAAGTCGAGGGAGAATTTGGGGAAGGAGGTGGAGGGTCCGGCAGTGGCTGGTACAGGAGTGCCATTGAGAAGCAAGGAAGTGGCCTTCTAGTGCTCTGACCTAGTGTGCAGGCTGGAATCAGGCCACAGGAACTCACCAAGGGAAAGAGGGATTGCCAGGGGGAGCTGCCCTCTCCTAGAAGAATTGGGACCATTAGGGTAGTCCGAGGAATTGAGTGAGTCGAGCCACAGCTTGCATTCTTAGCTCAGGAAATGGCCTTTTTGTGCAGGAGGGGGACTGTGGAGGGGGCAGGTCTACCTGAGTGACTCCTCTGGCATCTTCACCGGATTATTTGGACACATACAAGCGAGCGCAGTTAAATGCACTGCTGTTGCATGTGAGCTCAGGCCTCAATCCGTGGCTCCATAAAGCCAACACCAAAGAAGTGGGCGATCAGGTGAACCTGTGGTGCAATGCTCACTCAGATCTCGGCCGCTCCAGGCCAACCTCAAAGCCCCTTGGGAGCCTCCATTCCCAGGCTTCTACTCACCTGTGCTTGATTGCCACCTCTTCATTTTGCCTGATGCAGCTGGCCCTGCCCCTCACCCTCCCCTCCCTCGCTTGCCCTGAGAAAGGAAGGATGATGGTGGGGGATAGCGAATTGGCCGGGTCCCTATCTTCCCCTCACTCTCTCCCACTCTGTGTGTGTGTCACCCTGAAAGCTGTGGCAGGGCCAATCCAGCAAACTCTCCTTGGCACTCTTTGCTACTCTCTTTTCATTTCTTCTTTTTGGAATCCAGACTGGCTGAATAACACCTGCCAGACCATGGTGGAAGCGTCCCTTCAGGAAACACTTCTCCTCCTCATCTTCCTCCTCCTCTCATAACCGGCAGTTGTGACAGGTCCGGAAGGGTGCACGTGCATGGGGAGATGCTCCTCAAGCAAATGCCAAAGCACAGCAAAACTGGGTATGGGGTGGGTGGCTGCTCACTTGAGGACTGAGCGTCTCCCCACACAAGTTTACCCTCCTGATCCAACCACAGCTGCCGGGTGTGAGAGGAGGGGGAAGAGGAGGAGGAGGAGGGTCACCCGAATGGACGCTTCCACCGCAATCTGGCAATCATTGTTCAGCCAGTCTGGATTCCAAAAGAAGAAATAAAAGAAGTAGTGAAGAGCACCAAGGAGAGTTTGCTGGCTTGGCCATGCCGCAACTTTGAGGGATACACACACATACACATACACACACAGAGTGGAGGAGAGAGAGGGGAAGATAGTGACCCGGCCACTTCGCTATCCCCCACCCTCACCCTTACCTTCTCGCACTGTTCCATTTTGTGAACCATCTATGGTTTAGTATCTCCTTCAAGCTGGTGAGAAACCCACAAGGGCTGGGGAATGTGTCACTAAGAGCTCCAGGTTTGTTTGCTCCTTGTGCCCCAAATAGAAAAGAACAAGGGAATTCTGTTGAGCAGGGACTGAATTCAGATGAATTTGAATCATGATTGGGTAGAGGACCTTTTGGTCCCATTGGGAGAGAAGCTTCATCCCACTTGGGGAAAAGTGTCCCCTGAAAGGGCAGGTTCATAGTTGGGGAGGTTCTTAAAGAGACCAGACCTGATCAGACTTATCCATGCCTCTCTTTTACACAAACACACACACAGATAAACACACACAAAAAAGGGGGGGGAAAGATAGGGAAAAAGGCAGAATGAGAGAGAGTTACAGAGAGATACAGAGAGGGGAGAAAGAGAGAAAAAGAGAGGGAAAGAGAGAAAAAGTGAATGAGAGAGGAAGAGAGAGACAAGAAAGAAGAGAGAAAGGAAGAAAAGAGAGAAAGGAAGCAAAAGGAAGAAAAGGGACAGACAAAGATAGGGAGAGATGGAAGGAAGGGACAAAGAAAAAGAAAGGAAGAGATGGAGGGAGGAGAAAGTGAATGAGATATATGAATGGAAAGATACATGGAAGGAGGTAGTAAAGGCCCTGTCACACTGACCGACGGATGCAAAACGTTTGTAAAAAGGACACAGTGGACGAGAAAAATGTTCCATCTGTTGTTATCCGCTCTCAAAAGGGGCAAAAATTTGCATAACCAGAGCGGACAACACGGAAAGGAACGGACGTGAGGAGGATGCAGGGCGGATGAAAAGCGGATGCTCCACGGAAGCCTAGCGGATGGAAGTGGATGGCACATCTGCAAGGCTTCCGGGGGAGCGCAGCAAAGCGAACGCGGAACAGATACAGCGGATGCAGAGTGGATGAAGCAGATGCACAGCGGATGCCAAGCGGATGAAGCGGATACACAGTGGAAGCCTAGCGGATGCCTAGCGGAAGCCTAGCGGATGCCTAGCATTCACTGCGCATGTGGGGAGGATGCATTGCATCAGTCCCGCAGATATAAAGGGAAGCAGCTCCCAAGCAGGTCACCATTCAGAGGAAAGACCTGCTTCCAGACACATTGACCGCCTTGCAAGCCTGCCTTACCAGCCTGCATGCCTTGCTTGCCTGCATGCCTGCCAGCTTTGCTGCCTGCCAGCCTTGCTGCCTGCCTTGCTGCCTGCCTTCCTGCCAGCCTCCCTGCCAGCCTCCCTGCCAGCTTGCCTGCCTACCTTCCTGCCAGCCTGCCTGCCAGTCTTGCTGCCAGCCTGCCTGCCTACCAGCCTGCCTGCCAGCCTTGCTTCCTGCCAGCCTTGCTGCCTGCCTGCCTGCCTGCCTGCCAGCCAGCCTAACTACCAGCCTGCCTGCCAGCCATCAACCCCACAACCATGGGGAAGAAGAGAAAGCCTCAGCCATCTGCTGCCAGCCCTGGAAAGAGGGACAGGGCCACCCTCCCACCCCCTGGCCACGTCTGCTTCTGCTGGAGCTTCTGTAGCATGGGCCTGCTCTTCTGGGACTGGGGTTTCTGCTGCTTCTGCTTCTGGAGGAGCTGATGATGCTCCTTCTGGTGGTGGTGCTTCTGCTCGTGCTTACTCTGCTGATGCTGCTTCTGGCGGTGGTGCTTCTGCTGGTGCTTACTCTCCTGAAGCTTCTCCTAATCCTGCTGGTTCTGCTCGTGCTCCTGGTCCTGCTCATGCTCCTGTCCTGCTCGTGCTCCTGGTCCTGGTCCTGGTCCTCCTCGTGCTCCTGGTCCTGCTGGCGCTGCTGGTGCTTACTCTGCTGATGATGATCCTGGTCCTGCTGGTGCTGCTGGTGTTGCTGCTGCTGCTGTGGTCCTGCTGGTGCTGCTGCTGCTGGTCCTGCTGGTGCTGCTGCTGCTGGTGGTATGGAGGATTAGCCCCTACTACCTGGAAGCCCCTCTGATGAGGGCCCATGTGGTCCTGCCAAAGGGAGGAAGAGGCAGATATGAGAACGGGAGAGGAGGCAATACTCCATTGAGGAGGAACATGAGGATGAGGTGCTGGAGTGGCTGAGAGAGAATGAGTATCTATGGCAGAAGGGACACAGGCTCTATAGGGACACCAAAAGGAAGCAGGCTGCTTGGAGAGAGAAGACAGAGAGCCTGGGCTACACTTCGGAGGTGCTCCTCGGCTGGTGGAAGCACATGCACACCTGGTACGGGAAGCTGCTCCTCAAGAAATCTGGCCAGGCCGCGGTCAAGCTGACAGACAGAGAGACCTACGTCATGGCCAAGTGCAGCTTCCTGGAGGGTGAGATCCGCCACCGAGGAGCAGCCCCTCTCACAACCCTCTCTCTCCGGCAGCCTGCTGAGAACCAGTCCTCTTCCGGCCAAGAGTCAGCTCCTGTCTGCAGGCAGGTGTCTGTGGAGTGTCCCATGGCAGAGAACCCCCCGACAGCTGTTCTAACCGTGGCGGAGCACCTGGAGGACCCCCTGGCGCAGTGGGAGAAAGGAGATGGCACTTCCACCACACTCCAACCCGCATCCACCCCCAGCTCCACCTCCACAGAAAGGCAGAGAGCCAGACAGGAGGGACAGAGCCACACTGTCCTGCTGGAGATAAGAGACACCATCAGGAGCAGCATAGATCTCCTCTCTCAGCTGGTCCACACTGACTCCTCATCCTCCAACCACAAGCCCTTCCTCACCGACGTGAACCAGACCCTCGTGGACATGGCGGAACCCCAGTACCAGGTGGTGAAGAACAGGATCACCGATCTGCTTCACAACCCTCCAGATCCAGATGAACCTGCTCCCACCCAGTCCAGGTCTGCTCCTCCACCCCAGGTGATGTCCCTCCCATTCCAAGGCTTTCCACAGGCCCTCACCTACCAGGGCTACGGCTACCAGGAGATCCAGCAGCACAGGCAGCATCCCTTCCCAGTCCAGGCACAAGTTCATTGGATGACACCGTTGCCACCGGTTCCACTGATGCCACCAATGCCACCCACGCCACTGATGCCACCGACGCCACCGATGCCACCCACGCCAGTCCTCATCCAGCTGCAGACCAGACAGCCCCACTACACTCCTCCTTCCTCCACCCCACAGCCAAGTCCAGCCTCAGTACATCTGTCATCGGTACTGGGGCTGATACCCCATGGCATGGAGGAAGGAGCTCTCAACATCATGGGGCTGAGCCAGCTGTCTGACTGGCAGGCACCCCAATGGCGCTTCAGACCAGAACTCCAGCAGCACCAACCTCTGCAGCACCTGGACCCTTCACCCCTGAGACTGGGCACACCTCAGAGTGACAGAGAAGAGTGCCAGAGACTGGGTGGCTACCTGTAGACTTTATTTGGACACTTGACTTGGGTCATTTTTCTTTACAGTTTGTTATTACACACTTGCTTCGTTTATTTTTGTAAATAAAGTCTTGGTGGAAACTTTCAGAAATGGTTTAAACCTTTGCATGCTTGTGGGATGGGTTAAGATAGCAGTGGGATGGGCAGGGATACCTGTGGGATGGGTTAGTATACCTGTGTGATGGGTTAAGATAGCTGTGGGATGGGCAGGGATACCTTTGGGATGGGTTAAGATAGCTGTGGGATAGATAAACCTCCAGTGCAAGCATAGTGGGACTCTATGGTCCACCCTCCCAGGTGCCACACCTATGGCCCTTCATTATAAATAACAATGTAAGCATTGATCCACACATGTCAACATACACACAAGTCTTTATTAAATGCCCTGTTCATTGTAGGCCCACCCAACATACATGGCCCAATCTCATCTGTGTGATGAGACAAGCTGAAGGAAGCATCCCTTAATCATCTATCATCCTGTCTTGCCACTCCACTGCTCCAGCTGGGGAGTTTCACCAGTGTTTCAGGAGGTTGCGCTGCTTCTTCCCTTCATGTGAGGCTCTGTTGGGGCCTTGCACATCCTCAGTGTCTGTCAAGTTTTGCCCTTTCCTCCATTCCCCAGGCTCCATGTCCCCATTGCCTTGTTGGAGGTCCATGAGCCTGTTCTGCAACACTGGGTAGCGGGTGCACATGAGATTCTGCAGGATGCAGCAAGCTTCCACAATCCTCCTCACGGTCTCTGGGCGATGATGCATGGTGGTGAGAAGTACCTGGAACCTGTTGGCCAGGATGCCAAAGGCATTCTCCACCACCCGCCTTGCCCTGGACAGCCTGTAGTTGAAGATGCTCTCTTCACGGGTGAGGAGTCTGGAAGTGTAGGGCTTCATGAGGTAGGTTCTGAGGGAGAAGGCGTCATCCCCCATGATGAAGTAGGGCACATCTTGCGTGTCGTTGGGCAGGGGGTCTGGATCTGGGAAGCCCATGATGAGGTTGCCTTCCATCCCCTCCTTGAGGTCACTGGCGTTGTATACCTGGGCATCTGAACATGAGCCGTTGCCTGAAGCATCGATGTACATGAACTTGTAGTCAGCATCGACCATGACGAAGAGGATGATGCTGAAGAAGCCCTTGTAGTTGGAATAAGAGGACCCCGACTTGGCTGGAGCTTTGCAAGCCACGTTCTTCTCATCGATGGCTCCAACGGTGTGGGGGAAGTTCCACCTCTGATACCACTCCTCTGCAACTTTCTTCCAGCCTTCTTCAGTGGAGGGGCACTGGAGGAGTTCCTCCAGGTATTCTTCGATGATGGCCTGCACCACTTCTCTGACCACAATGCTGATGGTGTTGTGTGGCACCCTCCAGCCGTACTGCATGCTTTTGTAGGTGGTCCCTGAGGCCAGGTGGCGCAGAGTGAGTGCCACCTTGAGCCCAGGGTCCAGGCTGGGCCGGAAGCTGGTGCTCTGCTTGGTCAGCCTGGGTGTCAGCCGCTCCACAACTTCGTCAAACATGGCTGGAGGCATCCTCATGAAGTTCTGGAATGCACGAGGGCCTTCGTTCCTCAGCTCCACCATCAGCTTGTTGTACAGTCTGTACTCTGCTCTTCTCCTGATCCATCTTCGGACCCAGACGCTTTTTGGCTGCCTCCTTTTCTTCCCGTAGAACAGTTGAAAGAGCCTGTAGATGGCTTCGCACTGTTGCAGAATGATGGTGGCTACCAAAAGGACTGTGTTACGATCCATGGTGGACATGACTGGATGCTGTGGAAAAGGAAGAGGCAGATGAAGGCTTCAGAGGTCTGCACAGCAGGGCTGCTGGTTTGAAAGTGAGATCCAGGCGAGTTGCTCCCCCTTTTTATAGGCAATATGGGTTTTCCACTATGTGTCCTTTTGCATCCTCTAGGCATCCTCTAGACATCCTTAATATCCAAGATAGGTCCCCTCTGCAAATGTTTTTTCCATTTTAAATGCTTTCTTTGTGAGCTGCATCCGCTTTCATCCTTTCTCCGTCCGTGCTACTAATGCTGTGCATCCATTCCACGTCTCTTCCGCTTCCTCCCTGTGTCCGTTTACCGCTGGAGCGGATTTGAGTTGCGCGGATGCCTAGGAGATGAAGTGGACACGTAACGGATGACAACGGATGCAGAACGGATGTTCCCCGTATGCCTAGCAGATGCAGAACAGACGCGTTGGATACATTTTCCGCTCAAAAAGTTTTGAGCAGCTCAAAACTTTTTGAGCGGATGGAACCTCATTCGATGGATGCTGGACGGATAGAGAGGAAGAAAAATGGACGCAGTGAGTACAGAATGGAAGCATCGCGTTAACCAACGAATGGCAAGTGTTTCTCTCCGTTTTACAACCTCTTTCCATCCGTTGGTGCAGTGTGACATGGGCTTATGGGAGAAAAGAAAGGAGAGGAAGGAAGGACACAAACCCTGGCTTCAGAAGACTCTTTGAAGCAACACAACAATCTAGGGCTGGCCTTTATGGTTATCAAAACTCCAAAAACAGGTCAAGGAGCTTTGGGGAGATCAGTCATAAATTAGAACACTTGCTAAGCAAGTGGTCATTAAACAAGGGCTAATTGTCTTTGGTTTTCCAGTCACATGGCCACATGGCCATGCCCATCTGGTCACGTGACCACAAAGCCACACCACAAATTAAGTCACACCCACAGAACTGGTTGTTACAAAATTTGAATCCAACCCCTGGGTGGAACTGAGAAAAGATTTCAGTATTAAGTGA
This sequence comes from Laticauda colubrina, assembly GCA_015471245.1. NCBI lineage: Eukaryota > Metazoa > Chordata > Lepidosauria > Squamata > Elapidae > Laticauda > Laticauda colubrina. The sequence goes on from BLBF01000037.1 coordinate 22,977,723, forward strand.
TAACCAGCCGGTTCCTTCTCATGACCCCATTAACGCAGATTTCTCCCCTCTTCTTACACCCATAATTTTAAGGTGTGATATCAGAACAATCTTGAGAATTTCAGGTGAACTGAAAGCCTTGGAGCTGCTTCCTAGGAGCAGAAGGCCCATTGCTCCATCCCAGGGAGTGTGAAAGGGAGGCATGGAGAGCTCTGGCCAGGTCTGGCCTCCTTAAGAGCCTCCCAGATGATGAACCTTCCCCTTCAGGGGACACTTTTCCCCAAGCAAGATGAGAGGAAGCTTCTTTCCCCCAATGGGGCTGTTCCATTTGGAAATAAGGTGCGCAAGATCGGGTTCCAACAAACAGCTCTTTATTCAAACAGTAAAGCAAATGTTAACAGAACATTTGCCCAAGCCACGGCAGCCCTTCTTATAGCGGCTTGCACGTGGCTTATGGCCAATGACAGTTGTTTAAGTGTTGCCGCCGTCCAGTGGGCCAATCGGAATGGCTCTTAAGTAACCAATCTGAGAACGGCCTTTTCGGCCAATCAGTTCAAGGTATTTGGAGTCTACCAAGTTCTATACACAACACCCCTCTCCCCTTGGTTTCGTCCAACGTGCATAACGTAGTCATGCAAGTAGGTGGAGCTTTTGCGGGTCCTGGTTGACCTGCGCAGCTCAGTCTCAGCATGGTCCTCAAGCGGTTCGGACAGGATCGGTTTCTCTCTGCGTCTTCTCCATGGAACCTCCTGGAAGGGTGAGTCAGCCTTGCTGCTCCCGCCTGAGTTTCTCAGGCTGGTTGAGGTGTTCTGCCGCTCCCTCCTGGTTCATCCAGGCTGGTTGAGCTGGCCTGGTTGTCTCCTTCCAGGAAAGCCTCGCCTCGTCCTCCTGCTCCCGGACTTCTTCTCTGGAGGCCATCTAACTGAGTACTCTTTTTGTTTCATTTGGGTTTCTAGTTCGGGTTTGTGTTGTGATTGTTGTCGTGTTATTGGAGGTTCGACTCTCCCTTTTTTATTATTTTGTGTTTTCCCCCCCTCCTCGGTTGTTTTTGGTTCATTTATTTGCGGCACTGGTGAACTGTTGCGTTCTAGTGTTTGAGAGCGAAGCTGGTCGATGTGCTGCTTCCATGTTCTGCCGTCGTGTAAAGCAAGTCTGTAAGACCAGGGCCCTGTGATTTGGGTAATTGTGGCTGGCAGCCATAAGGGATCTCCGGAAAGGATTTTAGCATAGACTAAATCGCCGATTTCAAATGAGTGATATCTACTGGAGGAGTCACGGGGGTTGTCCCAGGTATAGGTGTGGTATTGAGGTAGGAGCACAATTTCCTTCCTATGAGGAATTCTGCTGGGCTTTTGTTAGTGGTTGTGCTAGGGGTGATATGTTGGATGGTTAATAATCTGTTAAGTTTATCTTGCACGTCCCCCATGTCCATTTTTTCTAGGGCCTCCTTAGTATAACGAACCATGCGTTCAGCCCATCCATTTGAAGCTGGATGAGCCGGCGCTGTCAGGGCATGTCGGATGCCCTGTGCAACCAAGTACTGCTCGAACATCAAGGTGGTAAACTGGGGCCCGTTGTCCGAAACTACTACATCTGGCAGTCCATATGTGGCAAAAGTCTTTTCAATTGTTTTATGACTGCCTCCGTAGTAGTGGACACCATAAGGATAACCTCTAACCAGTTCAAATAAGCATCAATGATCACAAAATAGGTGTTCCCTTTTGTTGGCCCAGCAAAATCAACATGCAGTCTCGACCATGGGCCTCTGAGTTTCCCATTCTAAAAGTGGTGCAAGTAGGGGGGTAGGCCTTGATTTTTGGCAGTCATGGCATGTTGCCACCCATTGTTCAATGTCCTTGTCCAGCCCTGGCCACCAGATGTAACTCCTGGCCAGGGCTTTCATTTTGACTATGCCTGGGTGCCCCTCATGCAACATTCACAACACTTCTTCCTGTAATTTTTCTGGGATTACCACCCTGTCCCCCCACAATATACAGCTTTTTTCAATAGACAGTTCAGTCTGTCAGGTGCAAAAAGGTTTAAAAGTTTTGCCTTTGTTTTCATCCAGCCAACCCTTACCTACCCAATGCAGGATTCAAGCTGTCAGCGGGTGTTTCGTGGTAGCTTTAGCGACGTCTGCTGCGGTTAGTGGCAGATTTGGCCAGGACTCAATTTGGAGAGTGGAGACGGTGGGAGCTGGGTCGTCTTTCATGTTGGGCAGCGGGGAATGGCTCAACGCATCCTCATGGGTGATGGTCTTTGCTGGGTGATGGATGAGCATAGTTGTGTATAGCAAGGAATTCAGACCACCTCGTCATTCAGACCACCTCGTCATTCTTAGTGATAGAATGTTCAGGGTTGGTTTGTTTCCTGCCAGGATCCCTAGCAGGGGTTTGTGGTCAGTGATAATCGAAAATGTCCAACCATATAGATATTCGTGGAATCTTTTGTCGCCGGTTATGATTGTGAGGGCTTCTCAGTTGAGTTGGCTGTAGTTTCTTTCCAATCTTAACAGCGTTTTGGAATAGAAGATGATTGGTGCCTTTCTGCCGTCTGGTAGCTTATGGCTCAGGATGGCGCCAATTCCAAAAGGTGATGCATCACAGGTGACCGTCAAAGGTAGAGTGTTGCTGTACTGTGTCAAAACGGTGTTAGAAGTAAATAAGTCCTTGATGTTTTGGAATGCTGCTTGTTCCCAGTGGCCCCATTTCCAGATAAGTTTTTCTTAATCTAGCAACCGATGTAAAGGTTCTGCTACGGTTGCTTTTTGGGGAAGGAAGACATTGTAGAAATTTATGAGACCTAAGAATGCTTGTAAGTCAGTTTTGTTCTTAGGTCTAGGTGCGTCTTTGATTGCCTTTATCTTCTTTTCGGTGGGGTGTATCCCTTGCTCATCTATGAGATAGCCTAAAAACTTGACCTGATCTGTGGCTAGTTTACATTTTTCTCTCTTGACTTTAAGCCCTGCTTCTCTGAATTTTCGCAAAACCTCTTTTAGTCTACTTTCTAATTGGTTTGCGTTTTTTGCTGATACTAGTACATCATCAAAATAGGGGACGACTCCCTTGATTCTGTTTAGAAGGCACTCCATGAGGTTTTGGAAAACGCCCTGGGCAACGCCAATGCCAAATTGAAGTCAGTTGCACTTGAATGCCCCTCTATGCATGACTATAGTCTGTGCCTCTGCAGTTGTGGGGTCAACTGGTAGCTGTTGATACACTTGTGCGAGATCAAGTTTCACAAAAAATTTTCCTCCCCCAAGTGAGTGCAATAAGTGTTGCACTACCGGTACTGGGTATGCACTTTGTGGGAGCGCATGATTTAGGGTTGCCTTTTAGTCTCCACAGATGCGCACTGACCCATCTGGTTTGACAGGAGTCACGATGGGTGTTTCCCACCTGGCATGGTCGATTGGTCTAACACCCATTGTGCGGTAAGTTTGTTTAGTTGTTTGTCTATTTTTGGTTTTCAGGCAAAAGGAACGCGTCTGGCTTTGAGCCTGATGGGAGCTATCTTTGGGTCTAGGCTAAATGATATTGGGGTCCCCTTGTACTTGCCTAGGGTCCCGTCAAATACATCCCGGAACACTTGCAGCAGGCTCTCTTCCCAGTTGGCCGCAACGATGCTGTTGATCCCGGTCACTCCGATTCTCAGGGGCGTGAACCATTCGATTCCCAGCAGGCTAGGGTGATCATGGTCGACAATTGTCAGAGACAGAATTTCAGTGTGATTTTTAAATTCTACTAGGAAATGTCCAAGGCCCACTACCGGGATTCAGTTTTCCTGGTCGTCCAATTTTTGTTGTTCCAGTTCTCTTTGCTTGATGTCTGGTATCAGGCATCTGATAGTGTTCCAAGATACCATTGACAAGTATGATCCGGAGTCTACTTCCATCTCACAGGGCTTCCCTTCAATTTTCACATCTAACCAGACCTTTTTTGCCTTTGCTGCCCTGGCATTTCTGATGGTTATCATCTGGTGTGTTTCTTCTCTGTTGCTCGTTCGCCGGTTTCTGCTCTCTCGGCTCCATCTGCTTCCAGCTTGTCTCTCTTCATTTCTGGGGTGGGTGGGGTTGCTGTCACGTCTTTTAGGACTATAGCTCTTTTTGTTTCGGCAGACCCTTGTGATGTGCCCTTGTTTTTCACAAGCTCTGCAGATGGCATTTAGGAACCTACATTCTGAGCGCGGGTGGTTTCCTCCTCATCCAGCACACTGAAATTCCCACCGACTTCTTCTTTTTTTCCCGCCATTTTCTTTATGATTGAAGCTATATATATATCTTTGTTGTCGTCATCAGTGTCACTCTGGGAGTCGAGATCTTCATGGTGTGCAGTCGCTGTGGGCTGTTTCTTGCTTCCTTCCACCCTCTTTTCTCTGGGTTGATTTGGCAGATCTGGAATGGAGTTCATCTGGTGCATAGTGGCTGCGGATTTCTTGGCTGCTTCAGCAGTGGTGGCTTCTGCGATGGCCTCGGCCACTATGATATTTAGTCTGTTTAGCAGCTTGCTTTGGAGTGTAGCATCCTTCAATATGAGGACCACGTGGTCCATCATGGCCTCATCCATGTTCTCGAACTCACAGGCTCCTCCGATGTGTCTTAGGGCTGCTACAAAATCTCCGATGCTCTTGTCTTCCCTTTGGTCTCTTTTGTAAAACTCATGCCTTTTGATCAGGTTGGAGACCACAGGCGCATAATGGGCTTGAAGCATTCTGTTCAGTTCAGGCTATGCCATCTGCTTAAGGTCTCTCAGTTTAGCTAGCACCTTGGCCATTTTAAAAATGGCTGGCCCACTGTGCGTGAGGAATACAGCCCTTTTCCTGTGGTTAGTTATCTCCTGTAGCTTGTTGCTTTCTAAGAACATCAAAAAATGATCAATGTACAACTCCCAATCTTCCTCGGCTGGGTTGAACAGTGCGGGCGGCACATTGTTACCGGCCATCTCTGTCGCTCAGTTCTGGTTGCCGTGTGCTTCGGTCCCGCTCTTCTACAATGATCCCATCCTCGTCACCAGTGTTCTGTTTGGAGATAAGGTGCGCGAGACCGGGTTCCAACAAACAGCTCTTTATTCAAACAGTAAAGCAACTGGTAACAGAACATTTGCTCAAGCCGTGGCAGCCCTTCTTATAGTGGCTTGCTCGCAGCTTGTGGCCAATGACAGTTGTTTAAGTGTTGCCACCGTCTGGTGGGCCAATCAGAATGGCTCTTAAGTAACCAATCTGAGAACGGCCTTCTTGGCCAATCAGTTCAAGGTATTTGGAGTCTACCAAGTTCTATACACAACAGGGGTCAAAATGGCCTCTGTCCACTCACGATTCAATACCATCCAATACAGTCCAAGCCTGGATTCAGGCCCCGGTCAACAGAATTGCCGCCTTCATTGCTATTCTGGGCACTAGGAACAAACAATCAGAAGCTACTAGCGACACATTCCCCAGCCCTTGTGGGTCTCTCACCCATTTGATGGAGACCCTGAATTGTATGTTTTCCACAAAATGGAACAATATTGAAGCCTCCCAAGCAGCCTAAAGCCCATGTCACACTGGCCAACGGATGCAAAAAGGACACAGCAGACGAGCAAAATGTTCCATCCGTTGTTATCCGCTCTCAAAAGGGGAGAAAATTTGCATAACCAGAGCGGATAACACAGACGCGGGGAGGACGCGGGGCGGATGCAAAGCGGATGCGGAACGGAAGCCCAGCGAATGGAAGCGGATGGGAGCGGATGGGAGTGGGTGGCACATCCGCAGGGCTTCCAGGGGGCCCTAGCGAAGCAGATGCGGAACGGATACAGTGGATGCAGAGCGGACGCCAAACGGATGAAGCGGATGCACAGCGGAAGCCTAATGGATGCCTGGCATTCACTGCGCATGCGGGGAGGATGCATTGCATCAGCCCCGCGGATATAACGGAAGCAGCTCGGAAGCAGGTCGCCATTCAGAGGAATGACCTGCTGCCGGACACATCGACTGCCTTGCCTGCCCTGCCTGCATGTCTGCCTGCCAGCCTTGCTGCCAGCCTCCCTGCCAGCCTCCCTGCCAGCCTCCCTGCCAGCCTTGCTGCCAGCCGGTCTGCCTGCCAGCCTTGCTGCCTGCCTTCCTGCCAGCCTTGGTTCATGTCTGCCTGCCAGCCTTCCTGCCAGCCTTGGTTCATGTCTGCCTGCCAGCCTT
>BLBF01000037.1:23085717-23127247 GCA_015471245.1 Laticauda colubrina
TTTCTTTCTTTCTTTCTTTCTTTCTTTCTTTCTTTCTTTCTTTCTTTTTTTTTGCTCCTGGCTCTGTCATTTCTGTCTTAAGAATCAGGTGTTGGGTTGTAGAAGAGAGGAGGAGAAATCCTATCTTTAGGAGAGAGAAGACTGTCAATGCTCAGGGGACACAGGTTGGGGATCAAAGCCGTGGAGTCTTCTGGACACTCCTTGATGGGATTGGAATTCTTGGTGAGTCTCCAGCTCCTTTTGCTGGACTTGGCCCTTTATTAACTAATCAGAATAGAGCTGGAAGAGACCTTGGAGGTCTTCTAATCCAAACCCCTGCTCAAGCAGGAGACCCTATAGCAGAGGTGGGATTCTACCAGTTTGGACCGGTTCTATAGAACTGGTTGTTATTATTCTGCACAGTTCAGAGAGTCAGTAAATCATGCCCCTGGCTGGCCCTGCCCATCTCCACCTGCCCCTCCCAGTCAGTCCTTATTGCACCTGGCCAGCATCACTGACTGCATCCTTCCCCACCCAGTAACTCCTGAAGGAATTTTTTCAGCTTCTTTTTCCCCTCCCGGTGATCAGCTGTGCCGGGATCCCCCTCGCTGTCTTACTGCTTCACCTAGGAGGCTTCCCTGAGGCCCAGGAGGCAAAAGAGGGTGCGGGATGTGTATGTATGCTGCACGCCTCACCCTGCGCTCCGTTTTGTGCCTTCTTGGGCCCCAGGGAAGCAAAAATGCCCCCCAGGAGGCTTCCCTGAGGTCCAGGAGGCCCAAAAACAAGGGGGGTTCTGCAAAAAAAAAAAAAAAAGAATCCATGCCTACCCAGCCACACCCACAGAAATGGTTGTTAAAACATTTGAATCCCACCCCTGCCCTATACCATTTCAGACAAGTGGCCGTCCAATCTCCGTTGATGGACTTGCACTGCTTCTTCTTCAAGTTTGCCTGTGGAATGCAACTGTGGGGGATCCTTGGGGTGCCAAAAGGGGTTGGCCTAGCAAACGTTGATGATGATGACATTTTGGGCTACAAATGAAGAGGTGGGAGGTAGAAAGGCTGAAAGCTTTCACTTTTCTTTCTGTTTGTTTGTTTTCATTGTCTGTACTGTTTCAATTTCATATTTTCTTTTCTCATTAAACAAATTTTCTCCTGTAGTTGCTAATTGGAGTATGACAACTTTATATCTTTTATTTATCCATTCAACTCTTAATGAAGCTTCAGTATGTACCTTGAGGTTATAACATTCAATATAATACATAACTTCCAATCGAATTCTCTATGTACATTCTTAAAATACACACTATATTCTTAAAAAGTGATTATAAATATATGTAATTAAAACAATCATTCCATTCCAATTCAGTTCTATCATTAATATTCATTAAAGTCTTAATATCTTTAACATTACTTTTCAATTAAATATCATACTTCCTTGGGAACACTTATAAACTTTCCATAATTATTTTTTCCCCTATTTCTCTTCCCTTATATTTTATAAAACATTAAATAATTAAAATGTTCCCATCCTTTCCTAATTCAGTTCTCTCATTCATTTTATTTCATTTATTTATTAACAAACATTTCACTAGATTACAATAGCTATTTTATCCATCATTTTAATCATACATTGTTTCATATTTTCTAACATTATTTCTATTTCTAATATAACAATACTATCTTATGTGCCTTTGCAGAATCTCCTTTTCAATTAAATTTTCACCCATTATCTCTAAATAGGCCCTGTTTCTCCATATCTTGTTTCTGTCCTTTATAACTTCTTTTCCTTTCTTTCTTCCTTCTCTTTTTCTCCCTCACCTTTTTACCCCCTTGTCTCTCTACTTCTAATTCTCTCTTCTGTATTTCCCTCTTCTGTTGCTTTCTTATATTATTCTTATTTTTCAAATTATTCTTCCTTTTCTTGGTCGCTTTTTCAAATTGTAAACTTTTCATTCTCTTTCCCCCCTTTCCTTTCCCCCCCCCCACATAAAATTACTTGTTCATTAAAGATAGCTTCTTCTTTGTCCCAGTCTTCTTGTTCTGCAAGTGTTTCTTGTTTTTTCTCATAGTTCCAGATCTCCATTTCTAAGAATTGAAATACGAAGCCAAAAGAAACTCTCCCTTCTTGTGCATCTTTTTTGTACTTTTTAAGTTCCATTTTTAGTTCATTTAAAAGTAGTGCCATTTTAAACATTTTTAACAACCACCCGATTGATTTTAGTCATTCAAATGCAATAACCAAAAATCCAGAGATCACCAAATAATCCAAATACTCCCAAGCTGTCTGTCTTTTCATGCTTCTTTTTTCCACTTTCTCTTCCCAGGTTTCTACTATTTTCTTGCCAAATTTCAGTTAAAATGTATCTTTTAGAAGTCTTGTTGAGGTTTTACTGTAAATTCCTTTTAATTCCAGGCAGTCTCCTCCTTTATTCCAGATCCTGCCCTTTTATTCTTTTTCTCTTCTTTTCTGCTTTTAAAAGGTTTTAAATCTCCAGAAATCTTTATTATCCCTTTGACATTTTATTTTCAGCTTAAATGCCTATTAATGACAAAGTGGATTTTTTTTTCTGATTTCTTATTTAAATCTCTTAGCTATCAGTATAGGGAAAGGGAGAGAAGAAGAAAAAAACCAAATCCTTTCCCTTTTCTCTCTCCTTTGCTGCTTCAAAGTCTTCTTTGGGAACAATGTTACTTTGGTTTTTAGTTTAAATTACAGGGTACCTTAGTTGTTGCTTTTGCAGTTTAACCTGGTCAACCAACACTTTCTCTTCTTACCTTCCTCCTGCACATTCTTTTCTGGTCGAGTTCTTCTTTGAGGTGACCATTTCTGACCACCGCTACAACTGCCTTTGGGAAAGGGAGTCATGGCCAGCTGAGGAGGAGAGATGTGGCTCTCCTCAACCCTGAGGGCAGTCTCCCTCCTCTTCACCACCTCTATGGGGTGGCTTAGCCCCAAAACCAGCCGGGTTGGGGCACTCCAGCGGTGAGCACGGATCGAAAACACGCACGATCATGGTTTCGGTCTCTCTGAGAAGAGGTTCAAACCGGAAGTCGGCCTTTTGAGTTTTCTGACAATAAGAGGGAAAGACAATAGGCAGGTGATAGAAAAAAGCAGAAGGAGTTAGAATTGCAAAATGATCATATTTAGTATGCGTTCAACTTACTGCACATTCCAAAAAGATAAAATGTGAGCGGACTGATGACAAAATAGATGTCCATGCTTGAAGCATAGAAAAACAAGGCTTTGTGTATCTCTGGATGTTCTTCTGGTGCTGTGATGGTCAAATAGGGCTCACAGTTTAGGAGCAAATTGAGCTTACTTTCAAAGGTTGCCCTAAAACTTGCGTGTTGTCAATATACACAGGAAACACACCCACACAATAAGTCCCCTTCCCAAGAATGGGGATACACCCGCCATGGTATACCCAAAATAGAAAGGGATCAGGATACATTTTAAGATGGGAGACTTCTCCTCTGGCCCCCGGACCTAAACCCAAGACAATGTTTCAGAGATTCCTTAGCTCAGGTGTTGTACAAAGAAAAACAGGGGCAGTCGAGCCTGAAGAAGGTGCATCCTGTAAAATGGTGTTTCCAGAACCTTCCATCTCCGCCTTTATTCCCCAAATGAAACAGTGGCATTGTTTATGGAGCCTACCCATCTTCTGGGAAATGCACAGCCTAATTATTTTTTTTTTTGCATAAATTGTGGTCAATTTGAGTGAGCTTCCAGATGATAATTATGACCCATTACTTGTTGGTTGTATGGGCCAAGGTCCAGGAGGCTCTGAGTTCTTATCCTTCCTCAGGCAGGAAAACTTCCTGGGGGACTTTGAGTGGATCACCAAGAGATTCTTGATTTCCAGTCGTGCCTTAATTCTTATTGAATTGAGATGGGAAAGTTGGAAACATTTTCTCAGATTAATGTAAGATACTAAAATTGGAGATTCCTAGAGTGTGAGATGGCCGAGTGTTCAATATTGTGTGTTGTGATGGAGGAAAGTGAAATTGTGGGATAACTGCTGTGGTGGGGTTCACATTTTTTTACTATTGGTTCTGTGGCATTGCGTGGTGGGCGTGGCTTGGTGGATGTGGCAGGGGAAAGTTACTTTAAAATCCCATTCTCTCCCCACCCCACTAACCTGCTTTCCAGCTCCATTCTCCTGTGCAGGGCAACCAATCAAGCCGATCATCTGGGACTCAATGGGAGGCAGAGAAGAGATTGGGGCGAGGCCAGTCGGAGGCGGTATTTGGCAGTTTTCTGAACCACTCCAAATTTCCACTACCGGTTCTCCAGAATTGGTCAGAACCTACTGAATTCCACCTCTGGATAAACACCTCTTCCATGTGGCACAAAGCCATAAATCTCGGCCTTCTTCTACTGCTTGTTGGAGAACTAGAGGGATTTGTGTGAATCTTAGACTCATCTTCTGATCCACCAGAGCTTTTCTTTTTCCTTTTTTTTCACATATAAAATAAAGTTTATTTAAGATTCATACATTTTAACATTTAAAAAACAAACAAACATATAAATAGATATATATGCATATATACATTTTGCAGTGAAAGTTGAGCAATGATTTCACATTTTTAAACTTTTTTTTAACATTGACATGTTCTGCCTTGTTACAGTACCTTCATCCTTCTTTCGATGTTTTAATTTCACAAAATGCTTTATGATTACACACACGTCTTCCACAATTTTGTAATTTACCCAGTTGTCAAATATTGCCTTTTCTTTAACCATTCATACCAGCAATTCCATGTTTTATAATAATCACTATATTGGTTATTTTTTAGGAGTTTAGTTAGGCTATCCATCTCTGCACACTTGTGAATTTTTTTGATGATCATCTCCTCTGAAGGGTTGGTAAACAATTTCCAATTTTGTGCATAGCTTATTCTGGCCGCCGTTATAATGTGCAGGATTAAATATTGGTATTTTTTCCCATTTTTAAATCTGTCATACCCAGCAAAAAGGTTTCAGGTTCAGGTTTTACTTCTTGTTTAGTTATATTTAGAATCCAATTTTTGATATTTCTCCAAAACTTTTGCGCATATGGACATGTCCACCACATATGGAAATATGTTCCCTGGGCGCAGTTACACTTCCAGCAGTTTGGGGGGAGGTTCAGGAACATTTTAGCAAGATGACCGCAGGTGGCAAGTGCCAACGATACACCATTTTATAAAGATTATCTTTGTATGAGGCTGACATAGTTAGTTTGTAATTTATTTCCCAAATATGTTCCCATTTATCTAATTCAGTGCTGTGGCCCACATTTTTGCCCAAATTATCATACACTCCTTGACTGTTTCTTCTTTTAATGTATAATCCAATAGATATTTATATATTTTACAAATCAGTTTCCTTTCTTCTCCATGCCAAATTTTATCTAATTCTTGGTAGGTTGTGTTAAAACCAAATTGTTCTTTATCTTTTTTTTTTCATAAGTTTTATTGATTTTTAAAGACAAACAAAAACAAACAAAACATAAAAACATCCAACTTTCTTCCATAAGTGTACAAGCAGTATGTCGGTTGGTTTACAATTTTTTTGTGCATCAATTTCGTAGTCTCAATTATAGTTACATTACATAATAACTCATATTATCAATCAAACATTGAATACCCTAGTATTATTATTAGTTAATCATTTGACTGTAATTTTGTTCATTCATATTTTTCGAGATAACTATACTTCACTTAGTTTATTTTATAACAATTCATATAGTCCTCCCAAATCTACCCTAAAAATATTTTATATATATAATAATAAAAAATAAAAGAATACATCTTTATATATTCATTATTTTCTAAAATTCTACATATTCTATTATTGTATTTTGTTATCTAGCCATTGATAGAAAAGGTCCCAAATTTTATAAAATTTATAAACAAGAGTTTATCCTCTTGTTCTCTAATTTCAAATGTCAATCTATTCATTTTAGCACATTCCAGTATTTTCTTGATAGTTTCCTCCTGCGATGGTATTTTCTCATTTTTCCAATTTTTAGCAAATACAATCCTAGCTGCTGCTAATACATTTACAATCAAATATTTTAATTCTTTGCTGTATGTATCAGGTAAAATTCCCAATAAAAATATCTCTGGTTTCAAGTCTATATGCTTTTTTGTCATTTTTTCCAACCACGTGTAGATTTTAGTCCAGTATTTTTTAGCATCCGCACAAATATACCACATATGGAAAAATGAGCCAGGTATCTGATGACATTTCCAACATTTTTCAGATTTATTCTTGAACATTCTGGCTATTCTTGTCGGGGGAAAATGCCACCTGTAAAACATCTTATACAAATTTTCTTTAAATGTTGACATTATCATTTTATAATTTTGAAACCACAGTTTTTCCCATTTTTCTAAATCAATCCCATATCCAAAATTCTTCCCCCATGCAATCAGAGTTTCTTTAACTAGTTCTTCTTCTAGTTTAATTTCTAGTAAATATCCATATTATCTTTTCATCACCTTTTCATCAATACCTGTCAAAATCTTATCTAAACCAGTCAATTAATCATAAAAACCTTCTGTTTTAAAATCTTTATCATACCTTGAATGTATTTGCGCATATGAAAACCAATTCATCTTTATACCTTGTTCCTCTAGTTTTTGCACAAATTTAAGTTCATCCTTTTCATTCAAAATTTCCCCATATCTAACTGTTTCTTCCTTCTTGTATGTTATAGGATAGGAAAATGCTTCAATAGTCGATAACCAGACTGGAATTTTCAAAGAGCATTGTCTTTTAATCTTCTCCCAATTTTGCCACAGAGACTCCCGTATATAATGTCTTCTAAAATAACCCTGTGTTTTAGTTCCCTTATGCCATAAAAAAGCATGCCACCCCAACAGCAAATCATGTCCTTCTAGTCCTTCTAGTGTCAACAATCTAGTATTTTTTTAATGTTATCCGTTCCTTAACCCATGTCAAGTTCATAGCTTGGTAGTACAACTCCCAATTAGGCAAACCAAATCCTCCTCTAATTCTAGCATCTTGAAACAGTTTCAACTTTATTCTCGCTTTCTTACCTTGCTATATATATTTCGCCACAATTTTATTAATTTTTCAAAATAGTCTTTTCCAAGTCTAATTGGAATTGTTTGAAACAAATATAAAATTCTGGGTAGTATGTTCATCTTGATTGTTGAAATTCTCCCTATTAGTCACAGTTGCAAATTTTCCCATTTCGCCAAATCTAATGCTATCTGCTGCTTAAGTTTAATGTAATTATTCTCTTTTAATGTACTGCATCTTGCTGTCAAATATATCCACAGATACTTAATCTTGTTTGTAACTTGAATTTTAATAGGTCTGCCAATTCTTCCTTTTGTCTTAATAACATATTTTTGTCAAAATCTTTGTCTTGTCTTTGTTTATTTTCAAGCCAGCCACTTTGCCATATGTCTCTATCTTTTCCAACAATTTTGGTGCTGTCTCTAAAGCCCATGTCACACTGCACCAACGGATGGAAAGAGGATGTAAAATGGAGAAAAACGCTTGCCATCCGTTAGTTAATGCGATGCATCCGTTCTGTACTCACTGCATACGTTTTTCATACCCTCTATCCGTCCAGCATCCGTCTACTGTGATTTCATCTGCTCAAAAAGTTTTCATCTGCACAAAACTTTTTGAGCGGATGAAGTATCCAACGCGTCCGTACTACGTCCGCTACGCATATGGGGAACATCCGTTATACGTCCGTTGTCATCCATTACATGTCCGCTATATCCGCTAGGCTTCTGCTGCGCATCCACGCAACTCAAATCCACTCCAGCGGAAAACAGACACAGGGAGGAAGCGGAACGGACGCGGAACGGACACACAGCGTTAGTAGCATGGACGTAGAAAGGATGAAACTGGATGCAGCTCGGATATAAAGCATTAAAACGGACAAAAAGTTCGTATAGGGGACGTATCTCAGATATTTAGGATGTCTGGAGGATGCGGAAGGACACCTAGCGGAAAAATGATATTTCCTATAAAAAGAGGGAGGAAATCACCTGGATCCCACTTTCAGTCCAGCAGCCCTGGTGTGCAGACCTCTTCTGCCTTGCTCTTGCTCTTCCACAGCATCCAGTCATCTCCACCATGAATCGTCGCACACTCCTTTTGGTAGCCGCCATCATTCTACAACAGTGCGAAGCCCTCAAAAGGTCTTTCACCTGTTCTTCGCAAGGAAAAGGAGGCGTCCAAGAAGTGTGTGGGTCCGAAGATGGATCGCAAGAAGAGCCGAGTACGGACTGTATGACAAGCTGATGGTGGAGCTGAGGAACAAAGACCCTCGTGCATTCCAGCACTTCATGAGGATGCCACCAGCAACGTTTGACGAAGTTGTGGAGCGGCTGAGACGCAGGTTGACCGAGGCAAACACCAACTTCCATCCCAGCCTGGACCTTGGGCAGAAGGTGGCACTGACTCTGCGCCACCTGGCCTCCGGGACCACCTACAGGAACATGTAGTACGCCTGGAGGATGCCACACAACATCATCAGCATTGTGGTCAGAGAAGTGGTGCAGGCCATCATCGAAGAATCTCTGGAGGAACTCCTCCAGTGCCCATCCACTGAAGAAGGCTGGAAGAAAGTTGCAGAGCAGTGGTATCAGAAATGGAACTTCCCCACACTGTTGGAGCCATAGATGGGAAGCACGTGGCCTGCAAAGCTCCAGACAAGTCAGGGTCCAATTATTCAACTACAAGGGCTTCTTCAGCATCATCCTCTTTGCCATGGTCGATGCTGACTAAAAGTTCATGTACATCGATGCTTCAGGCAACAGGTCAGCTTCAGATGCCCAGGTATACAATGCCAGTGACCTCAAGGAGGACCTCATCATGGGCTTCCCAGATCCAGACCACCTGCCCAACGACACACAAGATGTGCCCTACTTCATCGTGGGTGATGACGCCTTCTCTCTCAGAACCTACCTCATGAAGCCCAACACTTCCAGATGCCTCAACCGTGAAGAGAGGATCTTCAACTACAGGCTGTCCAGGGCAAGATGGGTGGTGGAGAATGCCTTTGGCATCCTGGCAAACAGGTTCCAGGTACTTCTCACCACCATGCAGCATCGCCCAGAGACCGTGAGGAGCATCGTGGAAGCTTGCTGCATCCTGCAAAATTTCATACGCACCCGCTACCCAGTGTTGCAGAACAGGCTCGTGGACCACCAACAAGGCAATGGGGACATGGAGCCTGGTGAATGGAGGCAAGGAGTAAACCTGATAGACACTGTGGATGTGCCAGGCCCCAACAGAGCTTTACATGAAGAGAAGAAGCAGCGGAACCTCCCGAAACACTGGTGCAACTCCCCAGCTGGAGCAGTGGAGTGGCAAGACAGGATGGTAGATGCTTAATGGATGCTTCCTTCAGCCTGTCTCATCACACTGATGAGATTGGGCCATGTATGTTGAGTGGCCCTACAATGAACAGGGCATTTAATAAAGAGTTGTGTTTATGTTGAAATGTGTTGATGAATGATTAAATTGTGATTGATAATAAAGGGCCATAGGTGTGGCACTTGGGAGGGTGGACCATACAGTCCCACTATGCTTGCACTGGAGGTTTATCTATCCCACTGCTATCCTTACCACAGCTATTACCCATCCCAAAGGTATCCCTGCCCATCCCACTGCTATCCTTACCCATCCCACAGCTATTACCCATCCCACAGGTATCCCTGCCCATCCCACTGCTATCTTTAGCCATCCCACAAGCATGCAAAGACATAAACCATTTCTAAAAGTTTCCACCAAGACTTTATTTACTAAAAGAACTGAACCAAGTGTTTGAAGCAAAGATAACCTTTATTAATAACAAACTGTAAAAGCAAAATGACCCAAGTAAAGTGTCCCAAGGAAAGATAAAGTCAACAGGTAGCAACTCAGTCTCTGGCACTCTTCTCGGTCATTCTGAGGCATGCCCATGGTCTCAGGGGTGAAGGGTCCAGATGCTGTGGAGGTGGCAGTGGCTGGAGTGCTGGCCCTGAGAGGACAACAGGGGATGGTGTTTGGAGGAAGCTCTCAGAGAGCTGGCTCAGTCCCGTGATGTTGAGAGCTCCTTCTTCCATGACATGGGGTGTCAGTCCCAAGACCGATGACAGATGTTCTGAGACCGGGCTTGGCTGTGGGGTGGAGGAAGGAGGAGTGTAGTGGGGCTGTCTGGTCTGCAGGTAAGCGAGGTGAGGCGTCAGTGGCATCTGTGGCGTCGGTGGCACCCGTGGCGTTGGTGGCATCGGTGGCACCTGTAGCATCGGTGACATCGGTGGCACCTGTGGTGTGCGATGTACCTGTGCCTGGACTGGGAAGGGCTGACTGTGCTGCTGGAACTCCTGGTAGCCATAGCCTTGGTAGGTGAGGGGCTGTGGAAAGCCTTGGAAGGGCCTTGACATCACCTGGGGTAGAGGAGCAGATCTAGTGTGGGTCAGAGCAGGTTCAGTTGGGCCTGGAGGATGGTGCAGAAGACCTGTGATCCTCTCCTTGATCACCTGGTACTGGGATTCGGGCATTTCCATGAGGGTCTGGTTGACGTAGGTGAAGAAGGGCTTTCTGTTAGAGGATGGTATGTCGGACTGTACCAGCTGAGAGAGGAGATCTACGCTGCTCTTGATTGTGTCCCTGATCTCCAAGAGGACAGTGTGGCTCTGTCGCTCTGGTCTGCCTCTCTGCCTGCTTTCTGTGGAGGTGGAGCTGGGTGTGGGTGTGGATTGGTCTCTGGTGGCAGCGGCTTCTTCTTGCTCCAACTGCATCAGGGGGTCCTCCATGTGCTCCACCACGGGGAGTGCAGCTGTCGGGGGGGTCTCCATCATGGGGCACTCCACAGATACCTGCCTGGATACAGGAGCTGACTCTTGCCCAGAAGAGAACTGGACTCTCTGTGGGCTGCCTGAGAGTGAGGGTAGACAGAGGGGCTGCTCCTCGGTGGTGGATTTCACCCTCCAAGAAGCTGCACTTGGCCATCACATAGGTCTTCCGGTCGGTGAGCTTGACCGCGGCCTGGCCAGACTTCTTCAGGTGCAGCTTCCCGTACCAGGTGTGCATGTGCTTCTGCCACCTGAGGAGGACATCCGAAGTGTAGCCCAGGCTCTCCGCCTTCTCTCTCCAAGCCGCCTGCTTCCATTTGGTGTCTAGATAGAGCCTGTGTCCCTTCCTCCAGAGGTACTCGTTCTCCCTCAGCCATTCAAGCACCTCATCCTCATGTTCCTCTGCAATGGAGTACTGTCTCCTCTCACCCTTATCTCACGAATGCCTCTTCCTGCCTCTGGCAGGGCCTTCTGGGCGCTCATCAGTAGGGCTTTGAGGTTCTAGGGGCTGGTCCACTACAGCAGCAGCAGCAGCAGCAGCAGCAGCAGCAGCACCAGGAGCAGCACCAGCAGAGTCAGCACCAGCAGAGTCAGCACCAGCAGAAGCACCAGCACCAGGAGCAGCACCAGCAGAAGCACCAGCACCAGCAGAGTCAGCACGAGCAGCAGAAGCACCAGCAGAAGCAGAGTCAGCGCCAGGGGGTGGGATGGTGGTCCTGTCCTTCTTGCCAGGGCTGGCAGGAGTAGGCACAGGCTTCATCTTCTTCCCATGGTTGTTGGCTGAAGATGTGTCTGGCAGCAGGTCTTTCCTCTGAATGGTGACCTGCTTGCGAGCTTCATCCTTTTATATCCGTGGGGCTGAAGCAATGTATCCTCCCCGCATGCACAGTGAACACTTTGCATCTGCTAGGCATCCGCTAGGCATCCGCTAGGCGTCTGTGATGCATCCGCGTCATTCACTAGGCATCCGCTGTGCATCCGTTCCTTCCGCTGCGCGTCCACTTCGGTCTTCTCCCCCGGAAGCCCTGCGGATGTGAAATCCGCTTCCATCCGCTAGGCTTCCGTTGAGCATCCGCTTACCATCCTGGCTATATCCTCCCCCCGTCCGTTCCTTTCCGTTGTTGTCCGCTCTGTTTATGCAAATTTGTGGCACTTTTGAGAGCGGATAACAACGGATGGAAAATTTGCTCATCCGCTGTGTCCTTTTTACATACGTTTTGCATCCGTCGGCCGATGTGACCTAGCCTTAAAGGGTCTTCTAACATAAAAACCAAGTCATCCGCAAAAGCTTATAGCTTAAATTCTTCCTTTTTAATTTTCATTCCTTTTATACTCTTTTCATCTCTAATATTGCTGTTTAATACTTCCAGAGTTAACACAAAGAACAAAGGTGACAGTGGGCACCCTTGTCTTGTTCCTTTTCTTATGTCAATAGAGTCTGTCAGGTCTTCCTCTATCGTTACCTTTGCCATTTGCTCATGATATATAGCTTCTATTGCTTGAATAAATTTTCTGGCAAAACCCATCTGTTCCAACAATAGTAACATGAATTGCCAGTTCACATTGTCAAATACCTTTTGTGCATCTAGAAATATCAAAGCCATTTGTTTTTCAGGATGTGCTTCATAGTATTCCAATGTGTCCAAAATTACTCTCATATTATCTTTAATTTGTCTCTTTGGCAGAAATCCATTTTGATCAGGATGTATAAAGTTATTTAAATATTTTTAAAGTCTTTCTACTAGTATTGAAGCAAAAATTTTGTAATCTGCATTTAGTAGAGAATTAGGTCTATAATTCTTGATTTGCAGTGGATTGGCCTCCTCTTTTGGAATGAGTGTGATAGAGGCTTCTGACCATGATTTAGGTATCTTCTTCTTTAGCATAACTTCATTCATAACTTCTAACAATGGGAGATTCAATGATTCTTGCAATGTTTTATAGAATTCTGCCAAGAGTCTATCTGGGCCTGGTGCCTTCCCATTATTTTGTTTCTTAAGTGCCTCAGTTAACTCCATCGTTATATTGCTTTCTAACATTTTTTCAGTCTCTTTAGGTATCTTAGGAAGATTAGCTGTCAGCTGGAACTCCATTCAAAATCCAAGAAAGAAATACTTAGACTTTTTAAATTAGAGAAAAGATATCTTTTACTGGAAGTGAAGTGGTAGCAACCAAAGGATTCACAGCTCACTTCCCAGACTTATACCTACCTCCCCTTCTCCCCGTTTCTTATGAAAGCTGAAAGATGCAAAGCGATATTAGAAGATCTTGAAGGCTGACATTCAGCCCTCCTAGGAAAAGGAAAACCATCAGTCCAAGAAGAGAGAGAGGAGAAAATACAAAGACAATGATTAATCATGAAACAATTACAAAAGAATACACTCCTAGGGCTTATCTCGATACTTGGAACGAAATGCTTTGATCAACTTATGGGCTTTAATGTCAGTTTCGTTAACCCATTCGGCTTGTGAAGAAGGGAAATGTTTCCAGGCTACAAGATACTGGAGTCGACCCCTCCATTTGCGAGAGTCCAGAATTTCTTTAACTTCAAAATGTTGTTCGCCTTCAATCAGTATTAGTATGGGAGGGTCAGCCTGGATGGGTCTTAAGTCAGAAGTACGTTCAGGTTTTAGCAAACTAACATGGAAAACTGGATGAATTCGTCGAAGAGTTTTGGGTAAGTTCAGCTGGACTGTTACAGGATTTATAATCCATTCAATTGTGAAAGGACTAACATATTTAGGACCAAGTTTCTTTGACTTTTGAGTGGTTTGCAGGTATCTGGTGGACAGGAAAACTTTGTCACCCACTTTATATAATTTCTGTGGAAATCTTTTCTTGTCTGCAAACTTCTTATGAGCTTGATGGGCCTCATATAATGCTTTGCGTGTCACTGGCCAGTTAAGTTGCAGTTGAGTTATCCATTCATCCAATGAATGGATGTTAGGCTTTTCACGAGGAAGTTCAGGTATGGGTACAAAATCTTGTCCCGAAGCTACTTTAAATGGAGTAAATCCAGTACTACTATGTACAGAGTTGTTATATGCCACTACAGCAAATGGAAATAAGTCGGACCAGTTATCTTGTTGATAATTTATGTAACATCTAA
Organism: Laticauda colubrina; assembly: GCA_015471245.1. Lineage (NCBI taxonomy): Eukaryota > Metazoa > Chordata > Lepidosauria > Squamata > Elapidae > Laticauda > Laticauda colubrina. The sequence goes on from BLBF01000037.1 coordinate 23,099,623, forward strand.
GATACTGTTCTAACACTGCATTAGTCCTCTCACAGGCCCCATTGGTTTGGGGGTGGTTGGCGGAGCTTAAGCCCTGGGTGGAGCCTATCAATTTCAGGAACTCTTTCCAAAAATTTGAAGTAAATTGGACCCCTCTATTAGAGATTATGCATTCCGGAACACCATGTAACCTATAGATATGTGAAATAAACAGTTTAGCCAATGTCTTTGCATATGGAATCTTGGAACAAGGTATGTAATGTACTTGTTTGGAAAACAAATCGGTTACTACCCAGATAACCGTGTTTCCACTGCTTTCAGGTAATTCTACTATAAAGTCCATAGAGTTTTCCTTCCAGGGGGCTGTTGGTCTAGCAACATTTTGTAACAACCCTACTGGCTTACGAGGAGGTCTTTTTGCTGAAGCACAAATTGGACAGCTAGCTACATAAGCTTCAATGTCCTTCTTTAAAGTAGGCCACCAGAATCACTGCTTAACCAGATGTAAGGCTTTCACAAATCCAAAGTGACCAGTTGCTTTAGAATCATGAGCTTGTTGTAGTATTTGGCCACTCAGGACCTGTGGCACATACAACTTGGTCCCCACCCAAGCCAAACTATCTCTAACCATATAGTCATTTGAATGAGCCAGGAACCACTCATGCAGTTTTAAAGCTTCTTTTAGTTGTTCGGTTAGGTCATTCGACAAATCCACTTCTTGTTTCTTCTTTTGGGCTCTGGTGATCACTGGGGCGGCTAGATGTTTGGTTGAGACAATTGGACTTATCACCTCCTGGTGCATACTGTTATATTGGGGTAGTCTCGAGAGAGCATCCGCCATGAAGTTCTTCCTGCCTGGAATGTACTTCAGTGAAAAATTGAACCGCTTGAAATACTGGGCCCAGCAAACTTGTTTAGGGGACAGCTTCTGGGGCGTTTTTAAGGCTTCCAAATTTTTATGATCAGTCCATACCTCAAATGGATGTTTTGCTCCTTCCAGGAAATGTCTCCAGGTCAGTAAGGCCCAACGAACTGAAAAAGCTTCTTTTTCCCAGATGGCCCACCTTCTCTTGGTTTCAGACAGCTTACGGGAGGTATACGCACAAGGCTGTAAGGTCCCTTTCTCGTTGATTTGAAGTAACACTGCTCCAACAGCCACATCACTTGCATCGGCTTGAATCACGAAAGGAGCTTCCATATCCAGGTGCTATAGTACTGGTTCTGCAGCAAAAAGTCCTTTTAGATTTTCAAAAGCTGCTTGGCACTCCATGGACCACTCCAACGGCTTGCCTGGCCTTGGCTTCACCTCCCCTTTTGTTTTTAAGAGATTCGTGATGGGCATTGCTATCTTACCAAACGTCGGGATAAATTTCCGGTAAAAATTTGCAAATCCCAAGAAGCTTTGAAGTTGTTTTCTGGTACGTGGTGGAGCCCATTCCAATATGGCATGCACTTTCTCTGGATCCATTTCTATGCATTCAGATGAAATGCGCTATCCCAAATAGTCAATTTTCTCTTAGACGGATTTTCTTGGACAATTTTCTCTTGGAATTCACACTTGGACAGTTTAGCATATGACTTTGCGGCACACAGTTTCTGTGGAACCAACCGCACCAGTTTCACATGTTCATCCAGAGTTTCCGTGTAGATTAGGATATCATCAAGATAAACCAGAACCCCCCTGTATAAATGTTCATGTAACACTTGATTGATCATCTGCATGAATACAGCTGGGGCCCCTTGTAACCCAAAAGGAAGAACATTGAATTGGAAGCAACCCATCGGGCAGTTAAAAGCAGTCTTCCACTCATCCCCTTCCTTAATTCGAATTCGGTAGTATGCTTCTCTCAAATCTAACTTCGTGAAAATCTTCCCCTTCGCTAGGTGGGCCAACATGTCCTTCATCAAAGGCAGGGGGTACACGTTTTCCACGGAAATGGCGTTCAAATTTCTGTAGTCCACCACCAAGCATTTGGAACCATCTTTCTTTTCACGGAACAACACTGGGGCTGCTACCTGGGGCCTAGCAGGTTGAATGAAACCACATTCCAGATTTTTATCTATAAACAATCTTAGCTCCTCCAATTCCCGTGTTGTCATTGAGTACAACTTCGGTTTCAGGAGCTTCACCCCAGGCAAAATCTCAATAGCACAGTCTGTTGGCCGGTGAGGCAGAAGCTCATCCGAGGCCTTCTCACTGAACACTTCTTTTAAATCCCAATACTCTTTTGGAATTTTCTCCTCCCCTTTCATGGGTTCAGTACCTGTGGAAGCTAGTTCAATTGGAATCTGAAGCTTTGGCTGAGATCTGCCCTCTTTTCCTGGACGCTGCTTGGTGCGTATGCACAACAACCACTTTCTCCAATTAACCTGGGGGTTCCATTTCCGGAGCTAGGGCAATCCCAGTATTAATGGTTGCTCCATCCCAGGGACCACAATAAAATGTAGAGTCTCATCATGCTCTCCCATGATCATTTCTACAGATTCTGTGATAAAACATGCAGGGCAACCTCCAGCCACTGATCCATCTAATTGGCAAAAGGAAATGGGCATCTTCAAAGGTTTTAGTTTTAAGCCCATTTTCTCCACTACTTCCCCATTGATTATACACCTTGTGCACCCAGAATCTAACAGGGCTAGCATTTCCCCTTCGACCCCTGAATTGGGTACCCTCAACTTCACCGGAATGGTCATAGGGCCCACGCTTGGACTTACCAGGAAGTCATCTTCTGAGTCGAAATCATCCTCCTCAGGGGTAACTGGGGTTTCTGATTCCTCTCCTGCAGGAGGGGCAACCTCTGCCGTCTCTTTCGACTTTACTGCTACTTCGCGAGGCTTCGCTGGGGATTTTTCAGGTTTCTTCCCTTCATTTGGTGCCCCCTTTGATTCCAGCTTGACTTTGCAGTTCACAGCCCAGTGACCTTCCTTCCTGCATCGAAAGCAGGCCGAGGGGTTGGGTCTTGCCGCCACTCCTCCCCTCTGAGGTTTGGGGACCTCTTGAGGACGTGGGGGGGAAGGCTTGCTCCACCCAGAACCTCCCCGCTCTCTGCTTCAGGTTAAATCAATTTCCACTTCTTCTGCCAACAAGTACCACATCTGCAAGTCTCTCTTGTTTCTCTTCTAGTAATGCATCTCTGGTACACATCTTCATTTAAACCATCTTTAAATGCTTCCATAAGAGCTTCCTGGGACCAGCCTCGGATATGACCAGTTAACTGTCTAAATTCTTGGGTGTAGTCAGCCACTGACCTCCGCCCCTGATTTATGGTCTTCATCTTAATCCGGGCCTTGCGCTCTGCCAGTGGGTCCTCAAACCTCGCCCGCAGCGCAGTCATGAACAGATTATAGTTCATCAACTGGGGAGCATTATCATTATGCAAGGTCACCATCCACTCTGCAGCTGTTCCCTCCAGAGCCCTGGTAACACATCTTACTTTGGCTGCTTCTGAGGGAAAATCCTCCCCGTATTCTTCCATATAACTCCAAACTTGGGCTAGGAAAAATCCCAAGGTTTTGGGATTTCCCTTGTATTTTACTTCTGAGGGAGGCAGTCTAGGAGCTCTATGCTTAATTCCTCTTCGAGGAATTACACCCCCTGCTGAGGGCCCCGGGGCTGCTGCTGGCTCAGGTTGGTTTATGGGAGAGGGGGCTGCTCTGCTTCTTCTAGCTGGGGCTACTTCCCCTCCCCCTTCATACCTTTGTGCAGTTTGGAGTTGTTCAAAGGCTTCATCAAGGAATCTCTTGGCTTGATTCAGTGAGAGTTGTCTCTTTTCCCTCTCTTACCATGGCTCCTCTTTTCCACTCCGGTGGGTAGTTGTGATCCCGGGGGGGGGGGTCCTTCTCCAGATCTTTCCAGCCAACCCCCACCGACCATCTGGGCTTCACAGCTGGATCCTCTTCCAGATTGAGCTCTGCTAGCGATTGGGCTTCTTGTACCAGCAAAGAATCTTGCCCTCCAATGGCTCCCAGATCTTCCTGATCACTAGTTGAAGATGACATGATGTCCAGGCCCCCTCGGAAGAAAATTGGGTGTTTTCTCCAGGTGGGCTGGGAGAGTGAGATTCAGAATAATGTCAGCTGGAGCTCCATTCAAAATCCAAGAAGGAAATACTTAGACTCTTTAAATTAGAGAAAAGATATCTTTTACTGGAAGTGAAGTGGTAGCAACCAAAGAATTCTGAATCTGAGAAATTAGGCGCATAAATCACATATACAAAGTGATGGAAGTGTTCCCACCCCCAATAGTTCAGATGAAACTTCCAATTAGAAGTTGTGAATATGATCATGTGGGCATCTTCAGGTGATGATGAGGCCTCTGTCCGTTGACCTTGGCATACTTTGATGATGGGTTGCAGTTTTGCAGAGAAAAGAAAGCTAAGCGAGAAATAGAAACCTAACTCTATTGTATGCTCCCCCCCCCATTTACACAACAGAAGAATGTAACACCTCCAGCTCACTTCCCAGACTTATCCCTACCTCCCCTTCCCCCCATTTCTTATGACAGCCGAAAGATGCAAAGCAATATTAGAAGATCTTGAAGGCTGACATTAGCATTCTGTAAATACTGTTTAATTCTTTACTCATCAATATTCTCTTGCTTATATAATTTCCCATAAAAGTCTCGAATAATTTCCTTCTTCTCTTTATTGCCGTAGCAAACTTGACCTTGATCATCTATTAACTGCGATATTTTCCTTGATTCTTTCTCCTTTCTCAATTTGTATGCTAACCATCTACCTGGTTTGTTTGCATCCTCAAAGTAATTCTGTTTAGCACCTCTAATTTTCTGTGCTTATTCTTCTTTCTCTATTAGTCCCATTTTGTGTTTAATTGTGTTCAATTTTAACTTGATATCTTTTTTCTGTGGCATTTTCTGTAGCTCTTTTTCAAGTCTTTTATGCTCATCTTCTAAAGCTTCTGTGGCTTGCCTTTTCCTGATATTCCTTTTTCTTGTATCAAACCTGTAGCACATGACTTCATTGTATCCCATAAATTCTGGGTTGAGGTATCTAAATTTTTATTTACTCCAAATAAAAAAGCCAATTCTTTCTGCTGTGTAAAGCCCTTTTCCTTTAAAATAGTATTATTCAACGTCCATCTCGATCTTCTTTTTTGTCCTTTCCATTTAATTGTCACTGGATTATAGTCTGCCGAAGTACTTGTTTCTATATTTGTTTCTTGAATGTTAGATATTAGTTCTGTTGAAATCCAAATCATATCTATTCTGGACCATGATAAATGTCTATTTGAGTAGAAAGTATATTGTTTGGTTTTAACATTTCTTTTTCTCCATATATCTTTTAAGTTTTATTTCATCTATCATTTTAAAAAAGAATTTGGGGAGAGTCTTTCTATTTTGCTTTGTTGTTGTTGCTGTTGTTGTTGCTGTATAGAGGGAGGAGCTGGCGTCTCAATGATACAGCATGCAATTTCGGAGGTCTGAGATTGCAGCCGATATCTTTGCCCCTGGATGGTCCAAATGGACCTAAACCATCCCAAAGAAACGGTGATAGTGAAGGGCGCGTCCTGTAGATCCCAGGGATACCACAAACTCCCTGGATGATCCAGGAGAAGCCCTTTTTTCCAGCAGCAGAGAGGCAGCCATAAAAGCTGCTGAAGTTTGGACAGCTCTGAATGGAAGAGGCTTGAAAGAGAAAGTGTGTCGGTTTGGTGAGAACTTTTCTTTTATTATTCTAAGATTTAAAAGGACCTTAAAGGACACCCTAAGGAAGAGAAGGAATCTGTAAAAGTTTTGACAGAACTGAATAAGCAGCGGTTCTGAACGGAAGTGTCAAAGTAAGGCTTTGCTTTTTGTTTTGGGTTTTTTTCTTCTTATTGCTGGACTTCTATCATGATTTTGCATTTGCGAACTGGACTGATTCTTTTTCTATTTACCTCTATTTTTTCTTCTTCTTTTTGGCTTTGCAATATTTTAGATTAGAGGCTTCCTTTAGTTATTTTTATATACTTGGTTTTTTTTAAACTTCTATTACATTTTGCCTGGGGAAGGAGGGGGATAGTGAGAGTAAAGAAATTTTGTAACACTGTCAACTAGAGGCTTGAAAATGTTTTAAACGAAGCCAAAAAAGCTGAGAAAGAAAGATTTGAAACTTCCTTTCAAGGACATTACTATATGGTAAGATAGAGGGAAGAGCACGGGAGAGTGTTATTGCAGGTGTTCTTCTGTATTTCTATCAACAATTGAAACTTGGCTTTGAAGCTTGCGGAGAAGAGAGTTATAACAAGAGCCTTGGATAATTAAATAAAGTGCAATGTGTCTTTTTTACTTTTTTTTAAGTTGTGCTACCCCTCCTTAACAGCTGTATTGTTCACTTTAAAAAAAAAAGCCTTTATTTTTTTAATATTTCCATTTTTGCTTTGTGTTTTAAAAGGGATAGCCTCAAAAAAAAATTTTTTTTTAATTTTTCTTTCTTCCTTGGGATTTTTTGTTTTTTGGATCTATTCTTTTGGTTCACTTTTATGCCTTTTTTATTTGAGACCCCTCAATTGGATTAAGGTGTTGAAGAGCCTGAAGAATTTATTTTTTCCTTTTTTTTTTGCTCTTTTTTTGCTTCTTTTTAAATCCTCTTTATTTTTCTCCTTCCTTCTTACTTAACTATTGATTGGATTCAGGTTAAGAAGAACCTGAAGAATTTTTTTCTCTTTTTCTTTTTAGTATTATTGGGTTTTTCTCTCTATCATTTTTATTTTTCACCTTGGATTATAATTGGCTATTCCATAATTGGATTAGGGTTTAGAAGAACCTGAAGATTTCAAATTGTTTAAAATGAGTAGGAAGTTTATACCTTCTGGCTCCTCAACTTCTACTTCCACCTCCCCACCATCTGGAGGACAATGTTCAATTCAGACAATGTTAAAGCAAGACAAAGATCAAGAAAAAGTGACTTTACAGATGATTATGCAAGGAATCCAAGACATTAAAACAAAATCAGACACCATTGAAAAGAGAATAGAGAACATTGGGCAAAAAACAGAGAATATTGAACAAAGAATAGGGAAAACTGATGAAAAAGTGGAGAATATACAACAAATGATGGTGAAGTATGATGAGAAATTCCAAAAAATTGAAGAAGAAGATAAACAAAGAGATAAGAAGATTGGAGACATGGATAGTAGATTAACAGTGGTTGAACAAGATAAAAGTGGCATGCTGAAGCGGGAGATGGACAGATCAGAATTTTATCTCAGATTTCAAAATATAGAGGAAGAAAAAGGACAAAATCTAGCTGAGATAATGAAAGAAATATTGGCTGAATCTTTGGAAATAACAGAAGAGAAGATGATGGATGGAGTAGATGAGGTGTACCGAGTTTTTACAAGATATGCGTTGAGAAATAACTTACCAAGAGAAGTTCATGTCAGATTTTCAAAAAAAGCCATTAAAACACAAATATTACAAGTGGTAAGAGAGAAAACGTTGAAATACAAAGGCAAGGAGATTGTGGTTTTAAAACAAATACCCAGAAGAGTGAGAGAGATGAGAAGACAATACTGATTTCTGACTAAATGTTATTGAAAAAAGAGGTGAATTATAGATGTCTAATTCCAGAAGGGTTAATGTTTACATGGCAAGAACAGAGACATAGAATTGATTCAATTGAGAAAGCAAAATTATTTTACGCATAATTTTTTGGAAGGAGAGAAGAGGAGACAGAAAAAGAGATTTCACGAATTGAATCCCAAGATGACCAAATGGAGACAGAAAAAGAAGGAGGCGCAGTAGGTGGACAGGTGGAAACTAAAGAACAACATGAACCAAGATCTACGAGAGCTGCCAAACCTAATTATAAAGCATAATTATGGAAGAGAAAAAACTGATTACAATGAATATAAATGGACTTAACTCAGCTGTGAAAAGAAGGAAAATCTTTCACAAATTAGAGAAATTAAAATTTGATATAATTTGTCTACAAGAAGTACATATTAAAAAACAATATGAACAATTGTTGGTACAGCCAAAATTAGGGAAAATATTTACTTCTTTGACTCAATGTAAGAAAAGAGGAGTGGCTTTATATATTAAAGAGACCATCTTAGCAAAATTGATTTATACTGATGAAGATGGAAGAGTATTAATGGTGGAAATAATGGACAATAAGACGAAAATATTCTTGATTGCAATTTATGCCCCGAATGATAAACAAGAAGAATTTTATAAAAAATTACACATGAAAATAATTGAACTGGACTATGTTAAGGCTGTGTAACACTGCCCAATGGATGCAAAAAGGACACAACGGAAGAGAAAAATGTTACATCTGTTGTATCCGCGCTCAAAAGGGGCAAAAATTTGCATAATTGGAGCGGATGACACGGACGCGGGGAGGACGCAGGACGGATGCAAAGCGGATGCAGAATAGAAGCACAGCAGATGGAAGCAGATGGCGGATCCGCTAGGCTTCCGGGGGGCCTCAGCAAAGCGGACGCGGAACGGAAACAACGGATGCAGAATGGATGCCGAGCGGATGAAGCGGATGCACAGCGGAAGCTTAGCGGATGCACAGCGGAAGCCTAACGGATGCCTAGCGTTAATTGCGCATGCGGGGGGGATGCATTGCACAAGCCCCCCGGATATAAAGGGAAGCAGCTCGCATGTGGCCAGCATTTGGAGGAAAGACCTGCTGCTGGATACCTCGAGTTCTTGCCTGCATGTCTGCCTGCAAGCCTTGCTGCCAGCCTGCCTCCAAGCCTGCCTCCCAGCCTGCCTCCCAGCCTCCTGGGCAGCCTCCCTGCCAGCCTTGCTGCCAGCCTGTCTTCCAGCCTTGCTGGCAGCCTGCCTTCCAGCCTCCCTTCCAGCCTCCCTTCCAACCTGCCTTCCAGCCTCCCTTCCTGCCAGCCTACCTGCCAGCCTTGCTCCCAGCCTGCCTTCCAGCCTCCCTGCCAGCCAGTCTGTCTGCCAGCCTTGGTGCCTGCCTTCCTGCCAGCCTTCCTGCCAGTCTTCCTAACAGGCTCCCTGCCAGCCTTCCTGCCAGCCTCCCTGCCAGCCAGCAACCCCACAACCATGGGGAAGAAGCAAAAGTCTCAGCAACCTGCTGCCATCCCTGGCAAGAGGGACAGGGCCACCCTCCTGCCCCATGTCCCTGACTCATCTTCTGCTGGGGCTTCTGCTGCTTGGGCTCGCTCTTCTGTTGCTGGAGCTTCTGCTGTAGCTGCTCCTGGCAGTGGTGCTTTTGATGCGTACTCTGCTGAAGCTGCTCCTGGCGGTGGTGCTTCTGCTGCTGCGTACTCTGCTGAAGCTGCTCCTGGTCCTGCTGGTCCTGCTGGTCCTGCTCGTTCTGCTCGTGCTCCTGGTCTTGCTGACCCTGCTGCTGGTGCTTGCTCTGCTGCTGCTGATCCTAGTCTTGCTGCTGCTGCTGCTGCTGCTGCTGCTGTTGCTGATTATGATCCTGCTGGTGATTATGCTGCTGCTGCTGATGATGATGCTGATTATGATCCTGCTGGTGATGATGATGATGATGATGATGATGGTGTTGGTGTGGAGGAGCAGCCCCTACAACCTGGAAGCCCCTCTGATGAGGGCCCATCTGGTCCTGCCAAAGGGAGGAAGAGGCGTATGCAACAATGGGAGAGGAGGCAGTACTACATTGAGGAAGCGCACGAGGATGAGATGCTGGAGTGGCTGAGAGAGAACGACTATCTGTGGCGGAAGGGAAACCGGCTGTACAGGGACGCCAAGTGGAAGCAGGCTGCTTGGAGAGAGAGGGCAGAGAGTCTGGGCTACACATTGGATGTGCTCCTCGGCTGGTGGAAGCACATGCACACCTGGTACGGGAAGCTGCACCGCAAAAAATCTGGCCAGGCCACGGTTAAGCTGACGGACAGAGAGACCTATGTCATGGCCAAGTGCAGCTTCCTGGAGGGTAAGGTCCACCACCGAGGAGCACCAGAAGCCCAAATCTCTACCCTCTCTCTCCGGCAGCCTGCTGGGAGACAGTCCTCTGGCGGCGAGAGTCAGTCCCTGTCTCCATGCAGGTATCTGTGGAGCGTGCCATGGCGGAGAACCCCCGGGCAGGTGTTGAAAGCATGGTGGAGAGCGATGAGGACTCCCTGGTGCGGTGGGAGAAAGGAGACATCGAGTCCACCGCTGCTGAAGCCGCATGCACCCACACCTCCGCCTTCACAGGAAGGCAGAGAGCCAGACCGCAGGAGGGGCAGAGCCACAAGGTCCTGGTGGAGATCAGGGACACCATCCGCACCAGCATAGGTCTCCTCTCTCAGCTGGTCCCCATCGAATCCTCCTCCTACAACCGCAAGCCCTTCCTCAATTATGTCAACCAGACCCTCAAGGAGATGGTGGATCCCCAGTACCAGGTGGTGAAGGAGAGGATCACCACACTGCTTAACAACCCTCCAGACCCAGAGGCACCTGCTCCCACCCAGTCCAGGTCTGCTTCTCCACCCCAGGTGATGTCCCTCCCATACCAAGGCTTCCCACAGCCCCTCACCTACCAGGGCTACAGCTACCCAGAGGTCCAGCAGCACAGACAGCAGCCCTTCCAAATGCAGGCACAGAGTCATCGGGCGACACCGTTGCCACCGGTTCCAATGATGCCACCGATGCCAACCACGACAATAATGCCACCCACGACAGCGATCCCAGCCACGCCAATGATGCCACCCATGACAGTCCTCACCCCGCTGAAGACCAGGCAGCCCCACTACACTGCTCCTTCCTCCATCCCACAGCCAAGCCCGGCCTCAGTACATCTGTCCTCAGTACTGGGGCTGATACCCCATGGCATGGAGGAAGGACCTCTCAGCATCACAGGGCTGAGCCAGCTGTCCGACACCTTCCTCAACACACCGTCTCCTGTTGTCCTCTCGGGGCTAGGCACTCCAATAACACCTCAGACCAGCACTGCAGCAGCACCCACCTCCACAGCACCTGCACCCTAACACCTTAGACTGGGCACACACCTCCGAGTGACCAAGAGGAGTGCCAGAGACTGGCTGTCTGGATATTTGTGGACTTTATTTGGACACTTGACTTGGGTCATGTTTATTTTACAGCTTGTTGTTCAATAAAGTTTATCTTTGTTTCACACACTTGCTTCATTAATTTTTTTCTATAAAGTCTGGGTGGAAACTTTTAGAAATGGTTTAGCCTTTTCATGCTTGTGGGATGGGTTAAGATAGAAGTGGGATGGGCAGTGATACCTTTGGGATGGGTTAAGATAGCTGTGGGATGGGAAGGGATACCTGTGGGATGGGTAATAGTTGTGGGATAGATAAACCTCCAGTGCAAGCATTGTGGGACTGTATGGTCCACCCTCCCAGGTGCCACCCCATGGCCCTTCATTATCAATTACAATGTAAGCATTGATCCACACATGTCAACATAAACACAACTCTTTATTAAATGCCCTGTTCATTGTAGGCACACCCAACATACATGGCCCAATCTCATCCGTGTGATGAGACAGGCTGAAGGAAGCATCCATTAAGCATCTACCATCCTGTCTTGCCACTCCACCGCTCCAGCTGGGGAGTTGCACCAGTGTTTCAGGAGGTTGCGCTGCTTCTTCGCCTCACGTGAGGCTCTGTTGGGCCCTTGCATATCCTCAGTGTCAATCAGGTTTTGGCCTTGCCTCCATTCCCCAGGCTCCATGTCCCCATTGCCTTGCTGGAGGTCCACGAGCCTGTTCTGCAAGACTGGGTAGCGGGTGCGCATGAGATTGTGCAGGATGCAGCAAGCTTCCACGATCCTCCTCATGGTCTCTGGGCAATGCTGCATGTTGGTGAGAAGTACCTGGAACCTGTTGGCCAGGATGCCAAAGGCATTCTCCACCACCCGTCTTGACCTGGACAGCCTGTAGTTGAAGATCCTCTCTTCACGAGTGAGGTATTTGGAGGTGTAGGGCTTCATTGTGAGGGAGAAGGCGTCATCCCCCACGATGAAGTAGGGCACATCTTGCGTGTTGTTGGGCAGCGGGTCGGGATCTGGGAAGCCCACCATGAGGTTGCTTTCCAGCCCCTCCTTGAGGTGACTGTCGTTGTATACCTGGGCATCTGAAGATGAGCCGTTGCCTGAAACATCGATGTACATGAACTTGTAGTCAGCATCGACCATGGCGAAGAGGATGATGCTGAAGAAACCCTTGTAGTTGTGATAAGTGGACCCAGACTTGGCTGGAGCTTTGCAGGCCACGTGCTTCCCATCTATGGCTCCAACGGTGTGTGGGAAGTTCCACTTCTGATACCACTGCTCTGCAACTTTCTTCCATCCTTCTTCAGTGGAGGGGCACTGGAGGAGCTCCTCCTTGTATTCTTCAATGATGGCCTGCACCACTTCTCTGACAACAAAGCTGATGGTGCTGGGTGGCACCCTCCAGCCATACTGCATGCTTCTGTAGGTGGTCCCTGAGGTCAGGTGGTGCAGAGTGAGTGCCACCTTGAGCCCAGGTTCCAGGCTGGGCAGGAAGTTGGTGTTTGTCTTTGTCAACCTCGGTGTAAGCCGCTGCAGAACTTTGTCAAACATGGCTGGAGGCATCCTCATGAAGTTCTGGAACGCCCGAGTGTCTTCGCTCCTGAGCTCCACCATCAGCTTGTCGTAAAGTACGTACTGTGCTCTTCTGGTGAACCATCTTCGGAGCCAGACTTTTTTTGGGTGCCTCCTTTTCTTCCCGTAGTACTGTTCACAGAGACTGTAGATGGTTTCGCAGTGTTGCAGAAGGATGTTGGCTGCCAAAAGGATTTTGTCGCAATCCACGGTGGACATGATTGGATGCTGTGGAAGAGGAAGAGGCAGATGAAGGCTGCAGAGGTCTGCACCGCTGGGCTGCTGGTCTGAAAGTGCAATGCAGACGAGTTGCTCCCCCTTTTTATAGGCAGTATAGGTTTTCTGCTAGGCATCCTCTAGGCATCCTCTAGGCATCCTTAATATCCGAGGTAGGTCCCCTCTGCGAACGTTTTTTCTGTTTTAAACGCTTTGTTTCCGTTCTGCATCCATTCTGCATCCGTTCTGCATCCGTTCTGCATCTGTTCCGCTTCCTCCCTGCGTCCGGGCGGATGGAGTTGCACGGATGTGCAGTGGATGCCTAGCGGATATAGCGGATGCATAGCCGATGCGTAGCGGATGCATAACAGACGAACTGGATATATTTTCCGCGCAAAAGTTTTAAGCAGCCCAAAACTTTCTGAGCGGATGAAACGTCCATAAACGGATGCTGGACGGATAGAGAGGAAGCAAAATGGAGGCAGTGAGTACATCGCGTTTTCCAATGGATGGCAAGGCTTTTTGTCCATTTTACATCCTCTTTGCATCCGTTGGTGCAGCATCACATGGGCTTTAATATAGTTATGATGGGAGATTTCAATGGAATCGTAGACAAATTGTTCTTTATCTTTTTGTAATGCGATTATATCTCTGCATGGGGCCACCATGCTATCTCTTTTCCTTGAATTTGTATTTGATTCCTCCCCTTTAACTCTCCAGTTTGATGTAATAGATCTTTATATCTTACAATATTATCAAAATCTAAAACATTTGAATGTGTAACTGCCTCCATTGTGGATAACCACAGTGGGACCTTACAGTAATGTAATTTTTTTATCTTTTCCCAAATATTTAGTAACACATTCCTTATATAATGCCTATGAAAATACAAGTGGTGTTTACTCTTTCCATCCCACATAAATGCATGCCATCCAAGTTGGAGATCAAAACTCTCTGATGTTAAGATCCTTTTATTTATCAAATTAACCCAGTATTTAAGCCAGGTTGCTATTGCAGCATAGTAATATGTTTCAAAATCTGGAAGGCCAAAGCCTCCTTTCTTTCTATCATCTTGTAATAATTTATATTTTATTCTGGATTTTTTCCCTTGCCATATAAATTTGGATATATGTTTATTTAGTTCTTCAAAAAAGCTTTTTTCCAACTTGATTGGCACCATCTGAAATGGGAACAACAATTTTGGCAAAATATTCATTTGTACTATTGCAATACGGCCTAATAGAGATATTTGTAATTTAGCCCAATTATCTAAGTCTTTAAATATTTGAATTGTTAATTTATCATAATTATTTTTTTAATTGATGAGCACCTAGCTGTCAGCCATATCCCCAAATATTTTACTTTATTTACCACCTGCATCCCTAATTTCTTTGTCAGTTCTTCCTTTTGTTCATTTGTACAGTTTTTGGTTATCACTTTGTTTTTTCTTTATTAATTTTTAACCCTGCCATCTTACCATATTGTTCTATTTCTTTCATCAAGATAGGTGTCCTTTCCAGGGGATCTTCCACTATAAAGGCCATAACGTCAGCAAATGCTTGAAGTTTGTATTCCTCTTTTTTAACTGTTAGCCTCCTGATCTCTTGATTTTGTCAGATTTGTACCAGTAGGGTCTCTTCTGCTAATATATAAAGTAAGGGAGCCAAGGGACATCCTTGTCTTACACTCTTGTTTATCCTTATATTATCTGTATTTTCCCCATTTATCAATATTTTTGCGGTTTGGGTATTATATATTGTTTTAATGAATCCTAAGAATTTTTCACCAAATTTCATGCCTGTCAATTGTTTTCGAAGAAAATTCCAATTTAGATTGTCAAACGCCTTCTGAGCTTCAAAAAGAATCAGTGCCATTGTTTTAATTGTGTGTATTTCATAGAATTCTCAAGCATCCATAATTATTCTTGTATTTGTCTTCATTTGTCTATATGGCAGAAACCCATTCTGGTCAGGATGAATAATCCTACTTAATACAGTCAGAGGCGGTATTTGCCAGTTCTCCCAACCATTACCAGTTCTCCAGAACTGGTCAGAACCTACTGAATCCCACCTCTGGATAAATGCTTCTTCCATGTGGCAGAAAGCCATAAGTCTTGGCCTTTTTCTACTGCTTCTGGGATTTGTGTGAATCTTAGATTGACCTTCTTCTGATCCACCAGAGCTTTTCTTATCTCCTTAAAATGGAATTTGCAAAGGGATCCTATTCACAGTTAGGTGAGTGAGGTTTTATCAGGAAATCAAGAAAGACTCATATAATAGGAGGGCGGAGCTGGCGTCACAACGATATGGCATGCGATTTTGGAGGTCTGAGATCGCTGCCAATATCTTTGCTCCAGGACGGTCCTTTGGATGTAAACTGTCCCGAAGAGACGGCGATCATAAAGAGCGCATCCTGACAATCTCAGGGACATTGCAAAGTCCCTGGTAGATCCAGGAGAAGCTCTTTTTGCCAGTGGCAGAGAGGCAGCCATTAAAGCTGCTGAAGTTGGAACAGCTCTGGAATGGAAGAGGACAGAAAGAAAAAGTGTGCCAGTTTGGTGAGAACTTTTTTTATATATATATTCTAAGATTTGAAAGAACACCCTAAAGGCAAGAAAGAATCTATAAAAGTTTTGACAGAAGTGATTAACCAGTGATTTTAAACAAGAATGTCAAAGTAATATTTTTTTTAATCATTGCTGGATTTTTTACATACGATTTTATGCTTTGAAACTGGACTGATCTCTTTTCTTTTTGTTAATTATTCTTCTCTCTTTTTTGATTTTATAATATTCTAAGCCAGAGACTACTTTATAGTTATTCCTTAAACACCTTCTTTTTTATTTTTATTGATTTTATTATATTTTGTTTGGAAAAGAAGAGGGGGAAGGTGAAAGCTGAAGAAATTTTGTAACACTGCCAACTAGAGGCTTGGAAGTATTCTTTTTTTTTCTTAAGGCTAGGTCACATCGGCCAACAGATGCAAAACGTATGTAAAAAGGACACGGCAGACAGGCAAAATTCCATTCGTGGCTCCATCCGTTGTTATCCGCTCTCAAAAGGGGCAAAAATTTGCATAAACAGAATGGAAAAGAATGGAAAGGAACGGACGGGGGGAGGACGTAGCGAGGATATTAAGCGGATGCTCAACGGAAGCCTAGCGGATGGAAGCGGATGGAAGCAGATGGAAGCGGATGACACATCCGCAGGGCTTCCGGGGGAGAACAGCAAAGCGGATGCATAGCGGAAGGGGCGGATGCGTAGCGGATGACACGGATGCATCACGGACGCCTAGCGATGCCTAGCAGATGCGTACCAGATTCAAAGCATTCACCGCGCATGCGGGGAGGATGCATTGTGTCAGTCCCGCGGATATAAAGGGAAGCAGCTCGCACACGGTCAGCATTCAGAGGAAACACCTGCTGCCAGACACATCTTCATCAGAGACCATGGGGAAGAAGAGGAAGCCTGTGCCTACTCCTTCCAGCCCCGGCAAGAAAGATAGGACTACCATCCCACCCCTGGCGCTGACTCTGTTTCTGCTACTGGTGCTTCTCCTGCTGCTGCTCCTGCTGGTGCTGCTCCTGCTGCTTCTGCTGGTGCTTCTGCTGCTGGTGCTTCTGCTGGTGCTGCTGGTGCTGCTGGTGGTGCTTCGGCTGGTGCTGACTCTGCTGGTGCTTCTGCTGGTGCTGACTCTGCTGGTGACTCTGCTGGTGCTTCTGCTGGTGCTGACTCTGCTGGTGCTTCTGCAGGTGCTGACTCCACTGGTGCTGCTGGTCCTGCTGGTGCTGCTGCTACTCATGCTACTGCTACTACTGCTACTGCTGCTGGACCAGCTACTACTGCTGCTTGGACCAGCCCCAAGGCCCTCAAGAGGGAGGAAGAGGCAATCGAAGGAGAAGGAGAAGGGGGAGAGGAAACAGTACTCCATTGCAGAGGACCATAAGGAGGAGGTACTCGCATGGCTGAGGGAGAACGAGTATTTCTGGAGGAAGGGCCACAGGCTGTTTAGAGACACCAAGCAGAAGCAGGCGGCTTGGAAAGAGAAGACAGAGAGCCTGGGCTACACTGTTGATGTCCTCCTGAGGTGGTGGAAACATATGCACACCTGGTATGGCAAGCTGCACCTGAAGACGTCTGGCCAGGCCGCTGTCAAGCTCATGGACCGGGAGACCAACGTCATGGCAAAGTGCAGCTTCTTGGAGGGTGAGATCTGCCACTGAGGAGCAGCCCCTCTGTCAACCCTCTCCCTCAGACAGCCCACAGACAGCCAGTCCTCTTCTGGCCAAGAGTCAGCTCCTGTATCCAGGCAGGTATCCTTGGAGCGTCCCACGACAGAAATCCCCCCGACAGCTGCACACGCCATGCCGGAGGACGTGGAGGATCCCCTGATGCAGATGGAGCAAGAGGAGGCTGCAGCCATCAGAGACCAACCCACACCCACACCCAGCTCCACCTCCACAGAAAGCAGGCAGAGAGGCAGACCGGAGGGACAGAGCCACACTGTCCTCCTGGAGATCAGGGACACAATAAAGAACAGCACAAATTTCCTATCTCAGCTGGTACACTTTGAGATTCCATCCTCAAACAGAATGCCCTTCCTCAACTATGTGAACCAGACCCTCATGGACATGCCTGAGCTCCAGTACCAGGTGATGAAGGAGAGGATCACTGCACTTATGCACCACCCTCCAGGCCCAGCTGAACCTGCTCCCACCCAGTCCAAGTCTGTTCCTCCACCCCAGGTGATGTCACAGCCCTTCCAGGGCTTTCAACAGCCCCTCTCCTACCAAGGCTACGGCTACCAGGACTTCCCTCAACAGAGGCAGCCCTTCCCGGTCCAGGCCCAGGTTCATCGCCTGCCACCGATACCACCAACGCCACAGACGCCACCAATGCCACCGACGCCACCGATGCCACTGACGCCACAGATGCCACCGATGCCTCACCTCGCCTAGCTTCAGACCAGACAGCCCCACTACACTCCTCCTTCCTCCACCCCACAGCCAAGTCCGTCATCAGAACATCTGTCATCAGTCCTGTGCCTCACATCCCAGGTACTTGATGAAGGGCCTCTCAATCTCACGGGCCTGAGCCAGCTCTCTGAGAGCTCCCTGCACACACCATCTCCTGTTGTCCTCCTGGGCCAGGCACCCCAATGGCGCCTCAGACCAGCATTCCAGCTACTGCCACCTCCACAGCCCCTGGACCCTTTACACCTGAGACCATGGGCATGCCTCAGAGTGACTGAGAATAGTGCCAGAGACTGAGTTGTTACCTGTTGACTTTATCTTTGCTTGGGACACTTTTCTTGGTTCATTTTGCTTTTTTAATAGCTGTGGGATGGATTATACCTGTGGGATGGGCAAGGATAGCTGTGGGACAGGAAAGGAAAGCTGTGGGATAGATAAACCTCCAGTGCAAGCATAGTGGGACTGTATGGTCCACCCTCCCAGCTACCAGACATATGGCCCTTTTTTATCAATAGCAATTTATTCATTGATCAACACATTTCAACATAAACACAAGTCTTTATTAATGCCCTATTCATTGTAGGGCCACTCAATATACATGGCACAATCTCATCAGTGTTAAGAGACAGGCTCAAGGAAGCATCCATTAAGCATCTACCATCCTGTCTTGCCACTCCACTGCTCCAGCTGGGGAGTTGCACCAGTGTTTCAGGAGATTGCGCTGCTTCTTCCCTTCACGTGAAGCTCTGTTGGGGCCTGGCACATCCACAGTGTCTATCAGGTTTCGCCCTTGCCTCCATCCAGGCTCCATGTCCCCATTGCCTTGTTGGCGGTCCACAAGCCTGTTCTGCAATACTGGGTAGTGGGTGTGCATGAGATTGTGCAGGATGCAGCAAGCTTCCACGATGTTCCTCACAGTCTGTGGGCGATGCTGCATGGTGGTGAGAAGTACCTGGAACCTGTTGGCCAGGATGCCAAAGGTATTCTCCACCACACATCTTGCCCTGGACAGCCTGTAGTTGAAGATCCTCTCTTCACGAGTGAGGTATCTTGAAGTGTATGGCTTTATGAGGTAGGTTCTAAGGGAGAAGGCATCATCCCCCAAGATGAAGTAGGGCACATCTTGTGTGTCATTGGGCAGGGGGTCTGGATCTGGGAAGCCCTTGATGAGGTTGCGTTCCAGCCCCTCCTTGAGGTCACTGGCGTTGTATATCTGGGCATCTGAAGCTGACTCATTGCCTGAAGCATCGATGTACATGAACTTGTAGTCAGCATCGACCATGGCAAAGAGGACGATGCTGAAGAAGCCCTTGTAGTTGTGATAAGTGGACCCTGAGTTGGCTGGAGCTTTGCAGGCCACATGCTTCCCATCTATGGCTCCAACGGTGTGTGGGAAGTTCCACTTCTGATACCACTGTTCTGCAACTTTCCTCCAGCCTTCTTCAGTTGTGGGACACTGGAGGAGCTCCTCCACATATTCTTCGATGATGGCCTGCACCACTTCTCTGACCACAATGCTGATGGTGTTGTGTGGCATCCTCCAGGCATACTGCATATTTCTGTATGTGGTCCCAGAGGCCAGGTGGCGCAGTCAGTGCCACTTTCAGCCCAGGGTCCAGGCTGGGATGGAAGTTGATGTTCGTCTTGGTCAACCTGAGTCTCAGACGCTCCACAACTTTGTTAAACATGGCTGGTGGCATCCTCATGAAGTGCTGGAATGCACGAGTGTCTTCGTTCCTCAGCTCCACCATCAGCTTGTCATACAGTCCATACTCCACTCTTCTCGCAATCCACCGTCAGACCCACACAGTTCTTGGCCGTCTGCTTTTCCTTCCATAGAAAAGGTGAAACAGCCTGAAGAGGGCTTGGTACTGGTGTTGAATGATGGCAGCTACCAAAAGGAGTGTGCATTGATCCATGGTGGAGAAGAATGGATGATGTGGAAGAGCAAGAGCAAGAGCAAGGCTGAAGAGGTCTGCATGGCTGCTGGACTGAAAGTGAGCACCAGGGCTGTTGGACTGAAAGTGAGATCCAGGTGATTTCCTCCCCCTTTTTACAGGAAATATAGGTGTCCTTCTGCATCCTCCAGACATCCTCCAGACATCCTCCAGACATCCTAAATATCCGAGATTACATCCCATATACAAACGTTTTTTCCATTGTAATGCTTTATGTCCGAGCTGCATCCACTTTCATCCTTTCTATGTCCATGCTAATAACGCTGTGCGGATGTTCCGCGTCCATTTCGCTTCCTCCTTCTTTCTGTTTTCCGCTGGAGCTTATGCGAGTTGTGCGGATACCCAGCGGATGCTGAGCGGATACAGCGGATGTTTAACGGATGATGACGGATGTAGAACGTTTGTTCCCCGTATGTGTCGCGGATGTAGAACGGACGCAGCAGAAAGTTCATCCGCTCAGCAAGTTTTGTGCAGCTCAAAACTTTTTGAGTGGATGAAATCTCAGTAGACAGATGCTGGATGGATAGAGCATATGAATCATGCACGCAGTGAGTACAGAATGGATGCATCGTGTTAATCAACGGATGGCAAGCGTTTCTCTCTGATTTACATCCTCTTTGCGTCCGTTGGTGCAGTGTGACATGGGCTTTACCAGACAAAGCTGAGAAAGAACTGAAACTTTGTTTCAACTTTGTTTCAAGGACATTGCCTGGCTGATAAGATAGAGGGAAGAACATTGGAGAATATTATTGCAGGTGTTCTTCTGGGTTTTTAATAACAGCTGGAGTCTGGTGTTGAAATGAAAAGGTGATAAGCCTTTGGAGAAGAGAGCTATAGTAAGAGCCTTGGATATTTAAATCAAGTGCAGTGTGCCTTTTTCCTTTTTTATTTTCCTTAAACTGTGCTGCACCCCACCCCCCATTAGTTTTTTTTTCGCTTTTTTTTTTTTTTGCAATAACTATTTGGATTTTTTGGCCTTTTGGATGTATTTTTTGTTCATATCTGAGACCTCTCAACTGGATTAAAGTGTTGAAGAACCTGAAGAATGTTTTTCTTTTCCTTTCTTTTTCCTTTTTTATTATTATTCTTTTTTCTCACCTTTTTGTCTTTTTTGGGAAGATTTTTTTTTCTTTTTCTTTTTAATTATTATTATCAACTGGCCTTTTTTTTTTTTTCAATCTTTTTTTCAATCTTTATTTGGAATTTTTACAACTGGATCAAGGTTTAAAGATCTGAAAGACTTCGAATTTTTCAAAATGAGTAGAAAATTAACAGCTCCAGGTCCTTCGATTTCTACCTTTTCCTGTCCACCATCTGGAGGACAACGTTCAATACAGACAATGTTAAGGCAAGAGAAAGAAGAAGAAAAAGAAAAATTGACTCTGCAGATGATTTTGCAAGGAATTCAAAACATTCAAACAGGATAAGAGAATATTGAAAAGAGGCTAGAGAATACTGAACAAAGAACTGGGAATATTGAACAAAGAACAGGGAAAACTGATGAAAAGGTGGAGAATATTCAATAAATGATGATGAAGTATGATGAGAGGCTCCAAGAAATTGAAGAAGAAGCTAAACAAAGAGATAAGAAGATTGGAGACATTGACAATAGATTAACTGTGGTTGAACAAGATAAAGGTGGCATGTTGAGATGGGAGATGGACAGATCAGAATTCTATCTCAGATTTCAAAATATAGAGGAAGAAAAAGGACAAAACGTAGCTGAGATAATGATAGAAATACCGGCTGAAGCCTTGGAAATAACTCGAGAGAAGATGATGGATGGAACAGACAAGGTTTATCGAGTCTTTACAAGATATGCGATAAGAAATAGTTTACCAAGAGTTCACATCAGATTCACAAAGAAAGCCACTAAAATGCAAATATTGCAAGTGGCAAGAGAGAAAACACTGAAATACAAATATAAGGAGACTGTGGTCCTGAAACAAGTGCCCAGAAGAGTGAGAGAGATGAGAAGAGAACACCGATTTTTGATCAAATTGTTACTTTAAAAAGAGGTCAGGTATAGATGGTTGATTCCAGAAGGATTAATGTTCACATGGCAAGAACAGAGATATAGAATTGACTCAATTGAGAAAGCTGAAGCATTCTACACAGAATTTTTTAAAGAGGAGAAAGAGGCAGAAAAAGAAATTTCATTAATTGACTTCCAAGAGGAAGAAGGTGCAGTAGGCGGAAAGGAGGAGGCTAAAGAACAACACGAACCAAGATCTACGAGAGCTGTTAAACCTAATTACAAATCTAACCATGGAAGAAAAAAAATTAATTACAATTAACATAAATGGATTTAATTCAGCTGTTAAAAGAAGAAAAACTTTTCATAAATTAGAGAAATTAAAATTTGATATAATTTGTTTACAAGAAGTACACATTAAAAAGCAATATGAACAATTGCTGAGACAGCCAAAATTAGGGAAAGTATTCACTTCTTTGACACATTGCACGAAAAGAGGAGTGGTTCTATATATTAAAGATATCATCCCAATGAAATTGAAATATACTGATGATGATGGAAGAATATTAATGGGGGAAATAGTAGATAATAATATAAAAACACTTTTGACTGGAATTTATGCCCCAAATGACAATCAAGAAGATTTTTACAAAAAATTACACATGAAAATAATTGAACTGGACTATGTTAATAAAGTTTTGATGGGAGATTTCAATGGAATTGTAGACAATAAACTGGATTATACAGCACAGAAAACAACAAAGCAAAATAGAAAGATCCTCCCTAAATCCTTTTTTAAAATGGTAGATGAAATAAATTGAAAAGATACATGGAGAGAAAGAAGTGATAAAATTAAACAATACACTTTCTATTCAAATAGACATTTATCATGGTCCAGAATAGATATGATTTGGATGTCAACAGAACTAATATCTAATATTCAAGAAGTTAACATTGAAACAAGTATTTGGGCAGATCATAATCCAATGACAGTTAAATGGAAAGGACAAAGAAGAAGATCTAGATGGACATTAAATAATACCATTCTAAAGGAAAAAGACTTCATACGGTGGATGGAGAAAGAACTGGCTTTCTTTTTTAGAGAAAACAAAAAAGAAGATACATCAGTTCAAAATGTATGGGACACAATGAAGGCATATGCCAGAGGCTTGATAATAGACGATACAAGGAAAATAAATACTATGAAACTATTAGCCTCTAAGGCATTAGAGGATGAGTATAAAGGACTTGAAAAAGAGTTACAGAAAATGCCACAGAAAAAGGATATCAAATTAAAAATGGATATAACCAAACATAAAATGAGTCTAATAGAAAAAGAAGAGCGAGCACAAAAAAATTAGAGATGCTAAACAGAATTATTTTGAAGATGCAAATAAACCAGGAAGATGGTTAGCATATGTGGAAAGGGAACTTCATGAGGACAGTGGTGTCACCCAAGCAAGAAAAGCCCAAAGGGAACATCAGGCCAGCCATAAAACAAACTTGCATAGGAAAAGAAATCAAATAAAAGGTATTGAAAGGAGCCCCCTAGACAAAAGCCAAGTAATTAAGAAAGCTAAGGAAATAAGAAAAGGAAAACCCTTACACAGAACATACCAAATCAGCCAAACAGACAGGAATTACAAAATAAATCACAAAGGAAACAAATAGGAAAAAGCCATTATAAAGCTAAAAGAGATTAGAAAAAAACCGATGATACAATCAAGCTGCCCCGCAGAGTTTATTTTTGTGCCTCCCTAAGTTTGCCTTCTGGCAAAAAAATAAACTCTGATAGGATTTTAATTTCTAAAGCATTAAACATTAAGTACTAAACAAACATTTATACACAAAGGGAGAAAAGGGTATAAAAAACAGAAACTTACCATTTAAAGTCAGCTAGCTAGTCCAGGAATGCAGTCACGCTGTCTCTCACCTTCCTGAAAATAAAAAGATCCAGCTTTCAAGCAGTTGTCCATATCCTTGCACCGGAGCTCTCCCAGCGGGAAAATTCAAACCCTCGAAGAAAGGCACTTTCAGCCTTTCTACAATTGGCGACCACGAAGATTTTCCAGCCAACCCTGCCACCGGACTGGGCCCGCGGACCCACTCCCAGCTGGCGTGGACCTTCTTTGTCCAGGGACAACATCCACGGACCCAGCCTGGAAGGCATAAGGGTAGTAAAGGGAGTCCGTGAGCCTTTCTGCTCAACAGCTGCTTGAAAGCAGGTGAGTACCGCTTTAAATTTCTAATCTTACTAGGGAGGGGAGTGGAAGCATGAGTGGACCAGGTATGTGATTGTGGGTTTTCACTGTGGAAACAGCAGGACCTCTCCTCCTCCGTGATTGCCAGCCGCACCCCAGCCAGCTGCTAGCTTCAACAAGCCGTGACCGGCTGGATTTGGGAACGCAAGGGGTGATCACGGAGTGTGAGTCCTTCTGAAGGACGTAAGAAAAACCAAGAAAGGAACTGGTGTTGGGAAATAAATAGAAAGCAGGAAAATAGTTCTGGTGCATCCCGCAAGCAAATCCCTGTGCAGTTAAAAGGGGCCTGTACCAGCTGCTGGCAAACAGAATTGGCAATAGTTTGCCTAAAAAAGCAGAGCAGGTCCTTCCAGATCCCCACCTTTAATGGAGATCTGAAAACTGACGGCAGAGTGTGGGGAGGGGCCCATACCGGTGCTGCTAGAGGGCAGATGGTCCTCCAAGATCCCACATTTTAGGGGGGTCTTCAAACTGACAGTGGAGTTTCCCTAAGAGAAAGGGGCCCATACTCCATGTGTAGGGAAACCGGAGTCCTTTCCAGACCTTTTTTGTCTGAAAACTGATGGCGGTAGCCCGGCTAAACCAAAATAATCCCCACATCAGGTAGGGACTATGGGAAGTTGTAGCTTGAGGGCAATGGAAGAGACCCCCTTGGACAAATTCCTTGAGGCTTGGGATGAAAGGGAAGTGCCTGTCCTGCGTGGAATGAATAAAAAAGACGCAAACAGAATTTGCAAAAAGTGGGTTTTGTTGCGAGATGACCCGGGAAGACAAATTTGGCCTGATAGCGGAACTTTAGATTATAAAACCCTGAAAGCACTTAGAACACACACTAAACCCAGCCAAATACCCTATTGGTACTGCAGGGCTGAAATGGCTAGGATAAAAGACCTGACCAAGGGAAAAGATCAGGAAAAACCTGAAACCCATTCCCTGGATGGACAAACTGAGGCACGGTTCATGGCTCCCCCTCTTAAGCAAACCAGTGACAGGCACAAATAGGGGACAATTAAAAATATGTTTATACCCACACTCCCTTCTCTGCCTCTGGCCTAGTCATCTAAAAAAAAAGAAAAAGATACCCCAGCCTTCAGGGCTGATCCTTAAACAGTAATTCAAACCCTGAAATCAATCATAGACAGCCATTATCCATCTTGGGGTGACATGACCCAGCTGCTACAAATCTTTCTAATGAAAGACAAACTATTAAAAACTATTTGGAAAAAAAAACAGACACCCTATACTTATTTGAAGCCCTGGAAGAAAGGGGGCACAAAGCTTCTCCCTCCAAATTGCAATATTTAAAACAAGAAATAACATATCTGGGCTACATTATTGCACCAGGAATTAGAAGACTGGCCCCTAATCGAGTAGAAACTATTTTAGCCATGAAACCACGCCAGACAAAATGTCAAGTAAGAGCTTTACTGGGAGTACTGGGCTTCTGCCGCCCATGGATCCCCTCATTTGGAGAATTAGCATGACCACTCATTCAACAAACAGGCAAAAATCATGCCTGACCCCATTGAATGGTCCAAATCTCTGGACAAAACACTTCAGACCATGAAACAAACCCTGGCATCAGCCGCAGCACTCGGGCTACCTGACTATAGGAAACCTTTTACTTTATTCATCCATGAGAAATTAAGTGTTGCCTCTGGAGTTTTAACACAGCCTTTTGGACACACATACCAACCAGTCGCTTATTATTCTGTAATCCTCGATCCAGTAGCTTAGGGCGCTGTCCCCTGCTTAAGAGCCGTGGCAGCTACAGTTGAACTGGTGAAACGATCTAAGGATTTGGTACTAGGGCATCCTCTATTGCTAAAAGTCCCCCGTGAAGTTTTTGCAATTCTCTTAAAGAGCCAGACACAAGCCTTCACGCAGCAGCGTTTGGCTCAATATGAAGGTGAACTTTTTACCTCTGATCACATTACATTTGAAAGATGTAATACTCTAAACCCAGCTACCCTGCTCCCTACAGAATAGGAAGAAAGCAATCTCCATGATTGCCTCCATTTAGTGCATGATGAACTACCCCGCTCCGATCTAACAGATACCCTGCAACAAAACCCTGACATTGAACTTTTCACAGATGGTTCCTCTGATATGCACCAGAACAAAAGAGTAATGGGAGCAGCTGTAGTCTCTCTACAAGAAATCATCTGGGCTTCCCCCCTTCCTCCCTCCCATAGCGCCCAAGCAGCTGAGCTTATAGCTTTAACTAAAGCCTGTGAAGTTGCAAGGAACCGATCTACTAACATCTACACAGATTCCAAATACGCTTTTGGAGTCTGCCATGCAACAGGAGCCGTGGAGAGAGCAAACAAAGAGGTGAAGACCCTACTGGGCAAACTCTGTCAGGAGACACACCTCTCCTAGCCACAAGTGCTCCCAATTGCTCTCTTTTATATCAGAACTAAACCAAGACAGGACATAGGTATTTCCACTTTTGAGATCCCTTTTGGTTGAAAACCCCCCCCCCATACCCTACAAGGCCCCAATCCTCATTCACTCCACCTAGATAGGGGGGATAGGGTTCTCTTTTTTTATCTTACAGCCCTGTAAAAAAGACTACAGACCTTCTGGACTCAGAGTGCACTGACACAGACCTTAACCTTGGAAGAAGCCCTGCATCCATATGAGCCAGGAGATTGGGTGTGGATCAAGTTCTTCACCAGAACCTCACCTTTACAACCCAGGTGGAATAGGACCCTACCAAGTTTTACTGACTACTCACACTGCCATTAAGATTGCAGAACCAGACTCTTGGATACATTGGACACATGCAAAGCCAGCATAGATCACAGCCAAACTCCACCACAATCAATCCCACCCATTAAACTCAAGAAAAATCCAAACACAGATCAATGGATGCTTGCAGCATTCTTCAACACCATTGAACCGAACAACTTTGAGGAACCAAGGATAATCATTGAATTACACAAAACTGGACTCACAGGTGCTGAGTTATAACACTCTATTTTATATATATATATATATATATATATATATATATATATATATATATATATATATCAGCTTCCTTCGGGTATTATCCCATGTCATTGTAGTTGTGCTTTTAAAGTTGTAGCAACGTTTCAGCAGAATCTCATCTGCCATCATCAGGCTTCTGTATTGAGTTTGTCTGTTGATCAGGCTATCACAGCCATTTAGTTTTAAATTTGAGGTTAGCCTACTGTTGTGCCAGGATGGTTTTTTCTTGTAGAAGCCTTTAGAGGCCTGTATTCCCTCTAAAAGGAGAAAATTAAAAAGGGGAGAGGCAGCTATGATGATGATCCAGATTGATCATGAATACCAAGTATACCCAGACATTCAATCAGAAACCACCCCTTAGGAAAAAAAAAAAGAGGGATTGTGGAAAGGGAACTTCATGAGGACAGTGGTGTCACCCAAGTAGGAAAAGCCCAAAGGGAACATCAGGCCAGCCATAAAACAAACTTGCATAGGAAAAAAAATCAAATAAAAGGTATTGAAAGGAACCCCCTAGACAAAAGCCAAGTAATTAAGAAAGCTAAGGAAATAAGAAAAGGAAAACCCTTACACAGGACATACCAAATCAGCCAAACAAACAGACAGGAATTACAAAATAAATCACAAAGAAAATGAATAGGAAAAAGCCATTATAAAGCTAAAAGAGATTAGAAAAAAACCGATGATACAATCAAGCTGCCCCGCAGAGTTTATTTTTGTGCCTCCCTAAGTTTGCCTTCTGGCAAAAAA
>BLBF01000037.1:23216294-23274665 GCA_015471245.1 Laticauda colubrina
ACACACACACACACACACACACACAGAGTGGCTGTTGGGGGGGCTGTGTAGGGTCCCTTTTGCCTGGGGTGTCCCCTCCATGCAAGCCTTCTCCTAGCCTGGGAGCAAGGGGGGGAGGGGCAGAAGGGCCGGATCCTCTGAGGCCCTTTGGGCAGCCCTGTGCAATTGCCAATTCATGTTATCAAAGGCTTTCTGTGTATCTAGAAACATCAAGGCTATTTGTTTTTCAAGATGTGCTTCATTATATTCCAACGTATCCAGAATTATTCTCACATTGTCTTTAATTTGTCTCTTTGGCAGAAACCCATTTTGATCTGGATGGACAAAGTCTTTCTGCCAATATTGAAGCAAAGATTTTATAATCCAAATTTAGCAGGGATATAGGTCTATAGTTCTTGATTTGCTGTCGGTCGGCATCTCCCTTCGGCACAATTGTAATATATGCTTCTGTCCATGATTTGGGTAGCCTCTTCTTTCACATAACTTCATTCATCACTTCTAATCATGGAAGATTCAATACTTCTTGTAGTATTTTATAAAATTCCGCTGGGAGTCCGTCTGGTCATGGCGCCTTTCCATTATTTTGTCTTTTCAATGCTTCAGTCAATTCCATTACTGTTATCTTCCCATCTAACATAGTTTCAATATCTTTGGGTATCTGGGGTAGATTTGCTTTTTGTAAGTATTGTTTAATACTTACCTCTTCTACCTTCTCTTGTTCATACAATTTCCCATTGTAGTCTTGTATAATTTTTTCTTCTCTTTATTACTGTAGCAAATTTGCCTTTGTTCATCTATTACCTGCATTATTTTTCTTGATTCTCTCTTTTTTCTCAATTTATATGCTCACCACCCGCCTGGTTTATTTGCATCTTCAAAGTAATTCTGTTTAGCACTTCTAATTTTTTGAGCTAATTCTTCTTTTTCCATTAATCCCATTTTATGTTTAATTGTGTCCATTTTTATTTTAATGTCTCTTTTCTGTGGAAGCTTCTGTAACTCTCTTTCAAGACTCTTGTAGTCGTCCTCCAATGTTTTGAAAGTTTTTCTGTTTTATATTTCTATTTCTTGTGTAGTCTATTATTAAGCCTCTGGCATAGGCCTTCATTGTATCCCAAAGATTCTGTAATGATGTGTTTTCTTTTTTATTTTCCATTAAAAAAAGGTTAGTTCTTTTTCCATTTACTGTACAAAGTCTTTTTCCTTTAATGTCATATTATTCAGAGTCCATATAGATCTTCTCTTTTGTCTTTTCCATGTGACTATTATTGGGTTGTGGTCTACCCAAGCACTTGCTTCTATCTTAATATCCTGTATATTGGGAATCAATTCCGTTGACATCCATATCATGTCTATTCTACACCATGATGCATGTCTATTTGAATAAAATGTGTATTGTTTATTTTTAGCATTTCTGTCTTTTAGATTTATTTCTTCTGCCATTTGAAAAAAGGATTTTGGGAGTGTCTTTCTATTTCTCTTAACTTTTTTCTGTGCTTTATAATCCATTTTCTCCTCAATTATTCCATTGAAGTCTCCCATCATACATACATTAGTATAGTCCAACTCGATTATTTTCATATGTAATTTCATGTAAAATTCTTCTTGGTTATCATTTGGAGCATAGATTGCTATCAAAAGTATTTTTAAGTCATTGTCTATCATTTCTACCATCAGTATTCTTCCATCATCATCTGTATAAATCTATTCCACAGGAATTGGATCTGTAATATACAGAATCACTCCGCTTTTCTTACATCGTGTCAACGCAACAAATATTTTCCCTAATTCTGGTTGTGCCAATATTTGTTCATGCTGCTTTTTAATATATTCTTGTAGGCAGATTATGTCAAGTTTTAATTTCTCTAATTTGTGAAATATTTTCCTTCTTTTAATAGCTAAATTAAGTCCATTTATATTAATTGTGATCAATTTTTTCTCTTCCATTTTTATATTTTATAGGAAGGATATTTGGCTCAATTAGATCTTGGTTCATTTTGCACTCTAGGTTCAACGCCTACTGCACCTTCTTCTTTTTCAGTTGCAATCAGAGATTCCTTTTGAAATTCAGTTAGTGACTCATCTCTTCTTATGTCCTCCTCTTTCCCTCCAAAATATTCTGTGTGGAAAAGCTCTGCTTTTTCAAATGACTCAATTCTTTGTCTTTGCTCCTGCCACATAAACATGAAGCCTTCTGGAATCAGCCATCTGTAGTAAAACACCTTTCTTTCAAGCAGCAAAAAAGGAAAAAAACAAAAGGAAAAAAATCTTCAGGCTCTTATATACCTTAATCCACTTATTTAAAAATAGAACTAAAAAAGAAAAAGGAACCAGAAAGGGAACATTAAAAAAAAAGAATAAAAGGATAAAATATCTTCTTTGGAGATATAAAAAATAAAAAACAAAAGAGCTGTCAAAAAAGAGAAAAAAATTCAAATTCCTTGCTAGTAGGCCACAGTTCAATTAAAAAATGTCTGGATGGGGGGGTGGGAGACATAAAGGGGAAAAAAAGGCCAACTAAAAGCAAAGTCTGCCACTATATGATGTCCAAAGTTCTGTCATCAAGTTTCAAACCAGATTTATAGTTCTCTCTTCAAGATCACTACAATCTTCTTTCTTTCACTTAAAAGTCTTCAGACTCCAGCCATTAATAGTTCAAAAGAAGAGCACCTGTGTAAACTATGTCCATGCTCATCCAGCCATCTTCTCAATACACAGTCTCAGAGTCCTTGACCATAGCAGCAGTTTATAAACAAGAAAGAGAAAACAACGCATCCAAGCCTCTGCGTGTTACTTCTTTCCCTCTACTTTCACTTCCCCCCTCCAATCCAGCACCAAAAAGAAGAGAAACAAAAAGAGAAAAATAAAAAAGGCTAATAAAAAGTATTAAAATGTTGAGGAATTAAGTAAAAAGAATGATCTTAAACAAAAGAGATTTTTTTAAAAAAAGGAAGGAAAATCAGTCCAGTTTAAAAATGGAAGTCTATTACATAAATTCCAACCCTAAAAAGGAGGGGGAAAAATCACTAAGTTTAATACCGGCTCAATTGCACCATTTAATCACTTCTATTTTCACTTTTAATTGTAGTTTTAAAATCTTTAGGGTGTTCTTTAAAGAAAATAGGAGTATACAAATTGTCTCACCAGACGAACACACTTTCTCCACTTTCTTCCATTCCAGAGCTATCTCAGCTTCAGCAACTTGATGGCTTCCTCTCAGCTACCAGCATAAAGAGCTTCTCCTGGATCGACCAGGGACTTTGCAATGTTCCTGGGATCGACAGGGTGAGTCCTTTTCAACCACCATCTCTACAGGATGGTTTAGGTCCTTGTGGACCATCCAGCAGCAAAAATATAGACCACAATCTTGGAGCGTCAAGATCGCATGTTGTATCGCCACGACACCAATTCCACCCTCTCCAAAGAAAAAGAACTTTTAAAAGTGGAAAGTGATATAGAGCGCCCCCAAATGGTTAAAGATGTTTTTCCTTCATGATTTTATGGAAAACTACTGGTCTTATAAATGCTATAAGATAAAAGAATAATAAATGAACAAGAACACTGGAAACTTAAAAAAAGGGGGAAGAAATTGTAGTAATAGGATAAACGAATGCAATATCTGGGACTGCTGGATGTTGATTGTGATAAAGATACAGAAGGATTAATAAGGGCAATAGAGATAATAGGAAACCTTTACCAAGGATCGCAACAAAAGACTTTGAATTTTAATAACTCAACTGATTAAGAAAAACGGAAGAATTAAGCAATGACTTTAAGTCAGAATTACTGTAAGTGAAACTGTAAGTTGAATGCTGAAAGAAAGAAGGGAATCATTGGACATACTGGAAAAAATAATAATGGCGATGCAGTCCATCGAAGAATAAAGAAATCTCAGAGAGGAGGAGTTAAAGGAAGAGGAAAGTGACTCAGATGAACATATAGAACAAGAGATATTGCCAAAAGACATTAAAGGAACTAAAAGTATGACATTGATGACAAAGTTAATAAATAAAAGAGAAAACGCTCCCAGGATTAAACAAAAGAAGAAGAAATTCTACAAGAAGAAACCTCAAAAAAGAGAACAGGAAAGCGTGGGGGAGAAGATGGGTGACTGAGAGATGGAAATAAAAAGAAAATATTGGGGAAACTTAGAAAAGGGAAAACTAGCTAAAACCAAGAGAAATAACAAGGGCGATAGATTTAGAGATAAGGGTTAGATAGGTTATAAAAGGGGGATGCCACATGGAAATATATTTGGGTATTTTTTTATTAGAAACTTAAAATGGTGAGATTTGAAATTCAGAATGAATTGGAAATTATGCTAAGAGTATTTATTATATATGATATATGAGACAAGTGAAGATGAACTGAGAGATGTTAAGATGGTTTTATTATTATTAATCTGTTCTTTTGTATATATATCCTAAATGAAACAGAAAATATAATTGACTAAATAAAATATATGAGAAAATAAAAAATATGGATCATATTGGAATTTTATAAATGGTATATTATAATTAAAAAGAGGGGAATGAAATTTTTTTAAAATTACAGGGGTAAAATTTGACTTGGTGGAAGTAAAGAAAAAATATGAAATGAATAGTGTTGGAATAAATATAAGAGATATTGTACATTGAGAAATATACCATGTGGATCCTAAATATATTAATTTTACTTTAATCTTGCTTTTTTGTGTGTTTACAATACATTGGTTATGAGTTTATTAATCAAGATAAAAATGCATAAGGAAAAATAAAATAGACGGTAAGCTGAAAATGGAAATACGTGAGGAAATGATTTTGATATTGAATTAATGATTTGAAATATGAAATGGAAATTTATTGAAGATTAGTGGAGTGGATAATAATTTGGTGTTGTTAAATAAGAAAGTTGAAAATGTAAGTATGACTATGTATACATGTTGTAATCTGGAATCACGTTGCTCACGTGAAGAGATGTTTAAAAAATAAAAATAAAAAAATTTTTTAAAAAAGAAAATAGAGTTAAATGGCATTAACTTAGAAATGGCACCAAACTCCATAGCTCTGGGTTACCTTCCCCAGCAATCTCTGGAGACAAGAGACCATCTTGAAGGAGAGCAGATGTCAATTTCCTGGGTGTTGAACTCTCTTCCCCAGCATCACTTTCTGGACTTGCCCTGACAGGAAGGAAGGACCACAACCACAACAGAACAATGATCCCAGGAGTGTATCTGTAATTTTTACTAACATGTTTTTTTCCAGCCTCTCCTCTGCAAATGGAGCCCAGAAAAAGTTCAGGATCCCAAGAGGAAAAGTTGCTTCTTGCTGTAATTATGACCTTTGAGACCTGTGATGCTATATCTCCAGTTTTTGACTTTGGTGTAGGCATTAGACTGAAGCCTTTGCAGATGAAACTGAGTGGTTCTCTGTTTAGATCAGGAAAGCCACTGGCACTTCTCAGAGTCTTTGCATTTTTCCAACTGTTCCTGTTGGTTGTATTAGAAACAGGAAGTGGATTGATTAATGCCATGAATGATGGACCCTCTGCTTCTGCTGCTGATGCTGCTGGTGTCCCCATCAGTCTGTAGGAAGCTGAGAAGGAAATGCCCATTGAGTTTGGAGCACCAGGATGAGAACAATCCATGGAGCTTTTACAGGCCTGGAGACCATCTCATTGGCATAGTCATAACTGAAACATATGTGTCGCCTATAATGTGGCCTTTCAACCACCCTTCTTCTATACCTTCTCCTTCGTAAGTCATGCAGGGTGATGGAGTTGCACTCCTTCCATGTGCAATTCTAACACTCTCCTTCTTATTTCACTTATTTTTGTACCTTAGGACCTGTCTAATTTCCTGAATGATTTTTATTTCCATGGCTTCCCTCTTTTGCTTTACTTTGTTAAAGAGAGTAAAATCCAAAGATGAGGTTGAAAAAAACCCTGAAGGAAATCCAGATGATTGTCCTTTCTCAGTTCAATCCTGAGTTCAGCACTTGAAACCTTTGTTTAAGTAGTGATTGAAAGAATTGTAGTTGCCTCTTTCAGCCCATTTCCAAAGTTGCATAATTGATAACAAATAACAGATAATCAGAATTAGAAGGGATCTTGTAGGTCATCTAGTCCAACCCTCTGCCAAGCAAGAGACCCTACACCATTTCTGACAAATGGCAGTCCAATCTCTTCTTGAAAGTCTCAAATGATGGCGCTCCCACAACTTCCGAGGGCAGCTTCTGCCAGTTCCATTGGTTAATTGTTCTCACTGTCAGAAAGTTTCTCCTTATTTCCAGGTTGAATCTCTCCTTGATCTGTTTCCATCCATTATTCCTTGTCTGCCGTTCAGGTGCTTTAGGTGCTTGATCGCCTCCTCCCTGTGGAAGCCCCTCAAATGTTGGAAGACTGCTTTCACGTCTCCCCTGGTCCTTCTCTTCACTAGACTAGCCAAGCCCAGTTCCTGCAACCGTTCATTGTGTTTTAGTCTCCAGTCCCCTAATCATCCTGGTTGCTCTTCTCTGTACTCTTTCTTGAGTCTCAACATCTTTTTTGTAATGTGGTGACCAAAAGTGGATGCAGTACTCTAGGTGTGGTCTTACTAAGGCTTTATAGTGTGGTATTAGTACTTCCCTTGATCTTGATTTTATCCTTCTCTTGATACAATTTAGGATTGCATTTGCTTTTTTGGCAGCTGCTGCACACTGCTGGCTCATCTTTAACTGGTTGTCCACTAAGACTCCAGGATCCCTCTCACAGTTTCTGCTATTGAGCCTGGTTTCACCCAGTCTATATGTGTCCTTTTGGTTTTTCTTGCCTAAGTGTAGGACTTTACTTTTCTCTACATTGAATTTCATTTAATTAGATATGGCCCAGTGTTCTGGTCCATCAAGATCCATCTGAATCTTGAGCCAATCTTGTTGGGTGTTAACTATTCCTAGATCATTGGATTTGGATCAATGTTGGGTTAAGGCTTAGCAGGTTTGTGAAGGATTATACATTTTAAAAGTATTTGCTGTTGCTGTTTACTGTAACATGAACATTATTTTTACAATAGGGAGATTTCTGATTCAAAAATTGCCAATCAATTAATTTTCACCATTCAAATGGTCAACAAGAATTCCCAGTTCTTGCACAATCTCACACTTGGCTACAACATCCACAACAATTGTATAAGCACCTTCCGCACTTCAGATGCCTTGCTGGACATGCTCTCCACTGGAGAAGCCAATGTCCCCAACTACGGCTGTGGGAGGAAGGATAACCTCCTAGCTCTGATTGATGCAGCTGACAGGGACATCTCCATCCAGATGTCAACGCTTGTAGACACCTACAAAGTCCCACAGGTTTGTATCTGTTTTTCTCTATCTAAGGTGAGTGGGTTGGTGGGGATGAACAACAGATCCAATATCTTCACAAAATTCAAGAGCTGTTTTTCAGCATATTAGGAAACATATAAACTATGTTTTCGTTTGTTATTTTCATCTTCAAATTCACTATTGAAAGCCTGAAGAGTCATAAGGTCATGTAGAGGATATTCTACTGAATATTCAACTATTGAAAAACTATCCAGGGTTTTTTGTTTGATTAAGTTTTGTTGATTTTTGAAAACAAACAAAACAAACAAAACATAAAAACATCCATCTTTCTTCCATAAATATACAAGCAGTGTGTCGGTTGGTTTACAATTTTTTGTGCTTCGATTTCACAGTCTCAATTAAAGTTACATTATATAATAACTCATATTATCAATCAAAAATTGAATATCCTAGTGTTATTATTAATCAATCATTTGACCATAATCTTGCTCATTCATACTTTGCGAGATAGCTATACTTTACTTTGTTTATTTTATAACAATTCATATAGTCCTCCCAAATCTATTCTAAAAACATTTTATATATATAATAAAAAGAAAAAAGAAAAGAAATACATCTTTATATATTCATTATTTTCTAAAATTCTACAAATTCTATTATTATATTTTGTTATCTAGCCATTGATAGAAAAGGTCCCAAATTTTGTAATATTGTTTATCCCCTTGTTCTCTAATTTCAAATGTCAATCTAACTCATTTCAGCACATTCCAGTATTTTCTTGATAGTTTCCTCCTGCTATGGTATTTTCTCATTTTTCTAATTTTTGGCAAATACAATCCTAGCTGCTGTTAATACATTTACAATCAAATATTTTAAATCTTTGCTGTATGTATCAGGTAAAATTCCCAAGAAAAATATCTCTGGTTTTAAATCTATATGCTTTTTAGTCATTTTTTCCAACCACGTGTGGATTTTAGTCCAATATTTTTTTGCATCCGCACAAGTCTACCACCTATGGTAATATGAGCCAGGTATCTTATGACATTTCCAACATCTTTTGGATTTGTTCTTGAACATTCTTGCTATTCTTGTCGAGGGAAAATGCCACCTGTAAAACATCTTATACAGATTTTCTTTAAATGCTGTTGACATTGTCATTTTATAATTTTGAGACCACAATTTTTGCCATTTCTCTACATCAATCCCATATCCAAAATTCTTCCCCCAAGCAATCATAGTTTCTTTAACTTGTTCTTATTCTAGTTTAATTTCAAATAAATATCCATACAGTTTTTTAATAACCTTTTCCTCAGTACCTGTCAAAATCTTATCTAAATCAGTCAATTTATTATAGAAACCTTTTCTTTTAAAATATTTCTTATACCTTGAATGTATTTGCGCATAAGAAAACCAATTCATCTTTATACCTTGTTCCTCTAGTTTTTGCATAGATTTAAGTTCACCCCTTTCATTCAAAATTTCCCCATATCTAACTGTTTGTTCCTTCTTATAAGTTATAGGATAAGAAAATGCTTCAATAGTCTTTTAATCTTCTCCCAATTTAACCACAGAGACTCCTGTACATGATGTCTTCTAAAATAACCCTGTATTTTAGTTCCTTTATAACATAAAAAGGCATGCCACCCCAACAACAAATCATGTCCTTCTAATGACAACAATCTAGTATTTCTTAATGTTATCCATTCCTTAGTCCATGTCAAGTTTTTAGCTTGGTAGTACAATTCCCAATTCGGCAGACCAAATCCTCCTCTAATTCTAGCATCTTGTGAGAGTTTTAACTTTATTCTTGCTTTCTTACCTTGCCATATATATTTCAACACAATTTTGTTTAAATCTTCAAAATAGTCCTTTCCAAGCCTAATTGGTATTGTTTGAAACAAGTATAGAATTCTGGGTAAAATATTCATCTGGATTGTTGAAATTCTCCCTATTAGTGACAATTGTAGGTTCTCCCATTTCGTCAAATCTAGTGCTATCTGTTGTTTCAGTTTAGTGTAGTTGTTCTTTTTTAGTGTACTACATCTTGCTGTCAAATGTATCCCCAAATACTTAATCTTATTCGTAACTTGAATTTTCAATACATCTGCCAATTTTTCTTTTTGTCTTAGTAGCATATTCTTTGTCAAAATCTTTGTCTTATCTTTGTTTATTTTCAAACCGGCCACCTTGCCATATGCCTCTATCTTTTCCAATAGTTTTGGTGCTGTTTCTAGAGGGTCTTCTTATATAAAACCAAGTAATCCGCAAAAGCTTGTAATTTAAATTCTTCCTTTTAAATTTTCATTCCTTTTATATTCTTTTTGTCTCTAATGTTTCTATTTAACACTTCGAGGGTTAGTATGAATAGCAAAAGTGATGGTGGGCAACCTTGTCTTGCACTTTTTCTTATATTGATAGAGTCTGTTAATTCTCCCTCTATCATTACCTTTGCCATTTGCTTATAATATAATGGCTTGTATTGCTTGAATAAATTTTCTGGAAAAGCCCATCTGTTCCAATAATAATAACATGAATCTCCAGCTCACATTATCAAATGCCTTTGTGCATCTAAAAATATCAAAGCCATTTGTTTTTCAGGATGTGCTTCATAGTGTTCCAATGTGTCCAAAATTACTCTTATATTATCTTTAATTTGTCTTTTTGGCAGAAATCCATTTTGATCAGGATGAATAAAATTATTTAAATATTTTTGGGTCTCTCTGCCAATATTGTCGCAAAAAATTTATAATCTGCATTTAATAAAGAAATGGGTCTATAATTCTTAATT
Source organism: Laticauda colubrina (assembly GCA_015471245.1). Classification (NCBI taxonomy): domain Eukaryota; kingdom Metazoa; phylum Chordata; class Lepidosauria; order Squamata; family Elapidae; genus Laticauda; species Laticauda colubrina. Next base: position 23,226,372 of record BLBF01000037.1, read on the forward strand.
TGTAATGGATCAGTCTCTTCTTTTGGAATAAGTGTAATGTAGGCTTCTGACCATGTTTTCGGTGTCTTCTTCTTTAACATAACTTCATTCATGATTTCTAGCAATGGAAGGTTCAGCGATTCTTGTAATGTTTTATAGAATTCTGCCAGAAGTCCATCTGGGCCTGGTGCCTTCCCATTATTTTGTTTCTTAAGTGCTTCGGTTAACTCCATCATGGTTATATTGCTTTCTAACATTTTTTCAATCTCTTTAGATATCTTAGGTAAATTAGCATTCTGTAAATACTGTTTAACTCTTTCCTCATCAATATTCTCTTGCTCATATAATTTCCCATCAAAGTCTCGAATGATTTCCTTCTTCTCTTTATTGCCATGGCAAACTTGACCTTGATCGTCTATTAACTGCAGTATTTTCCTTGATTCTTTTTCCTTTCTCAATTTGTATGCTAACCATCTACCTGGTTTATTTGTATCCTCAAAATAATTCTGTTTGGCACTTTTAATTTTCTGTGCTTATTCTTTCTCTATTAAACTCATTTTATGTTTAATTGTATCCAGTTTTAGCTTAATGTCTTTTTTCTGTGGCGTTTTCTTTTTCAAGTCTTTCATATTCATCTTCTAAAGCTTCCATGGCTTGCTTTTTCCTGATATTCCTTTTCCTTGTGTAGTCTATTATCAAGCCTCTAGCACATGCCTTCATTGTGTCCCATACATTCTGGATTGAAGTGTCTTCTTTTTTATTTTCTCTAAAGAAAAAAGGCAATTCTTTCTCCATCTGCTGTATAAAATCCTTCTCCTTTAGAATAGTATTATTTAACATCCATCTCGATCTTCTTTTTTGTCCTTTCCATTTAAATGGCACTGGATTATGATCTACCCAAGTACTTGTTTCGATATTTGTTACTTGAATATTAGATATTAGTTCTGTTGAAGTCCAAATCATATCTATTCTGGACCATGATAAATGTCTATTTGAGTAAAAAGTGTATTAAAAACTATCCAGGTTTTGTGGTCCTCCATTAGCAAGTTCATTTTCACATATCAATAATATCTTCCTTATCTAATTGGAATCAAGTTGGCAATAGTCCTTTCTATGTATAAAAATTATTAAGATCACAGGATCTGAAGAGTATCTTTGGGGTGGATAAAAGGAGTTCAGCTCCTGCACTCAGAGATACAGTAAGTTATGAATTTATAACATTTCTATTTTCTATAAATTCAGGGTATATAATTATTGGTTTAAAATTAAAGCGATGAAACAGGCAGAGTCCCAAAACAGACAAAAATTCAATTAAAGATTTATTGGATTGTACAACTGACTATTTGTGTTAGGAGTTGCAGTCTCTTAGTCTCTTGTACATCTGGAGAAGAAGCTGAAAAATTGTTCCACAAAGAATTTGGGACATAGAAGCTGAAAAAGAGGTTTCAGTACTCAAAAATAGCACATAATACAGTCCTATATCTAAGATCCAAACATTTATCTGACATCTGCTAATTTGAATCTAATAGTTGGAATTGTAGGGGTGACACTGAAATTTACATTGCATTTTTAATTGTTTTTTATGATTTTGAACATGATTTTGCATTTCATTTTTAGTGTACATGCTAAATATTTAACTGTCTTAAATATTTAAACCTTGACTAAGGAACAACCTATTCTAATATGTTCATCGGAACAAAATTGGGTTTTTTCAATAACTAATATTTTGGAGTTGATCTGGACCACATTATAACATATTATTCTTCATGTCTTTTTCAGATCGCTTCTCTAAATCCTTCAGAGGGGCTGAGTGATAAAAGGAGATTCCCCTTTTTCCACCCATTGCTCCCCAAAGAAGGATTCCAATACCCAGCAATTGTCCAGATGCTCCTCCATTTCAAATGGACCCTGATTGGCCTCTTTGCTTCAGACACAGAGAATGGAGAGATTTTCATGAGGACTTTCCCTCCTATGCTTGTCAGGAAAGGGATTTGTGTGGTTATATCACAACAAATCTCAACAATTGAACTGGGCAGTTCTCAACAACAGGCCCTCTCTAAGTGGCGACAAGTCAACGTCTTTGTTCACTTCATAGAATATGATTCCATCTGGAACAGAATTTCTCCTTTCCATGAAACATTTATGCATTTTCCAGGACCCATTGAAGGGAAAGTCTGGATCCTCACAAATTTTGAACGGTATAAAATAAAGAAGCACAGACTTCTCAGATACATCCATAGTATTTGGAACTTTGGTTGTCTGTCAAAGGAAAGGCCAATGGATGCTGCCTTTGAACCCCATTTCTTTGTGGAAGATCAGTTTCAAGATCATTATTTCCGCTGTTATCTTTCCAAGCATGTCTTTTCTGTCAAAGGCCGCAGAAGATGCACCCAGAAAGCCCCACTGGAGACCCAGGAGAAAAGGAACAGGAAAAGTATCAAAAGTCACCATTATTGGTACAGTCTCATGAAGACTTTGGCCCAGGCCATGAATGCCGCCTATTCCTCCAGATCGAGGAGGGGAAGGAAGGAGGGAGAAAAGAGGTTGGGGGCTCCAAGGCTGCAGCCATGGCAGGTATGGGGTCCCAATAGGGATCCATTAATCTGAGATCCTTTGGAGGGAATCCAGAGGGGAAGGAGGGGAACATCTCAACCTTCTTGTGCTGCAAAAGGTCAAGAGATTTGCACCATCTAATTGCTCCTGTCTGACGCTCCGGAATAACAAGAATCAGATCTGAAGTTTCTGTCCAGCCTCTATTGGAAGAAATCTCCTTCTGGGTTCAGTTCCAAGCGGGGAAGAAAGACACTGGAAACACGGTGACTGCTTGGAAAGTGGTTTAATGGTGGACAGGAGCATATGCCTTGGTTGAGGAAAGAAGGGCTGAGATGCTGAGAGTGCAATTGTTTTATGCCCTCTGTTGGGATTTGAATTTGAGCTTGTATTCTGATTGGTTGTCAGACTCCCATGGGGCCATGCAGGGGCAACTATGTCGGCTGTCCTGAGTCCCAGGCTTGGTTGAACCTGGCTGGATGATGCTATCATTACAAGAGGGCTTTACCTGGAGTAGATATTTGTTATGTAAAATAGAGTGGTCTAAGCCAGAGTAATGGTCCATTAGCAAAGGTGGGAGGGTGCTGAGTTTCAGGGGTGGGATTCAAATTTCTTAATAACCGATCCTGTGGGTGTTGCCTAATTTGTGGGTGTGGCTTGTTTCTAATGTGACTTGGTGGGTGTGGCTTGCTGACTGGGAGTGGTTTGGTGGTCATGTAATGGGGAGGGCATGGATAGTTTGTCATGTGACTGGGGTGGGAGTGGCTTGTTGAGTGGGGCTGGCTAGGTGGTGAGGTGACTGGGGTAGGTGTGGCTAGGTGGTCATGTGACTGGGGTGGGTGTGATCATGTGGCTGGCAGCCCAAATTTAAGTCAACCTTACTTCATGACCAGGTCCTCTCTTAGTGGCCAATTGTTTGGCAAGTGCTTTTTGCCAGTTTCCAAGGCCTGGGGAACCCTGGAGAGAGCAAGGCGAGGCACAAGCAGATAACAGGGAGGGCTGCAGAGGGCTGGGAGAGGCCCACTCAACATCACATCTTTGCCCTAATGACTAAGCATTAAGAAAGATATATCAAAACAAAAGATAGTTTATTATGTCATGTCTTTAATGCTTAAATAATAAAAAGGTAAAGCGGCATGGGCATCAGTGCTCACTTGGCCTGTGCCGCATCGTCCTCCAAGCTGATCCCCACTGAGTGAGTGCTGATGCCCATGCTGCTGCAGCATTTGGAGCTGCCGGCGTGTTTGGAGATGCGTGGGGATGGGCTTGGCGAGGAGTGGAAAGGATGGGTGGCTTCAGGCTCTCTCCGCCAGACCCGCCGGCTAGGGAAGCGGTGCTGCTGTCACCTCTCCTCCCTGTCCGCAGATGGGTGGGCGCTATCATTGCCTCAGGCAGCCTTTCGGGTTTGGGCTTTGAGGGACTTGGGAAGGAAGCCAAGCTCATGTCGGCCCGGCTCTTCAGTTGTCAGGCGGGAGCGTAACCACGGCTCACTTTCCCAGCTCTGCCAAGCCTGCACGGCTCTGGTGGGATGAGCAGAGGGTCTGGTGGGTAGGCACTTGCTGCCTTGGCGAGAGCTCTGCCGCCAGGCAGGAGGGCCTGCCTGTCAGCTGCGCTGGGTACCCCAGGCGAAGATCTTTGCGCTCTGCCCGGCACCAGGCAGGGATGGTGGCTGGGCACTTCTCCCGGGGTGGGCCAATCCTGCATTGCAGCCCCGGTAGATTTGTCTCCCCACGTGGGGTTGGGCTGCCCTCTCGGGCAGGGGAGGTGTCATTTTTAAAAGAACTGGCAAAGGGAAGGCAGCAACAGGAGTGCCTGAAGCCAAGTGTCTCTGCCAGGCTCTGGTTGCAGGGAGGAGCCCTGGCTGGCCGTGCATGGCTGTGCATTGCTCTAAACACCGCGGCAGCATGGTGAAAAGATAAAGCAATGGCGGAAGGTCTCCCGATAAAAAGTGCCCCACCAATGCCGAGGTCAACACAGACAGCACCATATCCAGGTATGCAACAAAAGTACTTACTAACAGCCTGGCCCCCCTGCCATTCCCCCCCCATTTCGCATGTGTAATATAGGCCTTAATTTGGGAAGAGGGGCTTAATTTGATTTTATGCCTATAAAGCATGCTGGGACTTCCTATTGGGAGAGGGCCATATTGTTGGAGAAACATGGTATATTGTTACAACATTTTAAAATATTAATCAAAAACTATTACATAACCAAACTTTACAAAAAACAATAACATTTAAAGTACTCCCAAATTGCTTTTCTATTATCGTCCCAAGTTACACTTTTCTTGTGTTTAACACGAGCATCTTCAGCTGTGTGATGATGTGCCTGTAACCACGTCTTTACTATTGGAACAGGGTCCCATTCTTGCACAGGGAAGCCAATTAGACTGATGGTCAGGAGGTTTGTAATATTGGAAACTGTAAGGCAACTTTTCTGCCTTCTGAACATATTATGTTCATCTGTGAGAAGCCCCTTTCCCCTTCTGCTGAGTTGACTGCAATAGTTTTAATAATATCTCTAGCCTTTTTAATGCTGCAAGGAATTATATAATTTTTAGAATCTTTTAGTACATTTTCTATGAAATCATGATAATCATTAATATTGATTTCATAACTGAAAATTTCACCAAATGCAACCAATTGTCCTTCAGCTGCTCTCCATGGAACCATCACTTCTTCAATGTCCCAATAATCTGCCTCCTAATAATTTAGAAATTTTAATTGATCAGTGTCTTTAAATTAGTAGTCTGTTTTTAAATGTTCACAAACCATCAATCTTATCTTCAAATTGGTTACAATACTTTGTATAAGATTTTCATGAGGAAATCCCACAAATCGATGATTTTGTATAAAATTTATAATTTTAAAGATTATGAAGGTATCAACATTATTTCATATGAAACCTTTTCCTCTATAAGCATTTCAAATGTTCTCATTGATCTTATCACAAGTTTTTCAACCTTTATAATGTCTATGTTTATCGCTTGCAATGCATTAGAAAGGAGAGATATTTTAGTTAGCACATCAATCATCAAGGCCAAATCAGTGAGAAAATATGAGTTTTCAAGATGGACAGCCATACCGGAGTATTTTTGATTTGAACAGAAAAATTGATGTAGCACTGGATGAGCCCGCCACACAGCTAGGGTTGATCTTAAACTACAGGCAGCCCATATTGGTCCAAAAACTCTACCATTTTTATAATTTCAAACTCAAGTTGTTCAGAAATTTTGTTAAGTTCAATTAAAGTTCTTATTTGATTGATGGAAAACTACAATATATTTTATCAATAAAAATTTGAAAATGATTGATTTATTTTATTTCCCTAATAGAATCAACTAAAACAAGGTGCAGACGATGATTCAAACAGTGCCATATTACAATATTTGGAAACTCTTTGGCTATCCTAGTACTTACCCCAGATTTTCTCCCAAGCATAACTCTGGCTCCATCAGAGCAAAATCCAATTAAATGTTTCTACAGATAGTTCCTATGAAACCCAACTTTATTCAAACTTTCTATAACCAAACAATATATCATCTTTGCATCTTGTTTATTTAATTCTACTTATTCAAGGAAAATTGTTGGTGAGAAAGCTGTACCCTCAACTTTTAAGTATAGTATAAGAACTGGTTTGGAAGATACTGTTGAGGTTTCATCAATTATCAAACAGATTTTATGAGTTTTCTCAATAATGTTGGTAAATAAATGTTTCCTGATATTTTTTGCAATAAAATCTCCAATTGCAATTGCAGAATACAACCCTGATCCCAAATCTAATCCATTTGTTATTTCTAATTCAGTCAGATCTTCTATATATGAAAATGGTCTGCACCTTTGTGCCAGACTATCCACTGTAGTAAACACTCTACATGTACCACCCAGATATTTCTCAGTCATCTTCTCCAGTCCTTTACTTATGAGATCCTGCTTCAACTTCTCTGCACAATGCTTCAACTTCTCTGCACAGATGTAGTGAGCCTTAGATGAGAAATGTTCCTTCAATTTCTTTCTGAGGAAAGCTTTCTTTACTCCTTCCTGATGGTTCAATTTGGTAATTCTTCCACTCCTTAGCTCCGTGGATATTTTTTTCTTTGGTGGAAATTTCAAATCTTCTGCAATACTTGAAACCTATTTTTTTCTGGGAAACGTCCAGTCCATCATATTTTTCCCTGAATGTATTGTACTGCTGCAGTGTCCAGCAGTCAGGAAGGTTCCCTTCAATGTCTTATTCAGCTCTTCCAGTACCTGATGATGTGCTGCCTTCTTCCTCAAGTCATGGTGTGGATGATGTGCTGGCTCCAGTTTCTTTGATGGATGATGTGCTGGCTTTGCCTTTTCATCTTGGCAATGTGCTGCAAAAAAAAATTCAATAGTGTAGTGGTTTGGACTAGATTGTTGTTGTAAGTTGAGTGTGAAGGCAGTTGCAAGTGAAGAAAGCAGGTGAGGAATGGAGATCCGTAATATTCACTTACCTTTCACAGTCCATGACACAAAAGCTAGTTAGGGTTTAAAAGATGTTATGAAACAAGTTTCACCAGACAAGAATGAGATGGAGCTGAAAGTAGATTTGAAAATGACAGTCTATAAAAAAGATATTGCACTGTGTATACAAAAGAATGGCTGATATTTTCATAATTATAATTCATTAATTGAAAAAGAAACACTTAAAATGGAAATACCATTAACAAACCAAGGGAATTTCGTTTTTCTGTGCCAGTAATTGCACAAAAATCTTTCCTCGCCAAGACTACTTACCTGGACCAACAGTCCCGAACTGAATGCTCTCTCTATAGCAGAGAGAGAGAAGCAGGGGAAGCCATGTTTGGTCACCTACCTTAGAATGCAGCTAAAAAATATACTGAAGCTTTTTACAGCCTTATGTAGGTATATATAGTACCAAAAAAAGATAACAGTACAAAATCATCTAAGAAGTTAGTTTACAAATGGAATTGACAGGCACATTCACAGAGCAATACTGAATTCTTTTTCTGAAATTTATTCCTCAGTTTAAAAAACTGGAATATATGAATTCAGTATTGGGCTCTGCTAGTGTAGCTATTCAAGAGGATGTAGTCTCAAGGTTAGCAAAAATGGTAAAGCAACATATAGAATTAAATTTTAAGACCAGAAATATTCTTGTTGGCACTCACATAAATAAAGGGAATACAATTCATATTTAATGTTACATGTGTTAATAGTGGCTAGAATTAAGTTTGCACAACAGTGCAAAAACAAAGAGATCCCCATAGATGAAAATGAAATTAAAAAATTCCAATCTGCAGAAACAGATAGAGATAAGAGGTAGAAATTAGGCAGAGAATGATCATTGCTAGGTATGAATTAAATACAGAAGGTTGATAATTATAAACATGTTGATATAATTAACAAAATTAGAAATAAGTCAATACAAAGAAATTTAAGTAATTTTTCTGTTACACTGCTTTATTTATTGATATTTGTTTCTGCTTTGTTTTTTCATTCATGAAATATTTTATAATACTTTATAGGTATAATAGAATTATAGAGGTAAAGTAAAGTAGGGATTTATTGTTATAGAATAGATTGGTGATGATGAAATGAACATTATAAAGCAGATTAAGTAAAAATGAAGATTTACTCGCATAAAATGATGTAATATTAGTAGTCTAGTAAGTAATTAATAATGTTAATAATCTAAATATATATATATAGTGGATTTATGATATAAGGATTAATGCAAATTGGAAGGGAAAGACTGCAGAGATTGTGCACAAGTGATTTGTACCAACCAACACACTGTATGTAACTGAAGATGGTTTATGTTTTAAGGTTGTTTTGTTTATGTATAAAAAAAAATAAAACACTTTTATTTTTTAAAAATTTTTTTAAAAAAATTTATGTATGCATGCATGCAACTTCTTGTTACACTGATGTTGCTATATATTGATTTAAGCAGAAACAGATAATGTATAACATCAATGTAACAAGAAGTTCCCTACTACATTTTTTATTTATTTTTTATTATTTATTTATTTAATTTTTAGTATCTTTTTGTTTTTATTAATCATAAAAAGAAAAACAGATGCTCAAGAAATACAAAAATAAAAATTATTTTAGTATTCATGTTGATGTTTTTTTTCCTCTGCTTAAAGAAACATCAAGATGAATAGTAAAATAATTTTTATTTTATTTATGTATTTAATTAATTTTTTTGTATCTGTTTTTGTTTTTATTAATCATAATTTGGATTGCACCCTTTTCAGAGAAGTAAAAGAGGAATAAGGGGAATGAGTACTAATGAGTAGTTGTGCTCATTTTCCCCACAACAACAACTCTGTGAGGTGAATTGGGCTGCGAGAGAATGACTGGCCCAAAGTTACCCAGATGGCTTTCATTTCATCCGTAGAGGAGGTGGTGTTGCTATCTTCTATAAAAAGTCCTTACATCTAAGTTTCCCAATAGTTTGCTCTTCCTCAGACCATCGTCTGTCAAGTATCCTTAAATATCACATTTCAATTCTTACTATGTTCCAGAGCCCCAGATTATGACATCCAACATGTAAACTACTAACATGGACAACATCCTGCCCACGTTTTATCTTTCTTGTGACTTCAATCTACCTCATTAATTAAACTGGACCCTTAAAGAATGTACAACTGAACACACACATGCAACCTTCTACAATGCAGTAACAAATCTGGGACTGGAACAACTAGGGGCTTAGAGAGTGGCCCAAAGTTACACAGATGGCTTTCATGATCAAGGCGGAACTTGAACTCACAGCCTCTTGCTTTCTAGCTCAGGGGCTTAACCAGTAGACCAAACTGGCTCCCTTAGATACTTATCAAGCCTGACACAATCCTTCATCCAGTGCATCATTTATGTTCTTATATGAGATACTATAATTTATCAAATCCTAAAACTCAGATATTTTTCTACTGCTGAAAATATTTCTGATTTCCTCCTAGAAACAACTGTATGACTAAATACAATTGTTAGGAGGAAATCAAAAATATTTTTCTGGAAATTTGGTAATGTTAAAATAAAATCAAAGTATATCTGCCTGCGAATTGTTATAAATCTTGTATGATAGCGATTTATCAACTCTATTATATTAATGACAACAGAAAAAATGATGAATATGACAAAAATGTTAAATCTTCTCATTTTTATGACAAAGATTAAAAAATTATTGGAGTACCATTTTTAAATGTTTTGATCCACTTAATTATCATACCATCCACCCCTTGCTTAACTGGGTTTCTGATCACATCTCAAAATCGTTTTTTACTCTTTCCAGAGATCAAGTGATATCAGCAGTATTTCCATAATGTATTTAGGAAATGAAATAATATGTGAGGATGATTTGCATAGAGCACATAAATTACATCCCCCTCTTTCCCACCATCCATTTAGAAAGGGCAGTGATTGGAGGGAAGGACTTTTGGGGATGGAGGAGAGATTCTGCCTGGGGAAGAAGCAGATCAGAGGAGGAAACCTACAGCTGCATAAAAAAAGGGTAGGTGGGAGATTTGTACTTTCTGACTCCCCAAATCCTGTCAGTGCAGCATTACAGCGAAGTGGGCCTAGCTCAGATTTCCTCTCTGGGCCTCCTGGGAGAGGATTTCCCTGACAATTTTCTTCCTGACAAATCCCTGTTCCATCCGGAAAAACATGCGGTAGACCGGGTTCCAGTAAACAAGTCTTTATTTCTTACAATCAACAGTAACGGAATGGCTGGCTAAAGCCATGGCAGCCCTTTTTATACAGGCTTGCCTGCCGGCTTGTAGCCAATGATGTTTCTTTAACTTTGCCGTCTTTAAGTGGCTCCTTGGATTGATTCCTAGTGAACCAATCCACTATTGGCCTTTCTGGCCTATCAGAATGTACAACTTAGACTCTTCCAAGTTATAGAGAACACTCCTCCCCCTTTAGTTTAGTCCTACGTGAGTGATGTAGTTGCGCAGGTAGGTAGGGCTTCGTCTGGTCTTATTTGACCTGCACGGTTCATTTTTGCCGGGGACTTCGAGCGGTTCAGTCGGGATCGCTGTCTCTCTGGCTCTTCTCCATGGAACCGCCTGGAAGGGTGAGACAGCATGGTTGCTGTTAGGGATAACATTGTTCACCCTAACTGGTTTAGGTGAAATAATAACTATGAATCATAGTTAGTGTATGGTGGAGTGTATACAGCTTTAACTGTGAAATAGCAATTAAAGGAGTGGTTAAGAAAACAATATAAAAGTAGCAAGACTACAGCTTGCTCTCGCTCTGGCTTTAATGATCCCTGATTACTGCTTGGAATCAAGACTGCATTGCTCAAACGGGAGAGACAACAAAGGACTGATTTGTACGTGAACTGACATAGGATATTCTACATGGACTTTGCTAACTGAATATCCCTGAATGGACTGACTACATGGTAAATGACTATTGGACTTATATTTCACTATGCTATAAACTTATACTGGAATAAAATATATTCTTGATAGCACAAGCGTATCTGTTATTTTTACTGTATGTTAATAAACATACAAGCTTAGCTCACTCATTTATCTGTGTGCCTATCTGACTAACGCTGCACATTCTGTTTAGCTTGTCTACCTAACCCTGGTTGGGGAACCCAGGCTTAACAGTTGCTACTGCTTGAGTTGCTCAGGCCGGTGGTTTTGCCGCTCCCTCCTGGTTTTTCCGGACTGGTTGAGCTGGCTTGGCAGGCCGCATCCAGGATGGTTTCCACTTCACTTGGATTATTTCTGCTGGTTTCATCGAACCGTAAGTGCTCTTTTTGATTGGTTAGATGTTCTGGATTTATTTTTAATAGTTCTTTTTCACCCACTTTTTTATTTCTTTGTGTCCCCCCCCCTTCTTAGTTTTGTTTTCATCAATTTTTATTTTTTGAGGATGTGCGGTTGTATTTTGCTCGATGTTTTGGGAACGAAGCTGGTCTATGTGCCGCTTCCACTCTCTTCCATGATCCATGGTTAGTCGGGAGGACTGGGGGCCTGTTATTTGTGTAATTGTGGCTGGAAGCCAGAGAGAATCCCCGGTGAAATTTTTTGCATAGACTAGGTCGCCGATTTCAAATGTGCAGTATCGGCTGGATGAGTTGGGGGGTTTCTCACAGGTTTAATTTGGGTGCAATCTATCTAAATGGGATCTGAGTTTCCTCCCCATTAATAATTATGCTGGGCTTTTGTTCGTTATATTACTGGGAGTGATAAGTTGTAGTGTGAGTAAACGGTTCAGCTTGTCTTGGTCACCCCTATGGTCCATTTTTTCTAGGCCTTCCTTCGTATATCGGACCATTCTCTCGGCCCTACCATTCGCCGGGTGGGCCGGCACGGTTAGTGCATGATATATACCTAAGGAAGCTAAATACTGTTCAAATTGTATAGTGGTTAGTTGTGGCCCATTGTCGGACACCAGTACATCAGGCAACCCATGAGTTGCAAATAATTTATTTAGCTGTTTGATAACAGTGTCGGTTGTCGTGGATGACATTACAATAACTTCCAACCAATTTGAGTATGCATCTATGACAATCAAAAACATATGCCCCCTAGTAGGTCCTGCAAAATCAATATGGATTCGAGACCAGGGGCCTCGTGGGATCTCCTAGTCTTGTATGGGTGCTTGCGGTGGTGAGGGTCTAGTTCTCTGACACTTATTGCATGTAGCAACCCAGTATTCAATATCTTTGTCTAACCCAGGCCACCAGACATAGCTCCTAGCCAGGCTTTTCATTTTTACTATGCCTGGGTGGCCTTCATGAAGCATACCCAACACTTCTTTCTGCAGTCTGGATGGAATTATCACCCGATCTCCCCATAACAAACACCCTTTTGTATTGACAGTTCAGTCTGTCTAGTCCGAAAGGGTTTAAAATTTTCAGTTTTTTGGTTTTCTGGCCAACCTTTACCTACCCAATTCAAAATGCGGGCAGTCACTGGGTCTTTTGCGGTGGCTCTGGTGACATCATTGGCAGACAATGGCAGTTCAGAGCAGGCCTCTATTAGTAGGGTGGCGGTAGTTGGAGCCGGGTCGTCTTCTGTTGTTGGCAATGGTGCTCGACTTAATGCGTCTGCATGGGTGATTTGTTTCCCGAGACGATGCAGCAATGTATATGAGTAGGCGGCTAGGAATTCTGACCATCTCGTCATTTGGGGGGTTAAAATGTTTGGTGTGGGTTGTTTCCCGCCAAAATTCCTAGTAATGGTTTATGGTCAGTTACAATGGAAAATGTCCTCCCATAGAGGTGTTCATGAAAACGTTAACTCCAGCGACGATTGCCAGGGCCTCTCTGTCTAGTTGGCTATAGTTGCGTTCCGCTTTGGAGAGTGTTTTCGAGTAAAAGGCGACAGGTGCCTCTCTCCCGTCAGGCAATTGGTGGCTCAGGATGGCACCGACTCTGAACGGTGAGGCATCACAGGTGACCGTTAATGGGAGTGTGTTACTAAACTGAATAAGAATGGTGTCTGAGGTTAATAAGTCTTTTATGCTTTGGAATGCTTTTTGTTCTTTGTGACCCCAAGTCCAAACAGTTTTTTTATCCAGTAAACAATGCAATGGTTCTGCTATCGTTGCTTTGTGGGGGAGGAATACGTTATAAAAGTTTATTAGACCCAAAAATGCTTGTAAGTCCATTTTGTTTCTAGGCCTGGGTGCATCTTTAATTGCTTTGACTTTTTTTTCTGTAGGGTGTATACCCTGTCCATCAATTAAATACCCTAAAAATTTGACATGATCAGTAACTAGACAGCATTTTTCCTTTTTAACTTACAGGCCGGATTCTCTAAATTTTGTTAACACTTCTCTTAGTCTTGCTTCTAATTGGGTCATGTTTTTTTGCTGAAATTAAGACGTCATTAAAGTATGGAACGACCCCTTTTATTCCATTTAATAGGCATTCCATGAGGCTTTGGAAAATGCCTGGGGCAACGCTTACTCCAAATTGAAGTCTGTTACATTTGAATGCCCCTCTGTGAGTTACTATTGTCTGTGCCTCGGCCATTATTGGGTCTACTGGAAGTTGTTGATATGCTTGGACTAAATCGAGCTTGGCAAAAATTTTTCCTCCCCCAAGTGAGTGCAGTAAGTGCTGCACGACTGGTATCGGGTATGCGCTTTGCTGCAACGCATAGTTCAGGGTAGCTTTGTAGTCTTCACAGATGCGCACTGAGCCGTCAGATTTTACAGGTGTTACTATTGGTGTCTCCTACCTAGTGTGGTCAATTGGTTCTATGACCCCTTGCGCGATTAATTTGTTTAATTGTTCATCTATCTTGGCTTTTAATGCAAAGGGTACTCGTCTGGCTTTTAGCCTTCTTGGTGCTATCTGGGGATCTAAACTAAAGGAAATTGGGGTCCCCCGGTACCTGCCTAGAGTGCTGTCGAAGACGTCCTGGAACTCGTGTATCAGGTTCTCTTCCCAATCGGTTGCAGCTATTCGGCTCACTCCGGTCATTCTGATGCCCAATGGTGTGAACCATTCAATGCCCAGGAGGCTGGGACGGTCTCGGTCGACTATGGTTAGCGGCAGGACTTCGGTGTGCTGTTTGTAAGTGACTTTGAAGTGTCCAAACCTAACACAGGGATTCTGTTTCCTTGGTAGTCTTTTAGGATTAATTTTTGTTTCTGAAGTTCTTTTAGTCTTATGTTTGGAACTAGCCGTCTGATTGTGTTCCAAGACACCAATGACAGGAAGGATCCTGAGTCGACCTCCATCTCACAAGGGCTTCCTTCAATTTTCACTACAATTTTGCCTTTTCTCCCGCTTTCTGTCTGGGCGCTTCCGATAGTGACAGTCTGGTTGGTTTTTTCTCGGTTGCTGGTTCCTTTGCTACACTCCCATTTTCTGTCGGCTTGCCTCGATTCAGTTCTTAGCGGGGAATTACCCTGTCTGCTAGGACTATTGTTTTTACGATTTCTGCAAACTCTCTTGATGTGTCCCCTTTTCTTGCAAGCCTGACAGATGGCATCAAGGAACCTGCCCTCGGCTCGGGGGTTCCCTCCACAGCCAGCGCATTCCCGCCAATTTCTTTTTTCGTGCCTTTTTTTGTTTGCGTACAGGCGGTGGACCTCATCATCATCTTCTTCCATTTCTGATGATCCGTCGAAGTCTTCGTGGTGTGTGGTAGAGGGAGCTTGCTTCTTTCCCCTGGGTATGGTTGTCGCATCAGTATTGGCATTCATCAACTTCATTGTGGCCGCTGATTTTTTCACGGCTTCTGCAGCGGTGGCTTCCGCGATTGCTTCAGCCACAGTTATATTAGGTTTATTCAATAACTTACTTTGTAAGTTGGAGTCTTTTAGGCCTAAGATGACACGATTTCGCATGGCTTCATCCATACTCTGGAATTCACAAGCTCCACCCAGATGGAGGAGAGCCGCTACAAAATCAGCGATGGTCTTGTCTTCCCCTTGGACTCTTTTGTAGAACTCGTGTTTTTAAATAAGATTTGACACCACAGGCGCGTAGTGAGCCTTTAGCATTCGGTTAAGCTCAGACCAGGTCATCTGTTTCACGTCTCTGGGCTTTGCCAATGCCTTGGCCATTTTGAACATGGTTGGCCTACAATGTGTTAGGAAGATTGCCCTCTTCCGCTGATCCAAAATTTCCTCCATTTCGTTGCTCTCCAAAAACATCAGGAAACGATCTATGCATGATTCCCAATCTTCTTCATTGGGGTTGAAGGGTGCCGGCGGCGTGTTACCAGCCATGACTTTTAGCGTGGTTTTCTTGCCATGTGCTTGGTCTATGCTTCAGGATGATCCCACCCTCGTTGCCAGTGTTCTGTCCGGAAAAACGTGTGGTTGACCGGCTTCCAGTAAACAAGTCTTTATTTCTTACAATCAACAGTAACGGAATAGCTGGCTAAAGCTGCGGCAGCTCTTTTTATACAGGCTTGCCTGCCAGCTTGTAGCCAATGACGTTTCTTTAACTTTGCCGCCTTTAAGCGGCTCCTTGGATTGGTTCCTAGTGAACCAATCCATGATTGGCCTTTCTGGCCAATCAGAATGTACAACTTGGATTCTTCCAAGTTATACAGAACAATCCTTGTTTCTGATAACCAACCTGCTGCTTTCAGGGAGTTCATAAATCCCCTTTTTTCTGTTGTTCAACTATATTTTGTCAAAATCTATATTGTCAGGATATGATTGACAAATTGTTGTGAATTTTTTTCATTCACTTGTAAGATAGTGGTAACACCTATTTTCCTAATTAAGCATGTCTGTAAATTAGACAACTACAGAAGAAAGATTCAAATGTGAAAAAGTGTCTGGGATAATAAATAAAGTTTTCTGTTTTTAAAATTGCTGCATGTTTCCATTCTAGTTCCATCCTTTCCTGGAGAAGAATGAATTTGTCAATATTTCAGAGTTTAAACTCTACATGGACCCAAATGGAGAGTTAGCAGCAGATGTGACCATTTTGGGTTTCTTTGTTCTTCCCAGGGATGATCCCAGGGAAGAGACTGTGGCATATTTTAAAAGAAACAGACTTTCTATCAGCCAGGATGTTCTTTCACGGCTAAAGTTGCTCAACAAGGTAGGAGAAAGTTTTGGTGTCTATCCTGTTTTCCAAAGCCTGAGGTCCCATTTCAAGAGGGCTGATGCTATTCCCCAAAAGTGGTTGACTTTCAGCAAGAATTGAATCTGGGCAGTAGAAACCAGATTTTTTTCCCTTAGGCTGCTTGGGAGGCTTCAATATTGTTCCATTTTGTGGATCCCATACAATTAAGGATCTCCATCAAAGGGGTGAGAAACCCACAAGGGCTGGGAAATGTGTCGCTAGTAGCTACTGGTTGTTTGCTCCTTGTGCCCAGAATAGCAAAGAAGGCAGCAATTCTGCTGACCGGGGCCTGAATCCAGGCTTGGACTGTGTCGGGTGGGATTGAATTATGAGTGGACGGAGGTCCTTTTGGTCCCATTGGGGAAAGAAGCTTCCTCTCGTCCTTCTTGGGGAAAAGTGTCCCCTGAGGGGGCAGGTCCATCATCTGGGAGGCTCTTCAGGAGGCCAGACCTGGCCAGAGCTCTCCATGCCTTCCTTTCACCCTCCCTGGGATGGAGCAATGGGCCTTCTGCTCCTAGGAAGCAGCTCCAAGGCTTTCAGTTCACCTGAAATTATCAAGATTTTTCTGATATCACACCTTAAAATTATGGGTGTGAGAAGAGGGGAGAAATGTGTATTAATGGGGTCATGAGAAGGAACTGACTGGTTATCAATGCTGAAATCTTTTCTCAGTTCCATCCAGAGGTGGGATTCAAATTTTGTAACAACTGGTTCTGTGGTCGTGGCTTAATTTGTGGGCATGGCTTGGTGGTCACATGACTGGATGGGCATGGCTTGTTGGCCATATGACTAGGTGGGCAGGACCAGGTGGCCATGTGGCTGGCAAACCAAATACAAGTGGATCTCACTTAATGGCCAATTGCTTAGCAAGTATTCTAATTTATGACTCATCTCCCCACAGTTCCTTGACCTGTTTTTGGAGTTTTGACAACCATACATACACATACACATACACACACACAAACAGCCTTTTTTTTAAGGTAATTCCCCGTTAGGAGAATGAGCGCATACAGGGAGATGTATAGAGAGTAGTGTTGGAATAATACACACTCAGTACACAGATACACTCTACAGTTAATGTAGGTTTTTACTTCCAGAAAGATTTAAGCAAAGTCCAAAATAAGCAGTCCAAAAGTCATTCACAGGTTAATCAGTCAGTTTTTCAATCCAGCGATATTCCAGTAACAAAGTCCAGTGTCAAAAACAGTTAAGTATCAGATTTACATTAAATTCAGTAATATCAGTCAATTAGGAAAAATGGAACAATAGCAATACTTTCCAACAGAAGGAAATAAAATACACTCTCTTCTCTTCTGAGACTCAGACTAAGACAAACCAGGTTTCTGGCTCCATCTTATGGACATCTTGAGTGCAAATGGAACTCACCTTGGTTTAAGACGGATTGGGGCAATATTGGGGTTCACATTAAATGATATTGGGGACCCCCAGTACTTGCCTACTTGTCCGTTGAAAACCTCTTGGAAGTCCTTCATGAGTTCCTCCTCCGAGTCTGTTTCCTCGACATGGTTGATGTCCATCACCTCGATTCCTAATGGTGCGAACCATTCCAGTCCCAGCAGGCTTGGGCGGTCTCTTTCCATGATGGTTAGTGGAAGTTCTTTCCCATGATTCTTGAAAGTAACGCGGAAATGTCCAATTCCTATCACGGGGATCCGGTTCCCCTGGTAGTCTTTGATGGTTAGTTTTTGACTCTCCAGCTCTCGTTTTTGTTAGTTGGGCACTAACTGCTTGATTGTGTCCCATGATACCATGGAGAGGTAGGATCTGGAATCCACTTCCATGTTGCATGGCCTGCCTTCGATGCTGACCTGCACCTGCACCTTTCTGGCATTGGTATTGTTTGAGTGCCCGATGGTGACTGTTTGGTGTGTCTCTTCTCTCCGTCGGGCTTCGCTGAGCCGCTTGCTTTGACCCTTGCAGCTCCAACGGTTCTCTGTATGTTTGTCCCGATTCCTGAGGGACATATTGTCACATTGCCTTGGGGTGTAGTTTCGTTTGTTGCAGCAGACCTTGGCGATGTGCCCCCGTTTCTCACAGTACCGACAAATGGCATCTAAGAACTGGCATTCTGAATGGGGGTAGTTGCCGCCACATCCGGCGCACTGAAAACCCAACTTACAACCTCTCCTCTCCCATCAGTCTCACTCTGCTTGCAATCTGTGGATCTCCTCCTCTTCGTCTTTGGTATTGGGGGAGGAATCAACGTCCTCATGGTGTGCTGTTGTGGCTTTGTGACCAACCTTGGTTCTTTTCTCCGGTGATGAGTTGGCTTTCGAAGTTATTTACCGGTCCCTTGCGTTCATTTGCCGCATCTTGGCCGCTAACTTCTTTGTGGCCTCGACGACGGTGGCTTCAACGATGGCCTCAGTGACTGTAATGTCCACCCAAGCCATTAGTCTGCTCTGGAGTATGGGATCTCTTAACCCGAGAACCATGCAGTCTCTCAGAGCCTCGTCCATGTTGGAGAAACTGCACGCACCCCCAATGTTTCTTAGGGCTGCCATGAAATCCCGGATGCTCTCTCCGTCCTTCTGATCCCATCGGTAGAATTCATGTCTCAGGATTAGGTTTGGGAACAGCCGGAGCATAATGGTTTTGGAGTAGCCGGTCTAGGTCTGGCCATGCCATCTCTTTTATTTCTTCGGGCATGACCAGTGCTTTGGCCATCTTGAATACTGTGGGCCCACAGTCGGTCAGTAACACAGCTCTCTTCCTGTGGTCGTTTGCATCTTTCAAGTTGTTGCTCTCGAGGAACATGAGGAATTGATCGATGTATAATTCCCAGTCCTCGGTTGCCTGATCCAAGG
Source organism: Laticauda colubrina (assembly GCA_015471245.1). Classification (NCBI taxonomy): domain Eukaryota; kingdom Metazoa; phylum Chordata; class Lepidosauria; order Squamata; family Elapidae; genus Laticauda; species Laticauda colubrina. The sequence goes on from BLBF01000037.1 coordinate 23,245,286, forward strand.
GTGCGGGTGGCGAGTTGCTGCCGGCCATCTCATCGGTTGTTCAGCTCGGTTGCCACGTGCACGACTGGTCTCTTTGTCTCAGGATCCCACCTTCATCGCCAGTGTATAAGCGCGGGAAAAAGAGACTCGAGACCAGTGTAACTTCAGCTCGTTATTAAAGGTATAGATCTGTGCTGGACCTGCGAGCCACGGCAGCCCTTCTTATAGAGCTTACCAGTGGCTCGCATCCAATGACAGCTTTCTGAATCTCCCGTGATTGGCGCGGCCAATCGCGGTTGATTCTTTACAAACCAATCAGTGTCGATCTTTTGTCCAATCACAGTGAGGTCCGTATTAACAAATCAGGTGAGGGTATTCCAAGAATGTTAATATGGAACACCCTCCCTCCCTCCTTCCATGTATTTATCTATCCATTCATATATCTCATTCACTTTCTCCTCCCTCTATTTCTTCCTTTCTTTTTCTTTCCTTGTCCCCTCCTTCCATCTCACCCTTTCTTTGTCTATCCCTTTTCTTCCTTTTGCTTCCTTAGTCTGTTTCTTTCTCTTTCTTTATTGTTTCTTGTCTCTCTCTTCCTCTCTCATTCCCTCTTTTTCTCTCTTTCCCTCTCTTTTTCCCTCTCTTTCTCCCTTCTCTGTATCTCTCTCTGTGTGTGTCTCTCTCTCTTCCTCTTTCCCTATCTTCCCCTCTTCCCCCCACCCCACTTTGTGTGTGTGTGTGTGTAAAAGAGAGGCAGGAATATGTCTGACTAGGTCGGGTCTCTTTAAGAACCTCCTCAACTATGAACAGGCCCCTTCAGGGGACACTTTTCCCCAAGCAGGATGAAGCTTCTCTCCAATGTGACTGAAAGGACCTCCACCCAATCATGATTCAAATTCATCTGAATTCAGGCCCTGGTCAACAGAATTCCCTTGTTCTTTGCTGTTTTGGGCACAAGGAACAAAGAAACCTGAAGCTCTCAGTGACATATTCCCCAGCCCTTGTGGGTTTCTCACCAGTTTGAAGGAGATACTAAACCATAGATGGTTCACAAACTGGAGCGGAGCAAGAAGGTAATGGTGACAGTGGGGGATAGCGAAGCAGCCGGGTCCCTATCTTCCCCTCTCTCTCCTCCACTCTGTTTGTGTGTGTGTGTGAGAGAGAGAGTGTGTGTGTGTGTATGCGTCTGTGTGTGTGTGTGTGTGTGTGTGCTCAAAGCTTCAGCTGGGCCAAGCCAGCAAACTCTCCTTGGCGCACCCAGTTGCGGCTTTGAGGGAGAGAGAGAGAGACACACACACACACACATGCACACTCACACTCACAGAGAGACCCACAGAGTGGGGGACAGAGAGTGGAAGATAGGGACCCAGCCTCTTTGCTATCCCCCACCGTTGCCCTTACCTTCTCAGGTCAGGTGAGGGAGGGGAGGGTGAGGGGCAGGGCCAGTCGCTTCAGCAAGGTGAAGAAGTGGCGACCAAAGCCTGGGAATGGCAGCTCCCAAGCGGCTTTGAGGTCAGACAGCCTGGAGCAGCCGAGATATAAGTGAGCATTGCACCAGAGGTCCACCTGATCGCCCACTTTTTTGGTTTTGGCTTGATGGAGCTGCGGGGTGAGGCCTGGGCTGACATGTGAAAGCAGCGCCTTTAACTGCACTCACTTGTAAGTGTCCAAATAATCCAGTGAAGACACTGGAGGAGTCACTCAGGTAGACCTCCCACCTCCACAGTCTTCCCCCTGCAGAAAAGGCCATTCCCTGAGCTAAGAAGGCAAGGAGCTGTGGTTCGACTCACCCAATTCCTAGGACTACCCCAATGGTCCCAATTCGGCACAGACAGGGTGGCTCCCCCTTAGAATCCCCTTTTCCCTTGGTGCTCTGACTTCCCGTGGCCCACCACCAGCCTGAACACCAGGTTGGGCCACTGGAAGGTCACTTCCCTGCTTTTCAGCGGCACTCCTGTGCCAGCCACTCCAGGACCCTCTACCTCCTTCCCCAAATTCTCCTTCAACTTTGAAATGATGATGTCTGTTGCTGACAGGGGTGTGACTGGGTGGGCGTGGCAGGGCCAACCAGGGTTGATTGTTCTGGGTCCAACAAACAGACTGCGGGTGGGAGAGGGAAGGGATGGCAGGCAAATGGGCCATGTTCCCTGGTCTCACCCACACACACCTCTGCCCCCTGCAGACAAGGCCCAGCACTGTGGTGAATCCCAGCTAAATTTCGCTGTACTGGAAGACATGTGGAGAGGCTCATGTTCTTCTGCTGCTGTGAAAGCAAGAAAGTCTTTCTCGGCACAGCGAAAAGTTTGCAATTTCTCCTCCAATAGGGAAACAGGTGGCTCTAGGTGGCAGAGAAGCAACCATCTTGAATCCTGTTTCTCTCTGCTGCCCGGAGCTGTGCCGGGAAAGACTCTTTTGGTCTCTCAGTAGGAGGAGAACTCGAGACTCTCCACATGTTTTCCAGTACAGGGAAATGTAGCTCTGGTCCCCACCAGCCTGCATCTCTCCCCCTGCCTGGATTCACCGCAGCTGCTGGCCCTTCCCTGCTGGCAGTTAAGGTGATGGATGGCAGCAGCAAAAAGCAAGTGGGTTCAGGGGTAAAGGTAACCGGCAGTGGTGACTCACCCAGGGAGATCAGGCAGGGCCACAGTGGAAGGCATGCAGCAATGGCTGGCCTGGGGAGTGGAGAAAAGCTGGCTGCAGGCGATGCTGAGCATGCGCAATAAGGATTGACTGAGCAAGGAGGGGAAGGGAGCAGAGAGTGGCGGGGCCACTCTGTGGTGCGATTTGCCAGTTCTCCGAACTTGGCAGAATCGTAACAACCGGTTCTGTAGAACTGGACAGAACCAGTAGAATCCGACCACTGGTTCCATCTCTCCAGACTTTTCTGTTTAATAAAGTCCTTCTTTTTTTGGTAATGTGAGATGCCAAAAGCAAAAGGGAGGAACAAAGAAGAATCTTCCAGAAGTTATATCTCCAACCATTTGGAAATAGTGAGAGATTTTGTCTTAACTTCACTGAAGACAAGAGGCTAATATCTAAAATCTTGTCTAATGTCCATTTTTAATCTTCATTTTCCATGAACGTAGGGTCCTAACACATTTCCTTTGGCAATCTTTTTTTTTTTTTCTGTTCAGTCCTTTCCTCAATCTGAATGTGTGGAAAATTGTCGTCCTGGATTTGTCAAGAGGGCTCGAGAAGGAGAGCCAGTTTGCTGCTATGACTGCATTCCTTGTCCGGAGGGGACCTTCTCCACTCAGAAAGGTGGGTGACACCAGAGGAAAGGAAGGCCTGGTGGAACTAGATCCATCCAGAGCATTTTCATCAAAGTGTGAATTAAAACACACTTTGAAGCTGAATTGATTTCTGGTTTGTTTCTAAAATGACCCATTTCTGATCTAAAAAGAAGAACAAAAAGACTGTGAAGGAAGGGCTGGGTAGAGATAGGTGGCTGTGGCAGATTGGGCAAGCTTTACTACTGCCAGAGAAAATATTTCTTCTTTTTAGCTTGGATGTGTCCTTCCTTCCACATTTACTTCTCTTGGAACACCTGAGTTCCTTGAAACATGAGGAATGGTTTTAGGTCCCTCTTGTGAAAGGAGGATTGCAATGCAGTCTACATGGGTTCCCTTTGAGGAAAACTGAAAATGTATTTCTGATATACGAGATGCATCATGTGGTGGCATGTATAGTTATGCCTATATGTGACTGCACCCATATCACCACTGCTCCAATGACCATTCCAAATTTTTTGCAGCAGTCACTTGATCCGCCAGCCTCCTCTGAGGCAAGTATGACAAGAATTACCACTTGGCAGGTAAGTTTCTCGAGAAATATTAATTGATTCATAATTTGCCTTTAATAATGGAGGTTCCTATCAATATTCTGCACATTTCAAAGGAAATAGTTTAATTCCTAAACTTTCCCTCAATTTCATAGCCTATGAAAAATAAACCATGGCTATGAATTTACAAAAAGTGATACACTTATTTTCTGTCGCTAGAGATATTGAGAAATCTATCCCGGAAAATGTTCCCAAAGAATGTACAATATATCTTAAAATGCAAAGGACAAATATATATATATATATTTCCCACTTTTTCAGATACAGAAAAATGCACCAAGTGTCCAGATGAAAAATACCCAAATAAAGAAAGAGTCCAATGTATCCCCAAAGTTATAACCTTCCTCTCTTATGAAAAACTTCTGGGCATCATCCTTGTCTCTTTTGCTCTATTCTTGTTCCTAATCACAAGCCTTGTTTTGATCATCTTCATTCAATACCGAGAAACTCCCCTTGTCAAAGCCAACAACCGGGACCTCTCCTACATCCTCCTGGTCTCTCTCCTGCTTTGCTTCTTGTCCTCTTCTCTCTTCATTGGTCAACCAAGGAAAGCCACCTGCCTTCTCCGACAAATGGTCTTCAGCATCATCTTCTCAGTTGCCGTTTCTTCTCTCTTGGCCAAAACCATCATGGTGGTGCTGGCCTTCCTGGCCACAAAACCAGGAAACCGAGCAAAGAGATGGTTGGGGAAGACCTTGGCCAACTCCATTATCCTTTCTTGTTCTGCTGTCCAAATTATCATCTGCTCTATCTGGCTGGGAGTTTCTCCCCCCTTCCCTGACTCTGACCTCCACTCCCAGCCTGGAAAAATCATCCTGAAATGCAATGAAGGGGCCGTTGTCCTGTTCTACGTCACCCTCAGCTACATGGGCTTCCTGGCTGCCATCTGCTTCATGGTGGCTTTCCTGGCCAGGAATCTGCCTGGGGCCTTCAATGAAGCCAAGCTGATCACCTTCAGCATGCTGGTCTTCTGCAGTGTCTGGATGACTTTTGTGCCCACCTACCTGAGCAGCAAAGGGAAATACATGGTAGCTGTGCAGGTCTTCTCCATCCTGGCCTCCAGTGCTGGTCTGCTGGTCTGCATCTTCATCCCCAAGTGCTACATTATCCTTCTGAGGCCAGAGCTGAACACAAAGGAGCATCTCACAGCCAGAACAAATGTAAAAAAATGAGATATAACATCATTATGATAGTGGAAGAATTTTGAATGTTTCTTTTATTTGATTTCCATTTAGATAGTATGCAGGAGTCAAAGAAAATGATATCTTTATGTTTCAAAATGGGGAATTGTTCAATGACTGTTATTCTTCTAGTTCCCTCCCCTCTTAATAAATATAGCAAAACAGAACCTCTGTATAATTCAGAGGAATTCAGCTGTTCAGGAACAGCGAATGAACATGACACCTTATGAAAAACGATTGATGCACTTATTCCAACTAACAGCAGCTAACAAGTGGGTGGGTGGTGAGAGAAAGTAGGAAAAGAGCTCAGGAGGGATCTGTGGAATCAAACACCAGCCTGGTTGCCTGATCCTCTGCCTAAAAATGCCGAAATGATGTGAAATGCCATGTTTGACTGGCTCTCAGCTGAGAATGGAAACCTTCATCCCTCTTATATGAGTCTTTCTTGATTTCCTGATAAAACCTCCTTTTCAGAAAGAATTCAGCAGAACAGCTGTCTGGGATTTCAGCTTGGGATTGTTTTTATTTTTGTGTGTACTTCACAGCAAAAAAAGTAAAAAAAAAATTAAGTGTGTAAAGAAATTTCCACTGTATATATTTTTCTTTCATGAAGTAGAGAAATAAAATAGCAGTTTTCAGGTCCTTCAATTCTCAGGCCCTTTAATTTTCAGGCCCTTTAATTTTCCATTCTACATTTTGTATTTTAAGCATTTCTCTGCTCCTTCTCCAAGCTTGTCTTGTCTGTGAAGGGCTGGAGAAGATGTCCAGGGAAAGGGGACCTTGGGACTCTTCCCAGGAGGAGGTTGCAGGGATCCTGTCTCAAGGCAGCCACATCATTGACCAGGTCACAAACCTTCAGTGCTGCATAATGTTCATCCAGGTCCAAGAAGGGGCTGAATAAGTGGGGAGGGGACTTTCTAGGAAGAGGCACCCATGGAAGTTGCTCTGCTCTCCAACCACAGGGACTGCTGATCAACTGGGAATCAATTTTTATGTCTCATAAAAGTTCCTCACTGTGAATAGGATCCCTTTGCAAATTCCATTTTAAGGAGATAAGAAAAGCTCTAGGTCAGTCTAAGATTCACACAAATCTCTCTGGATCTCCCACAAGCAGTAGAAGAAGGCCCAGAGTTGTGGCTTTGCACCACAGGGAAGAGGCGTTTATCCAGAGGTGGAATTCAGTAGGTTCTGAGCAGTTCTGGAGAACTGATAGTGGAAATTTTGAGTGGTTTGGAGAACTGGCAAATACCACCTCTGATTGGCCTCACCCCCATCTCTTCTCTGAGTCCCAGCTGATTGGCTGGGTCTCCTTTGGTTGCCCAGCACAGGAGAATGGAACTGGAAAGCAGGTTAGTGGGGTGGGGAGGGAATGGGATTTTGAAGTAACTTTCCCCTGCCATGCCCACCAAGCCATGCCCACCAAGCCATGCCCACAGAACCAGTTGTGAAAGAATTTGAACCCTACCACTGCATTTCATAATTTCACTTTCCTCCATCACAACACACAATATTGGACACTCGGCCATCTCACACTCTAGGAATCTCCAAATTTAGTATCTCACATTAATCTGAGAAAATGTTTCCAACTTTCCCACCCTAATTCAATAAGAACTAAGGTGGGACTGGAATTCAAAAGTCTCCTGGTGATCTGGTCAAAGTCCCCCAGGAAATTCTCCTGCCTGAGGAGGATTAGAACTCAGAGCCTCCTGGACGTTGGCTCACACAACCAACAAGTAATGGGTCATAGATCCTAAATCAATTATTGTCAAGAAGCTCACTCAAATTGATTGGCAATCTGTGCAAAAACATTGGGGTTGTGTGGCGGTGAGGTAGAAGCAAGGTCTGCCTTTCACTTTTTGGAGAACAGGGTGAGTGACTTGGTATGTCTTTATCCCACCTCAAAGTAAAGAGGTCCTGTGAAGCAGGGTCTAAAGAAGGATGCTAAAGGAGGTTGCGCGAAGGCCCACGATTGTGGAGTGGGTGGCTGACGCTGGCCCTTCCGCAATTATGGGGGCTGGGTTGGGTAGCACAGGTGTGCTTGGCACTATGTGGTTATTCATGGTTCTCATGTAGTGTAAACAGTATCTAGGTTTTCCTTTGCTGTCTAGTTTGGGTTTTGGGACTGGGAAGATTGGGGTGTTGCAGGGGAAGGTGCATTTTTTCAGTTCCCCCTGTTCTAGGCATGCTTTTATTAACTTCTGCATGGACTCTATTGTTTCTGACTGTATTCTGTAATGGGGAATGGAGGGTGGTGGCCCTGTCTTTCCTTGAATTGTAACTGGGAGCAATCCTACTTCAGTGGGGTCTCATCCCCATGGAGAGGCTGGTAGGCTTCTGGGGTCTGTGGGCATGTGGCGTCTCTCTCAATTGGACCTATTGTGGTGAGGGGTATGTGTTTGACTGGGATGTCTAAGTGGACCCCCTCCGTAGTGCATATGATGGTTGCCCCAATCTTGCAAAGCAAGTCCCTGCCCATGAGGGACAGGGGAGATTGGGGACAGTTGGGGAATGGATACTGTAAGGAAAAGAGGGGTGGTTTTCCCTCCCACCCCCATTAAGTTCTCAGTTTAATGCGCTGGCACCACAGGCTCACCCCAATGACTGTTGCACCGGAGCAATGCAAGTGGCTCAATGGGGTGAGCCTGTGGAGCTGATGCATTGAACGATGGATGGATGGATGGACGGATGGACAGACAGAATGTAACAGCGGCGGCGGTTTGGGAAAGTAGAGCTACTTTCACAACATTCCTTTGGAAAAGTAGCTCTACTTTCCCAAACTGCCGCCACTGTTGCATTCTGTCTGTCCGTCCATCCATCCATCCATCCATCCATCCATCCATCCATCCATCCATCCAAAAGGTCTGTCTGTCTGCCTGCCTTCCTGCCTTCCTGCCTGCCTGTCTTTCTGACTACCTACCTTACTACTTACCAACCTACCTATCTACCAATCTATCTATCTATCTACCTATCTACCTACTTATCTACCAATCCATCCATCCATCCAAAAGTTCTGTCTGTCTGTCTTCCTGCCTGCCTGCCTGCCTACCTCCCCACCTATCCATCCATCCATTCATCCATCCAAAAGTTCACCTGTCTGTCTTCCTGCCTTCCTGCCTGCCTGCCTGCCTACCTACCTAGCCACCCACCCACCCACCACTCATCCATCCATCCATCCATCTATCTATCTACCTTCCTACCTACCTACCTATCTACCAACCTCTCTCTATCTCTCCCTCCCTCCATCCATCCATGTTTGGATAGAGCAAAGCCAGTCTGGGAGGGAGGAGGGAGAGAGAGAGAGAGGGAGGGAGAGAGAGAGACCTGATGCACCAGATTGAAATGAGGCCTAGTTTAGAGTGAGACCCTTTTCCACATTGAAACATCTTTGCCAGCACATTGAAACCTCTTTGGCTTCTCTTAAAGGTTTTGTGGACAAAACATGGTCAAGATTATCAGGAAGCTCTTACATTTTGTTGAGGCTTTAAACAGGATCCGTTGACCAGATTGCCATCCTAAAAAATTACTTTTCCCCAATGTATTACAGTGCCAATTCTGAAGAAGGCAAAACCAAAATGTACTGGTAGAAAACAAACTTACACACTCCCTTCTAACCCTGCTGGAGATTGGACTAGAATAGATATCTCATTATCTATCTCCTGCCTCCCTCCCTCCTTCTTTATTTCTTTTTCTTTCTGTCCCTTCCTTCCATCCCCACTCTTTCTTTGTCCCTTTTTCTTTCTTTCCCTTTTCTCTTTCTTTTCTTCCTTCTATCTCTCTCTCTTTCTTTTCTCTCTCTCTTTCTTTCCCTCTCTGAAGCTCACCCCATTGACTTAGTGTACCGCTCTACTCGGACTTGCTTGGGCAAGTCCCTCCGGTGCAGAGGGCTCAATCATGTGGACCTGCAGGGCTGGCACCTAGAACGCGGCAGTGGCGGCATGTTTGAAAATAGAGCAAAGCCAGAAGTCGGTAATTTTTGCTGCAAAAAATCACAAAAGCCTCTGGGCTATGCACAAGAAGGGACACACATGTCAATGAAATTCAGCAACATAAAATAAAATAATACAAATAAAATAAATCAGCAAGAATCGGCCAAGCATCCCTGATTAGATTCCATTCACTACAAGAATCTAATCAGAGATGCTTTGCCGATTCTAGTCCAATGACCTGCTCAAGAAGGGTTGGAAGGGAGTGTTTGTGTAAGTGTGTGTGTATGTGTGTGCATGGCTGTCAAAACTCCAAAAGCAGGTCAAGGAGCTCTGGGGAGGGCAGTCATAAATTAGAACCCTTGCTAAGCAACCGGCCATTAAGTGAGGACCACTTGTATTTGGTTTGCCAGTTGCCTGGCCAGGCGCACTCAGTCACATGACCACCAAACCACACCTACCCGGTCACGTGACCAGCAAGCCACATGCACTCAGTCCCATAACCAGCAAGCCATGCCCACCCAATCATGTGACCAGCAAGCTACACCCTCAAATTAGGCTACGCCCACAGAAATTTGAATCCCACCCTTGGATGAGTGGCATCAAGGATGAGTTTGTAGCACCAAAGGGGAGGTGGACTGAAAAAACTTGGGAATCCCTGCTTTAAACAGTGCCTGAGTGATAACTGAGGAAGTGGCTCCAGTATCAAGGAAATGCCCATATGCCTTTCCCCCTGTGGTCATGGTTAGAGGGGCCGCTGATCCTTAGGAGAACAGCCAGCCCTTGGAATGGGGCTTTGAACTCATTGTGGTTTTTCCCCAGTCAGGACATTTCAAAATCTTCCTGTCCCCCAGGTGGTTTATGTTTTCTGCACATAGGGGAAATTCCCAGGGGAAGGGGGCCTGGAGAGGGTAAAAACAACCCCTCTCTCTTTGGAAATTCTCCCCCCAATTGCATCTGAGATGTCCTTCTTTTCTGCACCAGAGGCATCGCCTGCAAAACCCTCCTGGATCTCCTTTTTGCTCACATTGCTGGCATCGGCCCATCTATCGGAAGGTTGGTGCTGCATTCGTCTGTTTGGGTTATTTAAAACAGCAAATGCTTGTAAATCCTCCCTTCTCTCTGCCCTCCTTCCCCTCTTCTTTTCCCTTCCCTTTTCTGCTTCTTTCCTTTCTTTCTCCTCTTCTTTTAGTCTTTCCCTTTTCTTTCAAACACAAAGTTTGTGATCCTGCGCAACTCCAAGATCTCTAAAGTTGACCAGCTGGAGATAATTGTATGACAATACCCCCTTATGATTCTCTGGTCTTTTTCACAATTTAAGTCCAGGTGGACCTTTGCTTCTAGGACCCAGATTCTTGTAGGTCTTCGAATAAATGGCCTTTCACCCTAGTGTATTCACCCCAGAGGTTAGCATTCCGATAGTCCCAGTCTGGGATCCTAAGAGGGGTTACTTGCCCTGCTGTGATTATGATAGGCCTCCTGGCTCTTTCCTCTGTCTTCTCAAACAATTTCAATTGCTCAACTTTGGTAAGAAGAATGTGTAGTAATTGAGTCATGTTTCCCCAAGACAGGTTGTGGCTTTCCCTGGTGGATTTTATGGCCATGATAACAGCGTGGGGGTCTGATTGGAAGGAGGGCATGTCCTTCTTCCAGAGAACTAATTCATATGGGGAAAAGGGTTTTTTTGATAAAACATAACCAAGTGGGCCTCTCTGTCACCCGGCTGCAGGCCTGCTCAGAAAAGGGGCCATGAATTTTGGTTCTGAGCTATCTGGGGCTGAAGGGGTTTGGGGGGATTTCCTCTGTTTTGGTCAGGTCTGGGTCCTTGGATCTGGAAAGTTCAGCCAAGCACTACCAGTAGGGTAACTGGGCAGGTTTTAGTCTATTTCTGAACACTTTCAGGGTTGAATGTTCTTGCCTTGTGTAAATGGTTGTGATTTAATTTTTATATTGTGTTTGGATTATTGACTGCCTCATGGTTTTTCATCTACCTGGGGAGAGGGTCTTCATTCACTACGGAAAACCCACAGGAATTAATTAGAGTTGGTTTTGCTATCAGGGGTGCCAAAATGATGTACTCAATAAAGTCTTGGTTAAAGAGAGATGATCATCTCGATATTGCTGGCTTGGTTGGGTTCATCAATCAGAATTTTGACACTTCTCTTTAGCAATATTTATTGAGATGAAAGAGAAGAGAGTTACAAAAATTACAGGCATTCAACCATTTCCCATTTGGAAATGTGTAGATATGATGTTCTTTGATTCCTGCATACTATCTAAGTGGAAATAATGTGTTCTTTCAAATAAAATCACATTTTACAACTCCTTTAATATCAGGGTGTTATGTCTCATGTTTTTACAATTGTTTTGGCTGTGAGTTGCTCCTTTACGTTGAAGTCTGGCCTCAGAAGGATAATGTAGCACTTGGGGATGAAGATGCAGGCCAGCAGACCAGCACTGGAGGCCAGGATGGAGAAGACTTGCACAGTCAGCATGTATTTCCCTTTGGTGCTCAGGTAGTTGGGCACAAAAGTCACCCAGATGCTGCAGAAGACCAGCATGCTGAAGGTGATCAGCTTGGCTTTGTTGAAGACCCCGGGCAGATTCCTGGCCAGGAAAGCCACCATGAAGCAGATGGCAGCCAGGAAGCCCATGTAGCTGAAGGTGACGTAGAACATGACAACGGCCCCTTCATTACATTTCAGAAAGATCTCTCCAGTCTGGGAGTGAAGGACCAGCCAGATGAAATAGATAATAATTTGGACAGCAGAAGAAGACAGTATGAGGGAATTGGCCATGCTGTTCCCCAACCATCTCTTCACTTCATTTCCTGGTTTCGTGGCCAGGAAAGCCAGCACACCATGATGGTTTTGGCCAAGAGAGAAGAAACGACAACTGATAAGATGAGGCTGAAGACCATTTGTCGGAGAAGGCAGGTGGCTTTCCTTGGTTGACCAATTAAGAGAGAAGAAGACAAGAAGCAAAACAGGAGGGAGCCCAGGAGGATGTAGGAGAGGTCCCAGGAGGAGAGGAGGAGAGGAGCTTTGACAAGGGGATTTGGTATTTAATGAAGATGTATTTAATGAAGATGATTAAAACAAGGCCTATGGTTAGGAAAAAAAGAAGGGCAAAAGAGACCAGGGTGGTTTTACTTTTCTTATATCTATCCATTTCATGTACTCATAACTATGTCTATACTCATATGTGTAATCTTACAAATGTTTGAATAAATAAATAAATAAATAAATAAAAATGATGCCCAGATGTTCTTCATAAGATAGGAAGGTTATAAGTTTGGAGATACAGTGGATTCTGTCCTCATTTGGATATTGATCATCTGGACGCTTGGTGCATTCTCCTGTATCTGAGAAAGTAAAAAAGCAATATTGCATTAATATTCTGGTTTTTTAACATTTCAAGAAATATCTTTTCCCCCAAGATTTGTTGCTTAACCATTCCATTGGAAAAAATGATAATATAATTTATTAATACCTTTATAGCTAAGGTATATGAAATTGGAGGATTTCTCATATATTTGGAATAAACAAAATGAGAGTTGAGGTTCAATGCAGGCTTTAATTTTCTATTAAAATGCTGTAGATTAATCCATTTCCACCAGGCCTTCCTTTCCTCTGGTATCACCCACCTTCCTGAGTGGAGAAGGTCCCCTCTGCATAAGGAACATAGTTGTAGCACCAAACTGGCTCTCCTTCTGGAGCCCTCTTTACAAATCCAGGAGGACAACTTTCCACACATTTGGAGTGAGGCAGGGACTAAGCAGAAAAAAATAGATATGCAAAAGAAAATGTGTTAGGACTCTCCATCCATGGAGGTAGACCTGGACATTAGATGTTCCAAACAGGTGTAGGAGATGTGACCCTGGCAGGTTCTTTCCTTAGTTTGTTCTTCCCTCTTGCTTCTGGCATAACACACGGCAATAGGGGACTTTTCTACTTAATAAATCCCGAAGAGCTGGAATTGAGAAAAGATTTTAGCATTAAATGACAAATAATCAGTTCCCCCTCATGGCTGTATTAAAATGCATTCCTCCACTGTTCATCTATCCATGGTTGGGATGAACATATTAAATTTTTGAATAAATTTGTAGTCAAAGATGTGCTAAATTGTTATTTTATTAGATTTATTTAAGTAGAATAAAATGTGGTAAAGAAGAAAACTTCTGACCAGTAGGATATGGAAAGGTTTCTTCTGGATTACAGAAAGTCTTGGAAAACTGCTCTTCTTTGGCCCTAGTTCAAAACAGTCTCCCAGTTAAGAGATAAAGGAAAACTTCCTCATAAATTATAGCTGATGATGTTACCTAGTTTGGGAAATTAAACATCTGCAAGGAAACAAGCAACCTCAGAGACACCAAGGAGCCCTCATGTCGACTCTGAGCTTCAAATGTTCTCCTTAATGAACACTAAAGGCTTCTGCATAGTTTGTAGAACTGCAGTGAAATTGAGGTGAGATCATGAGAACATGTCCCTGAAAAAGATCATGGTGCAAATCTTTGGCTGCAACAGATGGGACATGAGGATGAATCCTGGGTCAGAAGGAGATATTTCTAAGGCCCATCCAGTTATCCAGCAAAAAGTCCTTTGTGTTGAAGAACTGCAGTTAGGAGACTCCAGCTGGCATGGAAACAGGTAACAGATAATTAGAGTTTAAAGGGACCTTGTAGGTCATCTAGTCCAACCCCTGCCAAGTAAGAGACCCTGCACCATTTCTGACAGATGGCAGTCCAATCTCTTCTTGAAGGTCTCAAGTGATGGCGCTCCCACAACTTCCGAGGACAACTTCTGTTCCATTGGTTGATTGTTCTCACTGTCAGAAAATTTCTCCTTATTTCCAGGTTGAATCTCTCCTTGTTCAGTTTCATCCATTATTCCTTGTCTGGCCTACAGGTGCTTTTCATCCCTTTATCTCTGTGGCAGCCCCTCACTATTGGAAAACTGATATCCTGTCTCCCTTGGCCCTTTTCTTCCGTAGACTTGCCAGGCCCGGTTCCTGGAACCATTCATCGTATGTTTTAACCTCCAATTCCCTAATCATCCTGGTTGCTCTTCTCTGCACTCTTTCTAAAGCCTCAACACCTTTTTTAATAGTATGGTGAGCAAAACTGGATGCAGTTCTCCAGGTGAGGTCCCACTAAGGCTTTACAGAGTGGTATTGGTACCTCACTTTATCTCACTTGTATCTTCTGGTAATGCAATTTAGGATTGCATCAGGAAAGACAGATCCAAATTTGGATTCAGATTCAACTTTATTGTCATTGCACATAGATACGGCAATGCAGTTAACATCTAACCAGAATTGCAAGAACAGCAGTAAAATATGAATATATATACACAGATATACAGAATATAGAACTATAAATATACAGAATGTCTATGAATATGCAGAATATATGTCTAGAAAAAACAAAAAATATGTAAATGAGCATACAGAGAATGTGTGTGTGTGTTACTGCACTTGTATGACTATATACAACTGTACAGAATGTTTACAGACATATTGAACATATGTATAAATGCACAGATAATTTGTACAGAATATATTATGTATTATCAGGGGGAATATCAGTTTGTGTATGGGGGTAAATGAGTTGAAGAATTCAGTAAGGAGATCGTCGTGTGATAGAAGCTGTTTCTTAGCCTGGTGGTCTTGCAGGCACCTGAACCTCTTCCCAGGTGGAAGAAGGGTAAACAGTTTATGGGTTGAATGGGAGAGGTCCTGAACGATGCTGTGAGCTTTACGCAGACATCGTTTCCTCTGAATGTTCACAATGGCAGGAAGTGGGATCCCTATAATGGGTTGGGCAGTTTTCACCACCCTCTGTAATGTCTTTTTTGCCTTTATGGTGGAATTTCCGTACCAGACTGAGATACAGCTTGTTAGGATGTTCTCGACTGCAGAACGGTAGAAATTAATCAGGATAGCTGAGGAAAGGTGGTTTTTCCTCAGTAATCTCAGGAAGAAGAGGCGCTGGGGAGCTTTCTTGATCCGGCTGGTGGTGTTAGTCTGCCGGGACAGGTCCTCAGAGAGGTGAATCCCCAGCAACTTGAAACTGGAGACCTGTTCTTCCATTCTCCCGTTGATGTATATAGGAGAGTGTGTGTGACCACTCTTCTTCCTGAAGTCCACAATGACTCTTTGGTGTTGGTGTTGAGTAGTAAATTATTGTCAGTGCACCATGTAGCTAGGCTCTGCACCTCCTCCCTGTACTCTGAGTCATCATCATTGTTGATGAGTCCAATCACCATGGTGCCGTCTGCGAATTTGGTGATAGTGTTGGAGCCATGCAGAGGCCTACAGTCATAAGTGAAAAGAGAGAACAGGAAGGGGCTCAGCATTCAGCGTTGTACTCAGTGTGACAGTGGATGACGTGGAGTTATTCAACTTGACATGTTATGGTCTGTTTGTCAGGAAATCCAGTATCAAATTGCAGATAGTAGTGTTGATGCCAAGGTCACCAAGTTTAGTGATCAGCCTAGAGGGGATGACTGTATCGAATGCTGAACTGAAGTCAACAAACAGCATTCTTGCACAGGTGTCCTTATTTTCCAGGTGTGTTAGAGTGGTATGTAATGCTATGGAGACAGCACCTTGGTGCTCCTGTTCTTACTGTAGGCAAACTGGTAAGGATCCAGTGTATTTGGGAGACAAGTTTTGAGGTGTGCCAGGACTAACAGCTTGAAGCATTTCATGATTGTAGGTATAAGTGCTATAGGGTGGACCTGGATGAACTTTATGCAGCACTGAAGGTTTGTGGCCAGGCCAATGTTGCAGCTGCCTTGAGACAGGATCCCTGCAACCTCTTCCTGGGAAGAGTCCCAAGGTCCCCTTTCTCTGGACATCTTCTCCAGCCCTTCACAGACAAAACAAGCTTGGAGGAGGAGCAAAGAAATACTTTAGGTACAAACTGTAGAGTGGAAAATTAAAGGGCCTGAGAATTGAAGGACCTGAAAACTGCTATTTTATTTCTCTGGTTGAGGAAAGAAAAAAATACACAGTGGAAATTTCTTTAGATACTTTTTTTTAATTTGCTTTTTTTGGCTGTGAATTACATACAAAAAAACAACAACAACCCCAAACTGAAATTCCAGACAGCTGTTCTGTTGAATTCTTTCTGCAAATGGGGCTTTATCAAGAAATCTAGAAAGACTCATATAAGAAGGTTTCCATTCTCAGCTGAGAGCCAGTCAAACATGGCATTTCACATCATTCTGGCATTTTTAGGGAGAGGATCAGGCAACCAGGCTGGTGTTTGGTTCCCACAGCTTCCTCCTGACCTCTTTTCCTACTCATTCTCTCACACCCACCCACATGTTTAGCTGCTATGAGTAGGAACAAGTGCATCAATTGTTTTTTATAAAGTGTCATGTTTAGTAGCTGTTGCTGAAAAGCTGAATTCCTCTGAATTTTACAGAGGTCTCTTTAGCTATATTTATTGAAAGGGGAGGGTACTACAAGAATTCCAGTCATTCAACAATTCCACATTTTGAAACATATAGATATCATTTTCTTTGATTCCTGCATACTATCTAAATGGAAATCAAATAAAAGAAACATTCAAAATTCTTCTACTATCATAATGACATTATATCTCATATTTTTACATTATTTTTGGCTGTGAGATGCTCCTTTGTGTTCAGCTCTGGCCTCAGAAGGATAATGTAGCACTTGGGGATGAAGATGCAGCTCAGCAGACCAGCACTGGAGGCCAGGATGGAGAAGACCTGCACAGCCACCATTTGTTTCCTTTTGGTACTTAGGGAGTTGGGCACAAAAGTCACCCAGACGCTGCAGTAGACCAGCATGCTGAAGGTGATCAGCTTGGCTTCATTGAAGGCCCCAGGCAGATTCCTGGCCAGGAAAGCCACTGTGAAGCAGATGGCAGCCAGGAAGCCCATGTAGCTGAGGGTGACATAGAACAGGACAACGGCCCCTTCGTTGCATTGCAGGATAATCTCTCCAGGCTGGGAGTGGAGGTCAGAGTCAGGGAAGGGGGGACAAGCTCCCAGCCAGATGGAGCAGATGATAATTTGGGCAGCAGAACAAGAAAGGATGATGGAGTTGGCCAAGGTCTTCCCCAACCATCTCTTTGCTCGGTTTCCTGGTTTTGTGGCCAGGAAGGCCAGAACCACCATGATGGTTTTGGCCAAGAGAGAAGATATGGCAACTGAGAAGATGATGCTGAAGACCATTTGTTGGAGAAGGCAGGTTATTTTCCTTGGTTGACCAATGAAGAGAGAAGAGGACAAGAAGCAAAGCAGGAGAGAGACCAGGAGGATGTAGGAGAGGTCCCGGTTGTTGGTTTTGACAAGGGGAGTTTCTCAGTATTTAATGAAGATGATTAAGACAAGACCTGTGGTTAGGAACAAGAATAGGGCAAAAGAGACCAGGATGATGCCCAGAAGTTCTTCATAAGACAGGAAGGTTATAAGTTTGGGGATACATTGGACTCTTTCTTTATTTGGGTATTTATTATCCGGACACTTGGTGCATTTTTCTGTATCTGAGAAAACCAACCCCATATTTCGTTGTCCCTTGCATTTCACGATATATTGTACATTCTTTGGGAACAAATGATTATCAGGAGCATTTCTCAGGATGGATTTCTTAATATCTCCAGAGAAAGAAAATAAGTGTGTCACTTTTTAAAAAAAAATATCGATGAAATATTTTTGACAGGTTATGAAATTGAGGGAAGGCTTGGGACTTGAAAGATTTCCTTTGTAATTTTCAGAATATTGATAGGAACCTCCATTACTAAAGATAAATAACGAATCAATTAATCTTTCTAGAAAAACTTACCTGCCAGGTGGCAATTCTTGTCATACTTGCCTCAGAGGAGGCTGGTGGATCAAGTGACTTCTGCAAATAATTTGGAATGGCTATTGGAGCAGTGGTGATACAGGTGCAGCCACATATAGGCATAACTGTCCATACATTGTGTATCTCTTATCAGAAATACATTTTCAGTGTTCCTCAAAGGGAGCCCATATAGACTGCATTGAAATCCCCCTTTCAGGAGGTGGACCTCAAACAATTCCTCATGTTTCAAGGAACTCAGGTGTTCCTTGAGAAGTAAATGTGGAAGGAAGGACACATCCCAGCTAAAAAGAAGAAATATTTTCTCTGGCAATAGGAAAGTTTGTCCAATCTTCTACTGCCACGTCTCTTTATCCAGCCCTTCCTTCAGTCTTTTTGCTCTTCTGTATTTATAAGAAATCGGGCATGTCGGAAATAAACCAATTAAGCTTCAAAAGCTTAATTGTTGGAATTCAGTTAAGCTTCAAAGTGTATTTTAATTCACACTTTGATGACAATGCTCTGGATGGATCTAGTTCCACCAAGCCTTCCTTTCCTGCAGTGTCACCCATCTTTCTGAGTGGAGAAGGTCCCCTCCGGACAAGGAATGCAGCAAACTGGCTCTCCTTCTCGAGCTCTCTTGACAAATCCAGGATGACAACTTTCCACACATTTAGACTGAGGAAAGGACTGAGCAGAAGAAAAATAAGATTGCCAAAGGAAATGTGTGAGGACTCTTCGTCAATGGAAAATGAAGGTAAAAATGGATATTAGACAAGCTATTAGATATTAGCCTCTAGTCTTCACTTAAGTAAATAGAAAATTTCTCACTATTTCCAAATGGTTGGAGATATCACTTTTGGAAGATTCTTCCTCTCGTTCTTCTCTTTTGCTTTTGGCATCTCACATTACCAAAAAAAAAAAGGACCTTATTAAATAGAAAAGTCTGGAGAGATGGAACCAGGAGTCAGATTCTACTGGTTTTGTCCAGTTCTATAGAACCGGTTGTTATGATTCTGCACCAGTTCGGGGAACCGGCAACTCGGAACACTGGCTGACCCCGTCCCTCTCTGTTTGCCCCTCCCCTCTGCGCACAGTCCTTATCACACATGCACATCATCACCTGCAGCCTGCTTTTGTCCATTCGCCAGTCCAACCATTGCTGCATGCCTTCCGCTGTGGCCCTGCCTGATCTCCCTGGGTGAGTGAAGCTCTGTAAGCTCTGGGGCCCAGTTGCCAACCTGCCACTGCCGGTCACCCCATTTGCCTTTTGCTGCCACCCCCCCCCCAGCCCTAACCCCCAGCAGGGAAGGCCCAGCAGCTGCAATGAATCCAGGTGGGGGAAGAGATGCAGACTGGTGGGGACCAGAGATACATTTTGCTGTACTGGAAGATATGTGGAGAGTCTCGAGTTCTCATACTGCTGAGAGAGCAAGAGAGTCTTTTCCAGCACAGCTCCAGGTGGGAGAGAGAAACAGGATTCAAGTGATCTGCTTCTCTGCCGCCCAGAGCTTCCTGTTTCCCTATTGGAGGGGAAGTTGCACACTTTTCGCTGTGCTGAGAAAGACTCTCTTGCTTTCCCAGCAGCAGGAAAACAGGAGCCTCTCCAAATGGGATAAACGCAGCTGCTGGACCCTGCCAGCAGTGAGGACCTGGCCTCTTCACTATCCCCCACTGTCACCCTTACCTTCTCGCACTGCTCCATTTTGTGAACCATCTATGGTTTGGTATCTCCTTCAAACTGGTGAGAAACCCACAATAGCTGGGGAACGTGTCACTAAGAATTTCAGGTTAGTTTGCCCCTTTGGCCCAAAATAGCAAAAAACAAGGGAATTCTGTTGACCAGGACCTGAATTCAGGTGAATTTGAATCATGATTGGGTGGAGGTCCTTTTGGTCCCATTGGGAGAGAAGCTTTGTCCTGCTTGGGGAAAAGTGTCCCCTGAAAGGGCAGGTTCATAGTTGGGGAGGTTTTTAAAGAGACTAGACTTGGTCAGACTTATTCCTGCCTCTCTTTTACACACACACAAACACACATACACACACACACAAAGGCGGGGGAGGTAAGATCAGGAAAGAGGCAGAATGAGAGAGAGATACAGAGGGGGAGAAAGAGAGAGAAAAAGAGAGGGAAAGAGACAAAAAGAGGGAACGAGAGAGGAAGAGAGAGACAAGAAAGAAAAGAGAAAGAGAAAGAAAGAAAAGAGAGAAAGGAAGCAAAAGGAAGAAAAGTGATAGGCAAAGAAAAGGAGAGATGGAAGGAAGGGACAAAGAAAGAAAAAGAAAGGAAAAGACAGAGGGTGGAGAAAGTGAATGAGATATATGAATGGATAGATAAATACATGGAAAGAGGGAGAGAGAAAAAAAGGAGAGGAAGGAAGGACACAAGCCCTGGCTTCAGAAGACTCTTTGAAGCAGCACAGCAATCTAGGGCTGGCCTGCAAGGGATCTCAGAGGTCATCTAGTCCAATCCACTGCTCCAGCAGGAGATCCTTACAGAATCAAAGAATAGCAAGGTCAGAAGACTGTGTGTGTGTGTGCATGTGTATTTGTGTTTATGGTTGTCAAAACTCCAAAACCAGGTCAAGGAGCTCTGGGGAGGTCAGTCATAAATTAGAATACTTGCTAAGCAATTGGCCATGAAGCGAGGACCAGTTTTATTTGGTTTGCCAGTCACATGGCCACCTGGTCCTGCCCACCCAGTCATATGGCCAACAAGACATGCCCATCCAGTCATGTGACCACCAAGCCACACCCACAAATTAAGCCACACTGACAGAATCGGTTGTTAGAAAGTTTGAATCCCAGCCCTGGATGGAACTGAGAAAAGATTTCAGCATTAAATAATAACCAGTCGGTTCCTTCTCATGACCCCATTAACATGCATTTCTCCCCTCTTCTTACACCCATAATTTTAAGGTGTGATATCAGAACAATCTTGATAATTTCAGGTGAACTGAAAGCCTTGGAGCTGCTTCCTAGGAGCAAAAGGCCCATTGCTCCATCCCAGGGAGGGTGAAAGGAAGGCATGGAGAGCTCTGGCCAGTTTCTAATGCCCAGATTCAGTTCTCAATGAAGGTCAACCACCTTTGGGGAAGAGCATCAGCTCTCTTGAAATGGGACCTCAGGAAAGACGTCACATCTCCTACCTTGTTGAGCAACTTTAGCCACGAAAGAACTTCTTGCTTGATAGAAAGTCTCTGTCTTACAAAATACTCCAGAATCTCTCTCCTGGGATCATCCCTGGGAAGAACCAAGTAGCTCCAAATGAGCAGATCTGCTGCTACTTCTCCATTTGGGACCATGAAGAGTTTAAAGTATGAAATATTGACAAACTCATTCTTCTCCAGGAAAGGATGGAACAAGAATGGAAACAATTTTAAAAGCAGAAAACTTTGTTTCTTATCCCAGATGCTTTTTCACCTTTGAATCTTTCTTCTGTAGTTGTCTAATTTACAGACATGCTTCAATAGGAAAACAGGCGTTACCACTGTCTTACAAGTGAATGAAAAAAGTTCACAAAAACATGTGGGTCATATCTCAACAGTAGAGATTTTGACAGAATATAGTTGAACAACAGAAAAAAGGAGATTCATGAACTCCCTGAAAGCAAGAGGTTGGTTATCAGAAACAGGGATCTGTCAGGAAGAAAATTGTCAGGGAAATCCTCTCAGAGGAATTTCAGAGAGGAAACCTGAGATAGGCCCACTTCACTGTCATGCTGCACTGACAGGATTTGGGGACTCAGAAAGTACAAATCTCCCACGGACCCTTTTTTTATGCAGCTGTAGGTTTCCTCCTCTGATCTGATTCTTCCCCAGGCAGAATCTCTCCTCCACCCCCAAAAATCTTTCCCTCCTATCACTGCCCTTTCAAAATGGATGGTGGGAAAGGGGGGGATATAAGTTATATGCTCTATACAAGTCATTCTCACATATTATTTCATTTCGTAAATACATTATGGAAATACTGCTGATATCACTTGATCTCAGGAAAGTAACAAACAATTTTGAGATGTGATCAGAAACCCAGTTAAGTGAGGGGTGGATGGTATGATAATTGATAAAAACTCATTTAAAAATGGTACTCAAATAGTTTTTAGTTTTTTAATCTTTGTCATAAAAGTGGGAAGATATAACATTTTGTCATAATTCATCAATTTTTCTATGTTGTCATTAATATAATAGGGTTGATAAATTGCTATGATACAAGATTTATAACAATTCTCAGGCAAATATACTTTTATGTTGTTTAAACATTACCAACTTTCCAGAACAATATTTATGATTTCCTCCTAGAAACAACTGTATGACTAAAAAGCAGTAGAAAAATATCTGGGATTTAGGATTTGATAAATTATAATCTCTCAAATAAGAACATTAATGATGCACTGGATGAAGGATTGTGCCAAGCTTGATAAGTATGTAAGGGAGCCAAATTGCTCTGCTGATTAAGCCTCCAAAGTAGAAAGCAAGAGGCTGTGAGTTCAAGACCCGCCTTGGTCATGAAGCAGGCTGGGGGATTTTGGGCCAGTCTCTCAGCCCAACTCAACTCACAAGGTTGTTGTTGTGGGAAAAATGAACACACAACTACTCATTGGTACTCAGCCTCCGTGGCTTCTCCAGGGAAGGGCTTTTAATGATGGGGGATGAGTTAGTGCACTTAGTGAACTCAAAGAAGGTCTCAAAGATCTGGAAATCCAACAAGATGGGGCTGCTCTTCCCAAGAAAGTTTATTTGAGCAGCCTTTAGAGCAACTGGATATTTATATCGAATAAACCTGATGAAAGTCCAAAGGGAATTAACCTCTGAGAGCTGCAGCGGAGTTCCCAGACCCGTTTCAGGGGCCGATACAAAGAAAGGGCACCTGAGCTGAGACTGGGGCCCTGAGGACAAGGGGCCACTCGAACTGCAGTTCATGCAGAGGTGGCATTCAACCGGTTCTCACTGGCTCAGGTGAACCGGTAGTGGTGATTTGGCATGGGATGCCGAACTGGTGGTGACCCCTAGTTGGCCACAGCCCCAAACCGGGCCGCCCGCTTGTCGCATTCACTCTCCTAGCTTTCCCTACCACATGGTGGCTGTGGTGCAGATCAGGCAGATGTCCCAGGGCTGTTGCACATGCGCACTGTGTGTGCAGCTGCTACTCATGCAGTGTGCATGTGCAGCAGCCCTGGGACATCTGCCTGTCTGCTCTCCCTCCCAGATCACATTTTCTTACTTCTTCTGGTAGATGCGCCTTTTCCAGCCCAGCCTGGCCAGCCAGCAGGTGGGTGGGGAGAAGTCCCGGGGCTTCTTGCCCCCCATGTCGTGATGCGCCTGCAGGAGCCCCTTGGGCCGACTGAGCCGGGAGCCACCATTCCCAGGTTTCTACACTCCCGTGCTTGATCTATGCTTGATCTTGCCTGAAGTGGCTGGCCCTGCTTTCACCAT
Source organism: Laticauda colubrina (assembly GCA_015471245.1). NCBI lineage: Eukaryota > Metazoa > Chordata > Lepidosauria > Squamata > Elapidae > Laticauda > Laticauda colubrina. The sequence continues at coordinate 23,268,458 of BLBF01000037.1, forward strand.
CCCCTCCCTCTCCTGGCCTGACAAGGGATGGGCGATAGGGGAGGATAGCGAAGAGGCCGGGTCCCTATCTTCCCCTCTCTTCCCCCCACTCTCTGTGTCTTTGTGTGTGTGTGTCTGAGACAAAGAGGGGGGGGGCAAGAGAAGAAAGAAAGAAAGAGCAAGAAAGAAAGAGGGAGAGAAAGAAAGAGAGAGAGAGAATGCAGAAAGTGAATGAGATATATGGATGGACAGATAAATACATGGAAGGAGGGAGGGAGGGAGAGAAAAAAAAAGGAGACGAAGGAAGGACACAAACCCTGGCTTCAAAAGACTCTTTGAAGCAGCACAGCAATCTAGGGCTGGCCTGCAAGGGATCTTGGAGGTCATCTAGTCCAACCCCTGCTACAGCAGGAGATCCTTACAGAATCAAAGAATAGCAGGGTTAGAAAGCTCTGTGTGTGTGTGTGTGTCTTTGTGTTTATGGTTGTCAAAACTCCAAAAACAGGACAAGTACCTTTGGGAGATCAGTCATAAATTAGAACACTTGCTAAGTAACCGGCCATGAAGTGAGGACCAATTGTATTTAGTTTGCCAGTCACATGTCAAACTGGCTAAGCCTACTCAGTCACATGGCCACAAATCCACGCCCATCTGGTCACGTGACCACCAAGCCACACCCACAAATTAAAGCCATGCCCACAGAACCAGTAGGAAAAAAATTTGAATCCCACCACTGAGTTCACAGCCTGCTTTGCGGCATCTCCACTCAGGATTCAGGGATTCACTTTGTGATGCCTCTCCTCATAAAATATCTGGGAAATACAGAACTCTTTTATGTGCAACTGCAGTTATCAGATCAGTAGGAAGGAGTTTCTCTGAATGGGGCCAAATTCTGTTCTGCTGTAATGCAAAATTATGTATTTATTTATTTAGGACATTTATATTGCCACATATTCGCACATGACTCAGAATTATGCAGACTCTAACTGCCCATTGACTGTTGTTTATTTTTATTTTTCTCCATTATTATTATTATTTGTAATGCTGGTCTGTGCCTGCAATAAAAGTGGATTGGTTGAAGGAGAAAGCTGTGTTGGAGACATTTGCCATCTTGAGTTATTTGTACATGAATATATGTTTATGAAAACAATCTCAAAATCATACTTGACTGAAACTGAGTCTTGAGAGTAGACAAGGAGGAGATTATGAGAGCAGCTTCTCCAATTTACAAAATCTCCCAGTTGGACAAGGGAGGATTCAACCCTCTTCCAATGACTGAAAGAGGTTTTGGGAGTTAAAATCCTCCCCTCTCCTAGGACAATGAAATAGTTTAAGATATACTAAAAATGCAGAATATATTTCCCCTACAAAGAAAAGTAAAAACTCAGAGAGACTGAAACTCAGCCCCCCCCCCCCCACCTTTGCTAATGGACCATTACTCTGGCCTAGGCCACTCTATTTTACAAAGCAAAGATCTACTCCAGGTAAAGCTATAATAGGAATTGCCCAAACCCCTTTCATTACATCACCATCATCCAGCCAGGCTCAACCAAGCCTGGGACTCAGGACAGCCTGCAGAGTTGCCCCTGCATGGCCCCATGGGAGTCTGACCACTGATCAGAATACAAATTCAAATTCAAATCCCAACAGAGGGCATAAAACAATTGCTCTCTCAGCATCTCAGCCCTTCTTTCCTCAACCAGGGCATGTGCTCCTGTCCACCATTAAACCATCTTCCAAGCAGTCACCATGTTTCCAGCGTCTTTCTTCCCCACCTGGAACTGAACCCAGAAGGAGATTTCTTCCAATAGAGGCTGGACAGAAACTTCAGATCTGATTCTTGTTATTCCGGAGCGTCAGACAGGAGCAATTAGATGGTGCAAATCTCTTGACCTTTTGCAGCACAAGAAGGTTGAGATGTTCCCCTCCTTCCCCTCTGGATTCCCTCCAAAGGATCTCAGATTAATGGATCCCTATTGGGACCCCCATACTTACCATGGCTGCAGCATCAGAGGCCCCAACCTCTTTTCTTCCTCCTTCCTTCCCCTCCTCAATCTGGAGGAATAGGCGGCATTCATGGCCTGGGCCAAAGTCTGAATGACACTATGAATGAGGGTCATTTTTGATCCGTTTCCTGTTCCTTTTCTCCTGGGTCTCCAGTGGGGCTTTCTGGGTGCATCTTCTGCGGGCTTTGACAGAAAAGACATGGTTGGAAAGGGAACAGCGAAAATACTGATGTTGAAACTGATCTTCCACAAAGAAATGAGGTTCAAAGGCAGCATCCCTTGGCCTTCTTTTTGGCAGACAACCAAAGTTCAAAATACTGTGGATGTATTTGAGAAGTATGTGCTTCTTTATTGGATAATCTGCAAAATTTGTGAGGATCCAGACTTTCCCTTCAATGGGTTCTGGAAAACGCAGAAGTGCGAAATGGAAAGGAAGAATTCTGTCCAAGATGGCAACAAATTCGACGAAGTGAACAAAGACATTGACTTGTCTCCACTTAGAGAGGGCGTCCCTGAGGGGGAATTTATGTTTAGTTGTTGTGAATCACTGTGATATAACCACACAAATTCCACTCCTGACAAGCATCGGAGGGAAAGTCCTCATGAAATTCTCTCCATTCCCTGTGTCTGAAGCAAAGAGGCCAATCAGGGTCCATCTGAAATGGAGGAGCAGCTGGACGATTGCTTGGTACTGGATCCCTTCTTTGGTTTGCATCTTGTGGAAAAAGGGGAATCCATCAAGAGAAAATTGACTATTTGGGATATCGCATTTCATCTGAGGGCATAGAAATGGATCCAGAGAAGGTGCATGCCATATTGGAATGGGCTCCCCCACATACCAGAAAACAACTTCAGAGCTTTTTGGGATTTGCAAATTTTTACCAGCAATTTATCCCGACTTTTGCTAAGAAAGCAATGCCCATCACAAATCTCTTCAAAACTAAAGGAGAGCTGAAGCCAAGCAAGCCGTTGAAGTGGTTCTTGGAGTGCCAAGCAGCTTTTGAAAAGCTAAAATGACTTTTTGCTGCAGAACCAGTGCTAAAGCACCCAGACATGGAGGCTCCTTTAATGATTCAAGTCGATGCGAGTGATGTGGTCGTTGGAGCAGTGTTACTTCAAATCAACGTGAAAGGGACCTTACAGCCTTGTGCGAATACCTCCCGTGAACTATCTGAAACCGAGAGAAGGTGGGCCGTCTGGGAAAAAGAAGCTTTTGCAGTTCGTTGCGCCTTACTGACCTGGAGACATTTCCTGGAAGGAGCAAAACATCCATTTGAGGTATGGACTGATCATAAAAATTTGGAAGCCTTAAAAACACCTTGGAACCTGTCCCCTAAACAAGTCTGATGGGCCCAGTATTTCAAGTGGTTCAATTTCTCACTGAAGTACATTCCAGGGGGGAAGATCTTCATGGTGGATTCTCTCTCTAGACTACACCAATATAATAGTATTCGTCAGGAAGTGATAAGTCCAATTGTTTCGACCAAACATCTAGCCGCCCCATTGATCACCAGAGCCCAAAAGAAGAAACAAGAAGTGGATTTATCGAACGACCTAACCGCACAACTAAAAGAAGCCTGAAAACTTGATGATTGGTTCCTGACTCATTCGAATGACTATACGGTTAGAGATGGTTTGGCTTGGGTGGGAACCAAGTTGTATGTGCCACAGGTGCTGAGGGGCCAAATACTACAACAAGCTCATGATTCTAAAGCAGCTGGTCACTTTGGATTTGTGAAAACCTCACACCTGGTTAAGCAGCAATTCTGGTGGCCTACTTTGAAGAAGGACATTGAAGCTTATGTAGCTAGCTGTCCAATTTGTGCTTCAGCGAAGAGATCTCCTGGTTAGCCTGCAGGGTTGTTAAAAAATGTAGCTAGACCAACAGCCCCCTGGAAGGAAATCTCTATGGACTTTATAGTAGAATTATCCGAAAGCAGTGGAAACACGGTTATTTGGATGGTAACCGATTTGTTTTCCAAACAAGTACATTGCATACCTTGTTCCAAGATTCCATCTGCAAAGACGTTGGCTAAACTGTTTATTTCACATATCTATAGGTTACATGGCATAATCTCTGACAGAGGGGTCCAATTTACCTCAAATTTTTGGAAAGAGTTTCTGAAGTTGATAGGCTCCGCCCAGGGCTTAAGCTCCGCCCATCACCCCCAAACCAATGGGGCCTGTGAGAGGACTAACGCAGTGTTAGAACAGTATATTAGATGTTCCATAAATTATCAACAAGATAACTGGTCTGACCTACTACCATTTGCTGTAGTGGCATATAACAACTCCATACATAGTAGTATTGGATTTACTCCATTTAAAGTAGCTTCGGGACAAGATTTTGTACCCAAACCTGAACTTCCTCATGAAAGGCATAACATCCATTTGTTGGATGAATGGATAACTCAACTCCAGCTTAACTGGCCAGTAACACGTAAAGCATTAGATGAGGCCCATCAAGCTCATAAGAAGTTTGCAGACAAGAAAAGATCTCCACAGAAATTATATAAAGTAGGTGACAAAGTTTTCCTGTCCACCAGATACCTGCAAACCACTCAAAAATTGTCTCATGATCAATTATTGTCTTTATATTTTTCTCCTCTCTCTCTTTTAGGATTGACGGTTTTCTTTTTCTAGGAGGGCCGAATATCAGTCTTCAAGACCTTCTACTGTTGCTTTGCATCTTTTGGCTGTCATAAGAAACGGGGGGGGGGAGGGGAGGAGTCGGGGAAGTGTGCTGGAGGTGTTACATTTTTCTGTTGTGTAAATGAAGAGGGGGGAGTATACATCAGAATTAGGTTTCTATTTCTCCCTTAGCTTTCTTTTCTCTGCGCAACTGCAACCCGTTATCAAATTATGCCAAGGTCAATGGACAGAGGCCTCATCATCACCTGAAGATGCCCACATGATCATATTCACAATTTCTAATTGGAAGTTTCATCTGAACTATTGGGGGTGTAAACACTTCCATCATTTTTTTACATGTGATTTACGCGCCTAATTTCTCAGATTCAGAATTCTTTGGTTGCTACCACTTCATTTTCAGTAAAAGATAACTTTTCTCTAACTTAAAGAGTCTAAGAATTTCTTTCTTGGATTTTGAATGGAGCACCTCATGACAAAATGTTTTTAAAATATATAATCCTTCACAAACCTACTAAGCCTTAGGCCAACATTGATCCAAATCGAATCATCAATTATGCAAATGAGAGAGGCAACTACAATTGTTTCAATTACAACTTAAACAAAGGTCATTATTCAAGTGATGAACTCAGGAATGAACTGAGAAAGGAAAATCATCTGGATTTCATTAATTTTTTTTAAAAACTCCATCTTTGGATTTTACTCTCTTCCACAAAGTAAGGCAAAAAAGGGAAGCCATGGAAATAAAAATCATCCAGGAAATTAGACAGGTCCTGAGGAACAAAAATAAGTGAAATAAGAAGAAAAGAAGGAGAGTGTTAGAACTGCACATTGAGGGAATGGAACTCCATCACCCTGCATGACTTACGAAGAAGAAGGTATAGGAGGGCTCTTGAAAGGCCACATTATAGGTGATATTAATGTTTCAGTTATGACCACACCAATGAGATGGTCTCCAGGCCTGTAAAAGCTCCTTGGATTATTCCCATCCTGGTGCTCCAAACTCAATGGGCATTTCCTTCTCAGCTTCCCATAGAGTGATGGAGATACCAGCAGCAGCAGAAACAGAAGCAGGAGGTCCATCATTCATGGCATTAATCAATCCACTTCCTGTTTCTAACACAAACAACAGGAACAGTTGGAAAAAATTCAAAGACTCTGAGAAGTGCCAGTTTTATGTCATAATCCTATATATTGATCTTAATTGCAGCCGATTTTAAAATTGCTTGTGCCTGAAGTGAAATTTCATTTCCCATTCTTTGTAGCAATATTAATTTTGGGATAAAAGCTCATTAAGAAGCAGGAAAGTGACAACTTGTGGACTAGATCATTGGGTAAATAGGGAGAAAGTTATAGAACGGATGGAAATTTTTATTTTCTTGTCATTCGTGTATTATCTTACAATGTTCCTATAATACACCAAGTTTCTTTATATTTTGATGTTTCTTAGTTTTAAATAAAGAATGGACTGTAAAGTCTGCAGCTAAGATCTATCAATCCATATCTCTCTGTCTATCTGTCTGTCCGTCCATCCATCCATCCATCCATCCATCCATCCATCCATCCATCCATCC
>BLBF01000037.1:23279247-23293038 GCA_015471245.1 Laticauda colubrina
CTCCCTGTCATGAGGCGCCCATCTGATGCGGGATAGCAGATACCGCAGGCAGCTCTCGTAGATCTTGCTTTACGTTGTTCTTTAAGGCCCGGTCCCACTGACCGACGGACACAAAACGTATGCATAAAGGACACAGTGGATGAGCAAAATTTCAGGGGTGGCTCCATCCATTGTCATCCACTCTAAAAAGTGATGAAAATTTGCATAAACAGAACGGAAAAGAACGGAAAAGAATGGAAAAGAACAGACGTGGGTAGCATGTAGCGGGGATGTCAAACGGATGTTCATTGGAAGCCTAGCGGATGAAAGCAGATGGAAGCGGATGGAAGCAGATGACACCTCCGAAGTGGTTTCAGGGGGAAAATTTCAAAGTGGACGCATAGCAGAAGAGGTCAATGCATAGCGGATGAAGCAGATGCATCACGGACGCCTATAGGAAACAAAGGGGATGTCGCGCAGATGTATATCAGATGCAAAACGTTCATGCGTATGTGGGGAGTATGAATTGTGTCAGCTCCGCAGATATAAAAGGATGCAGCATGCACGCAGTCAGCATACAGGGGAAAGACATGCTGCCACATACATCTTGCAGAAACACCATGGTTTGTCAGTCAGGCAAGAAGAGGAAGCCCGTGCCTGCTTGTACAAGCCCTGGCGAAGAACCAGCATCCCACCCCCTGGCACTGACTCTGAAGCTGCTGCTGCTGCTGCTGTGGTGGACCAGCCCCAAGGCCCTCAAAGCCCTGCTGCTGAAGGCCCTGCTGCTCAAGCCCCTGAAGCCCCTGCCAGAGGGAGGAAGAGGCAAGGAAAGGAGAAGGGAGAGAGGAAACAGTACACTGTTTCTGAGGAGCATGGGGATGTGGTGCTGGAATGGCTGAGGGAGAACGAGTACCTCTGGAGAAAGGGCCACAGACTGTATCGCGACACCAAGAAGCAAGCAGCTTGGAGAGACAAGGCAGAGAGCCTGGAGTACATTGCAGAAGTACTCCTTGGATGGTGGAAGCACATGCACACCTGATATGGCAAGCTATACCTCAAGAAATCCAGGCAGGCCACTGTCACGCTCACTGACCAGGAGATGCACATCATGGCCAAGTCCAGTTTCCTGGAGGGTGAGATCTGCAACCGAGGAGCAGCCCCTCTGAGACCCCTCTCTCTCAGACAGCCCACAGCCAGCCAGTCCGTATCCAGCCAGGAGCCAGCTACCCTATCCAGGAAGGTGTCTTCAGAGGGCCCCACAGCAGAGAACCCCCCGACAACTGCACTCCCCATGCCGATGGACTTGGAGGATGATGCCATTGTCATAAATGGAGGAAGCAGCAGCAGCCACCAGAGGCCAACCCACCCCCACCCCCACCCCCAGCTCCAGAGGATGCAGGCAGAGAGGCAGACCGGAGGGCCAGGACCACAGTGTGCTGTTGGAGATCAGGGACACAATGAAGACCAGCACAGAACTTCTCTCTCAGCTGGTCCACTTGGACAGAGCATTCTCTAGCCGCCACACTTTCATCACCTATGTGAGTAGACCCTGAGGAACCTGTCCGAGGCCCAGTACCAGGTGATGAAGCAGAAAATCACAGCACTTCTGCACAACTCTCAAGGCCCAGCTGAAGCTGCTCCTACCCAGTCCAGGTCCACTCCTCCACCCCAGGCGATGTCACAGTCCTTCCATGGCTTTCAACCTTCCAAGGCTATGACTACCAGGACTTCCCACAGCAGAAGCAGAACTTCCCAGTCCAGGCCCAGGTTCATCGGATGCCACAGACGCCAGTCCTCACCCAGCTGCAGACCAGACAGCCCCACTACACTCCTCCTTCCTCCACCCCACAGCCAAGCCCGTCAATGGACAATCTGTCATCAGTATTGGGCCTGACATCTCAAGTCCTTGATGAAGGGCCTCTCAACCTCACAGGACTGAGTCAGCTCTTGGAGAGCTTCCTGAACACACCACCACCTGTTGTACTCTCGGGGCCAAGCATCCCAATGGTGCCTCAGACCAGTACTCAAGCCACAGCCACCTCCACAATCCCTGCCCACTTAACATCTGAGACCATGGACATGACTCAGAGTGACTGAGAATAGTGTCAGAGACTGAGTTGTTTACTTGTTAAGTTTATCTTTGCTTAAGACACTTTACTTGGTTCATTTTGCTTTTTTAATATAGTCATACAGTTTACCTAAGACAGTTAATAAAGGTTATCTTTGCTTAACACACTAAATTCAGTTTACTTGGTTCATTTTGCTTATTTAATAAAGTCATAAAGTTTACCTAAAAAAGTTTATCTTTGCTTAAGACACTTAATACAGTTTACTGGGTTCATTTTGCTTATTTTATAAAGTCATAAAATTAACCTAAGTAAGTTAATAAAGGTTATCTTTGCTTAAGACACTTAATACAGTTTACTTGGTTCATTTTGCTAATTTAATAAAGTCATAAAGTTTACCTAAGAAAGTTAATAAAGTTTATCTTTGCTTAAGACACTTAGTTTACTTGGTTCGTTTTTTTTACTTAATAAAGTGTTGGTGAAAATTTGAAAAAATGGTTAAGCCTTTGCATGCTTGTGGGATAGATAAGGATAGTTGTGGGATAGATAAACCGCCAGTGCAACCATAGTGGGACTGTATGGTCCACCCTCCCAGCTGCCACACATATGGCCCTTTTTTATCAATAACAATTTATTCATTGATCAACACATTTCAAAATAAACAAAGCTCTTTATTAATACTCTATTCATTGTAGGGCCACTCAACATACATGGCACAATCTCATCAGTGTTATGAGACAGCCTCAAGGAAACATAAAACAAAGCCTTACTTTGACACTTCTGTTTCAAAACCGCCGCTTATTCAGTTCTGTCAAAACTTTTACAGATTCTTTTTCCCTTTAGGGTGTCCTTTGAAGTCCTTTTAAGTCTTAGAGTAATAAAAGAACAGTTCTCACCAAACCAACACACTTTCTCTTTCACCTCTTCCATTCAGTGCTGTCCCAACTTCAGCAGCTTTTGAGGCTGCCCCTCTGCCGCTGGCAAAAGGGCTTCTCCTGGATCAACCAGGGACTTTGCGATATCCCTGGGATCTACAGGATGTGCCCTTCACTATCACCGTCTCTTTGGGACGGTTTAGGTCCGTTTGGACCGTCCAGGGGCAAAGACAAAACAATTTCACAAAATTTGGGACCTTTTCTATCAATGGCTAGATAACAAAATATAGTAATAGAATATGTAGAATTATAGAAAATAAAGAATATATAAAGATGTATTTTTTATTATTATTACTACATATATAAAATGTTATTAAGATAGATTTGGAAGGACTATATGAATTGTTATAAAATAAACTAAGCATAGTTATCTCGCAAAGTATGAATGAATAAAATTATGGTCAAATGATTGATTAATAATAACAGTAGGATATTCACCTTCTGATAATATGAGTTATTATGTAATGTAACTGTAATTGAGACAATGAAAATGTGCACAAAATTTTTTTAACCAACCTACACACTGTCTGTATACTTATGAAAGAAAGCTGGATGTTTTTATGCTTGTTTTGTTTGTCCGTAAAAAATCAATAAAACTTAAAAAAAATACATTCACATTATGCTGTATCTTACAACTATAAAAAAAAAGAAAAAGAAATAAGAATCTTAGATAATACTGTAAAACAAGATATGAGAATATTTTAAGAAAAATGAAATAAGTTATGATATGAATTGGAATTGGATAAGTGTAATGAATATAAGAATATTTGAGTTTATAGGAAAATGGAATATATAATAACACAATATGAAATTGAACATGAAAGATGAATAAGTAACTATGGTCATTTTGTACTGAAATGTAAAAACCTGGAACCATGCTGTTCACCAAAAGAAATGTTTTTTTTTAAATATAAAAATAAAAAAAATATTAAAAAAAAGAAAAGGGAAGCAGGGGAACATGGGATATGAGTTTCTGCATCTCCAGGTCTCAAAGAAGGAGGTTGAAAGAGGATTTTGCATGTCTGTTTTCCATCTGCAAAAGAAGCTCCTGAGCTCCCCTTCCCTACCTCCCTTCCCCACTTGGGGTGAGAGACTGCCTTGATTTCTCCATCTCTTTTCACTTGGTGGTCTCTGACTTCTCCTTCTCTGTGCATGTGTTTGGTTTTGGGTGCAATTTTTTTTCAACTGTGCAAAGTTCTGATAACTAGTTCTTCATTAAAGTTCAAATTATTCTTGGAATTTGGCCACACTATTACATCAACCCTTTGTGAAGGTGTCGGTGAGCATCAGTTTTCAAAATGAAGGAAATGTTGCTTCCATTTCACATCTGTGACATGCTCAGACATAAGCTGTCTCCCGGGATTGTCTCTTTAACCAGGATACCAACAAATGTCACACTTCTTTTTGTCTTCAGCCACAGGTGCCATGTATTCCCTCTGGGGCCAATTTCAAGAATGAAGCTCCCAAACCTCTCAATTCCAGATGACAGATTTAATTCGATCTCTGCCCCTGTCATTATGAACCATATAGGGATTATTTCCCCTTCATTTTCCTGCAGAGAAATGCCTAACAAAGTCTGAGTGCAAGAACTAGCTGACTTATCCAGGGATCCCTCCTGAGAGGGAGAATTATGATAAAAGTTTCGGCTCTGCTCTGTGGCCAAATCCTCCCAGGAGACTTTTGGCAGAGACAGGGAGTCTGTGGCAGCTTCTCTCTTCTCCCCCTGACCCTGGAGGCCCCAGATGGAAACTTTCCCTGCTGGAGAACTTGGCTTCAGGCAAAAAGTTTCATTGAACAATCTGAGAACTTTGAACTTCTCTCCTCCTGAAAGATCAGGGCTGCCTGGATCCCTTTTCAGCAAAGTTTGCTCCCCTGGAGAAAAGAAGGGCTGGGGGCAAATGGAGCCCCCCAAAAGCCCGTTTTCCATCTCTGCTTCCTCACAAGACGACCCCCTCCTTCCCGCCCAGGGGAAGCCGCGCAACATCGGGCGCAGAAAGCCGGAAGCGGCAGTTTCGGAGGAAGAAGGGCGCATGCGCGAGCGAACGTTGCCCGTAGCAGCTGGATGGAGAGACGATTCCACCTGTGAGGATCTTTTCCAAGGAAGGCCGGAAGTTAGGCATTCCTTTCCGCTCTAGGACGTCTTAGCTCTCTGGCCTTAACCCTTTCGCTGTGCCTCGAGCAGTCAGGCACAGATGAGGTGGACTACAGAACATACAGACACCGCCCGGTGTCACTTGGCGTTGCCCCTTTCTCGAGCCCCAAGACGCTCCTTTGTGGCCCATCATCCACTCCCCGCTCCCGTCAGGGCTCAACGCCGCGTCTGCCTCTTGTCCGCCTCTGCTTCTCTCCATGCCCAGCCTGATGGGAAGGGCGAAGGCTTCACCCCCCCCCCCCCCCCGCTGCAAGAGGGGGGTGGGGCGGGGGGGGGCCCCACGAAGGGGGTCCCTGCAGAGGGCAGTCTGGAAACGGGGGGGGGGGGGGTTTGGTGGAAGGCGGCTTATGTTGGGGGGGGGGGAAGAGGGGCAGCTGCACCTTCAAAAACACCCTTTAATCTGGAGGGTTTTCCCCCCCAGAGATCCCAGATCACTGCGATTGGCTGCAAAGGGATCCCCCTCGACCTCCAGGGGAGCTTCTCCCTGTCTGGACGGGTGTCCCTGCTCTCCCCCAGGAGCCTCTTTCCTCCCTGCAGCCCCAGGGATGCCATGCCAGCCCCAGGGGTAAAGGGGGGTCCCAGGCAGCAGAGCGGGGGAGAGTCTTCCGGGGAAAGAGGCCTGGGGGCCTCTGGCCCAGCCTCAGGACAAGCAGCCCCAGAAAGGAGGAAGCGTCAGTCTGGGGCTCCCCAGCCCCCCCCCCCCCACTTTAGGGAGGGGGGCTGCTAGGAGGGACCCTGGGAAATGGCGACTGCCTCCCCCGCCCTCTGTGGCCAGACCAGCCCTTCCCGGCCCTCCTCTCCCTGGAGCTGGGGGCTGGGTTCGATGGTGGAAGTAGGCTCCTTTCAGGGGAGCAGAGCTGCTCAGGCCCCCCACATGTCCCAGGCCTCCCTGCCTGCCTCTCCTGGGGCCAAGACAGGACAGAGCACAGGCCTCCCTTCCCCTTTCCTCCTCCGGTGAGGGCTGGCCAAAGGGCTGCAGAGGGAGAGGATCCCAGGGCTGGAGGAGGCTCCCAGGTCCTTGGCTCTTGATCCCTTCAGTGCTGACCTCTGCTGAGGGCTCTGACGAAAGGTGGGGGCTGCTCTCTGCCTGGAACAACCTGTTTCTCCCTTTGGGGAAATATAACAATCTACCCTCCTTAATATGCCTCAAAATAGCCCATTCTTCTAGGAGGGGGAGGGGGCTCTTCCCTGACAGAGTCCAGTCTCCCCTTCCCAGATTGTCTCAAGGCAAAGAGGGAACAGCCATCAGTTGGAGGAGCTTGAACTGGATCCCTGCAGAGAGGAGGGGTGAGGCTAGATGGTCTCAGGGTCTCCTTCACATTTAGAAAGATAAAACTCCGCCATGGTAATCACAAACCCCCACATACAGGAACTCATTTGGAAAAGAAGGCAGCATTTTCAAGCGAGCAGCGCTAAATATCCTAACGCCCTGGAATCTTCCCTTTGGAGCCTGGTTCCCTGAGTCCTTGAAGTGGGCAGATTGGCTGCGATGGTTCCCCTCCTTCCCCTCCGGATTCTCCCCCAAAGGGCCTCAGATGAAGGGATCCAGGGATGCTGGGAGGCCTCGGGTTGCCCTCAGGCAGAGGAAGATGGGAACAGGGGTGTTTCCCCACAACAGTCCCTTTCCTCCCTCACATCCCCCAGGAAGGAACACCCGGCCCCCTCACAGCCCAAGAAGGCCCAACTCTGGTCCCTCACATTAATTGGAGTCCCCCAAGTTTTACACCCTCAGTCAATAACTTCTGTGGTGGGACTGGAACCCAGAGCCTCGTGGGGATTGGTCCACCATCCCCCCAGGAATGCATGGAGCCTATGGGAGGATTAGAATGCAGAACCTCCCGGACGGTGGATGAAAGTCCCCCACCTCCTTTCAGGGGGCGCCCGAGGGGGGCAAGGGGCACCTGGACAGAGGCGGGGCTTCCGCACCTCTTCCCTCCTGGGCCACATCGGGGCTCCGTCTCCAGAGGCTGTACCACCCCCGCTGAGGAGAGCAGCCGGAGAGCCCGTTGGGCGGACAGGCTGGCTCTGGGTCTCCGCGGGATCTCGGGGTGTCTGCGGGGGTAGGGGAACCCAAGGCCCGGAGCTCTCGTGAAGGGACCCAAGAACCACGCAGAGGCTCCCGGAGCTTCTCCGGTGCCGAGCAGGGATGTTGAGGGGCCTCAGCTGGAGGGCCGAACGGAGCAATCGCTGCGGAGAAGCCAAAGAACCACCGAGAGGTTTCCTCCTCTTCACCCCCCATTTCACCCCCCGTTTGCCAATCTCGCTCCACCCAGCAGCTCCAAACTTTCCCCCTTTGGTGGCTCCAAGGCTCCCCTCCCTCCCTCCCCACAGGGGGCGCCCTCCCTCACCAGATGCTCTGCTCCCAGCGGGAGGAGTGGCGGGGCCAGGAGCGGCGCTCCTCGTGGACTCTTTCTCCCTCCCTCGGGGTCCCTCTCACTTCCACGGCAGCTGAATGAGGGGGCCGCTAGGGAAGGGAAGGAGGGGCAGGAAAAGCCACCCTTGCTGGCTGGCTGCTTCTCCACCCTGCTTGCACCTCCAGCTGAGACCCCCCAACATCTCTGCTTAGTACCGGAGACACTTCAGCCGCGCTGCCCAATGAGCCATGGAAGCCGCTGTGGGACACTCTACATGCCTCTTGGGCCCCTGCAGCTCTCTTCTCCTGTGGTTACTCTGCCGCCTTTCTTGGGTGTTTTGCCCGCTCCTGGCCCGCTGCTCTCCCGCTCCCTCCCACAGTACGAAGCAACCCTCCCTTCCCGCTCTCCCAGACAGACAGGTCGGCTCTCCCCCTTCTCGCCCGCCATGCTTCCTTGGCCCGGACCAGCCAGGGATCCTGAAATCCTCCCCCCTCCTCCCCCTGCCAAGACCCCTCGCCGCTCCTCTGATGGGAGCCGAAGCTCTCACCTCCCACACACTCTTTCCTCAGCACCTATTTCTCTTGAGCATCTCATCCAATCACAGCGCTCCTTGTTCCTTTGGGTCTGTGGCAGAATGAGGAGAGTAACGGGGTGCCAGGCGATTTGCCCGGATGGTGGTCCTGGAGGGAGGGACCTGGAGGCAGCCCCCCCCCCTGGCTCAGTGGGTCGTGTTACATATTAACATTCTTGTAATATCCTAACCTGGTTGGCTGAAACGAACTGCACTGTGATTGGCCGAAACGCACGACGATGATTGGTCAGTAAGGAATCTCCCATGATTGGACGAACCGATCGTGGGAGATTCAGAAAGCTGTCATTGAGTGAGAGCCGCCGGCTAGCTCTATAAGAAGAGCTGCCGCGGGTCGCAAAAGGCTACACAGATCTATAACTTGAATAAAGGGTTGAAGTTACGCTGGTCTCCTGCCTCCTGATTTCCCACACTTTTATACTGGTGATGCAGGTGGGATTCTGAGACAAAGAGACCAGTTGGGCACATGGCAACAGAGCTGAACAACCGATGAGATGGTCGGCAGCAACTCGCCACCTGCACCATTCGACCAGGAAACCAAGGACTGGAAATCTTACATTGATAGATTCCTCATGTTCCTCGAGAGCAACAATCTCAAGGATGCAAATGACCACCGAAAGAAAGCTGTGTTCCTGATCCATTGTGGGCCAGCTGTATTCAAGATGGCCAAAGCGTTGGCCAAGCCAGAAGATGTGAAGGAGATGACTTGGCCAGATCTAGATCGGTTACTTCGGAACCACTATGCCCCAGTCATGCCAAATCTGATCCGGCGACAGGAATTCTCCCGTCAGGATCAAAAGGACGGAGAGAGCATCGGGGATTTCATGGCAGCATTGAGGAGCATCGGAGGTGCGTGTGGCTTTTCAGACATGGACGAGGCTCTGAGGGACCGTGTGGCCCTCGGTCTCAGAGACCCTGTACTCCAGAGCAGGCTAATGGCTCGGGCAGACATTACAGTTACCGAAGCCATTGCTGAAGCCACCACAGCCGAAGCCATGGAGAAATCAGCGGCCAAGATGCAACAAATGAACGCAAGGGACTGGCCAATGACATCAGAGACCAACACATCTCCCGAGAAACAAACTGAAACTGGTCACAAAGCAACAACAGTGCACCACAAGGTCATCGAACTATTACCCAACACTGATGATGAGGAAGAGGAGATCCACAGATTGCAAGTGGAGCGGGACCGGCGGAGAAGTTGTAAGTTGGGCTTCCAGTGCGCTGGTTGTAGCGGCAACCACCCCCGTTCTGAGTGCCGGTTCTTAGACGCCATTTGCGGTACTGTGAGAAACGGCATATTGCCAAGGTCTGCCACAACAAACAGAACTCCAGCCCATGACAACGTGACAACATGCCTCCCAGAAATCGAGACAGATTCACAGAGAACCGATGGAACCGCGAAAACTGAAGCAAGCGGCTCAGCTAAACCAGATAACAGGAAGAAACCCATCAAATGTTCACAATCACCCATTCAGACAACTCCGACACAAGAAAAGTACACGTGCAGCTCAGCATCAAAGGCAGGCCATGCAGAATGGAGATGGACTCCGGATCATACCTCTCCATGGTGTCCTGGGACACGATTAAGAGGTTACTCCCCGGCTTACAGAAACAAGAGCTGGAGAACCAGAAACTCATCATTAAAGACTATCAGGGGAATGGAATCCCTGTAATAGGAATTGGATACTTCCATGTAACCTTCAAAAGGCATGGAAAAGTACTTCCACTCACTATTGTCGACAGAGACCGCCCAAGCCTGCTGGGTCTGGAATGGTTCGCGCCATTAAGAATCAAGGTGACAGGCATGTCGAGGAAACAGACTGGGAAGAGAAGCTGATGAAGGAATTCCAAGAAGTGTTCGACAGAAAATTAGGCAAGTATCAGGAGTCCCTAATATTATTTAGCTTGAACCCCAATATTGCCCCAATCCGTCTCAAACCAAGACGAGTTCCATTCACACTCAAACCAAAAATAGATGAACAATTAGATAAGCTCATCGCGCAAGGGGTCCTGGAACCAATAGATAATGCATGCTGGGAGACCCCAATAGTTACCCCAATCAAACTAGACAGATCCGTGAGAATTTGTGGGGACTATAAAGTGACACTTAATGCGCTGCAACAAAGTGCATACCCAGTCCCGGTGGTACAAAACCTCCTACACTCACTCGGGGGAGGAAAAGTCTTTGCGAAGCTCGACTTGGTGCAAGCATATCAACAGCTGCCCATCGATGCTGAGACTGTGGAAGAGTAAACTATCGTGACCCACAGGAAGGCTTTCCGGTGCAAAAGGCTCCAATTTGGAGTCAGTGTGGCACCAGGGTTGTTCCATAGTTTAATGGAACGGTTACTCCAAGGAATTAAGGGAGTCGTGCCATATTTTGATGATGTGTTGGTAGTGGCCAAAGACAAAAGACAATTGAGAAGCCGACTCAGAGAAGTCCTACAAAAATTTTAAAATGCAGGACTTAAAGTTAAAAAAGAAAAGTGCCAGTTATGCACTGAAAAAGTTGAGTTCCTGGGATATCTGGTGGACAAAGACGGAATCCACCCTACTCACAAAAAAATAAAAGCAATAAAGGAAGCCCCGAGACCTCAAAATAAGCCAGAATTACAAGCCTTTATGGGACTAATCAATTTCTACATTTTTTTTTTGCCAAAGAAGGCAACAACAATGGATCCTCTGCATAGGTTGCTTGACAAGACATCCGTTTGGTCCTGGGGCAAGCAGGAAGAGACTGCCTTCCAGAACATAAAAGATCTCCTCTCATCACAATCAGTCATCATCCAGTACAGCGAGTCCCTATCACTAACGGTAACCTGCAATATTACACATGTTGCATGAGGGACACCTGGGCATTGTTAAAATGAAATCCCTAGCCAGAAGCTACGTGTGGTGGCCAGGGATAGACAGAACCATTGAAACCTGGGTGGCAACATGTGACAAATGTCAACAATCCAGACCATACCCTCCCGCAGCACCAACCCTCCAGTGGGAAACACCAAGGGGCCCATGGTCAAGGGTCCACATAGATTTTGCGGGACCCACAAAAGGGCACACTTTCTTGATCGCAGTAGACACTTCCTCCAACTGGCTGGAGGTAAGCCTAATGTGATCTACCATGACAGATGTGGTTACAAAACAACTAAACAGACTTTTCGCCACCCATGGCCTACCTGACTTGATAGTATCTAAAAACGGGCCACAATTTACGGCATTGGCATTTGAGCAATTTCTCGCAGAATGGGGAATCCAACACGCATTGACAGTGCCCGTTCATCCGGCGGCTAACGGGCGGGCGGAACGAATGGTCAGATTCACCAAAGACGCTTCAGAAAAGATGGACACTGGAAACATACACGACAAAATAAATAAACTATTAACAATACAGCACATAACACCAAGTGCTAAAACCAATAAAAGCCCGGCAGAACTCCTGATGGGAAGGAAACTCCGATCCCATCTAGACAGACTACACCCGACTTACAATCCAGAAAAACCACCAGACTTATCCAGCCGGTACCGGGCATTTAATCCGGGAGACACAATCTATGCTAAAAAACTTTCAGGGGACCCACTATGGGTACCCTCTACAATAACCCAAGTGACAGGCCCCCGGTCGTACCGGCTGGAAACAGAGGACGGAAGAAACTTGAAACAACATGTCGACCAAATATGATCAAGAATAAGTTTAAACAGCACTGAAAACCCACAAACATCACAACCAGACTCTAATAAAAAAAACTAGAGGGGGGGAGAAACCCCAAACAATCATCAAAAAGAAAGAGAAAATACTACTACAAGACAACAAAAAACCGAATGGGCCCAACCAACACAAACCAAACCAGAAATACAAAGACCACTAAATAAAAGAAGAAACCAACAATACTCAGCGGAGAATGAAGGCAGCCGAAGGGTACCAGAGGAAAACGACCCACTCAGAACCTCGCTTGGAAGGAACAGTCAAGCCAGCTCAACCAGCCCGGAAAGACCGGCCGGGAACAGAGAAGCCGACAACTCGACCAAACCCAGTAGACCGGGTGGGAGTTGCGGCGAAAGGCCTGACTCACCCTTCCAGGCGGTTCCAAGGAGAAGAGTGGGAGCAACAAAGATCCCTTCCGAACTTGCTGAAGACCACGCAGCAACTGAACTGCGCAGGTCAAGTAGGCAAGTAAAAAGCCCTGCCTACCTACACGACTACGTCACGTAGGATGGACCATACCAAGAGGGGAAGGGTGTTACATCTTAACATTCTTGTAATACCCTAACCTGATTGGCTGAAACGAACTGCACTGTGATTGGCCGAAACGCACAACAATGATTGGTTAGTAAGGAATCTCCTATGATTGGATGAACCAATCACGGGAGATTCAGAAAGCTGTCATTGGGTGAGAGCTGCAGGCAAGCTCTACAAGAAGAGCTGCTGCGGCTCGCAAGAAGCTATGCAGATCTATACCTTGAATAAAGAACTGAAGTTACGCTGGTTTCCTGTCTCCTGATTTCCCGTGCTTTTACAGGGCGGGCAGGGAGGGACCCTCGGAGAGGAGGGGGGGCTCCTGCAGATATCCCACCTCCATCTTGTCCCCGGCCTTCCAAGCGATGTGCAGCAGCTTCCTCTTCCGCCGGACCCTCGCAGCCTCCGGGTCCCGGGGGATCATCTGGATGGCCTTGCAGTTCTGGGCATGGAGGCCTCTTGGGGTAGGGGAAGGGTGGGGGTCCTCCTGTCCTGAGATGCGTGTCCTTGCAGAGGAGCCACGGGGGAGCCTGTCGGTCAGGTGGGGCAGTTCCGGGGCTGCCCGGGTGACTGGAGCCCACGGAGGTCGGACGGGGAGGAATCAGCCCCACCTGAACCCCAATGCAAGGCAGGTCTCTCTCCCTAAAGTGGCTTCTCTCCTCTCGCTCTGCCCCAGAGGCTCCCTCACCTCCTCCGGGGTTGCCGCCTGTGGTTGGTGGGATGAAGAAGGACCTGATTCTGGGAGGGAGGAGGGGGGAGCTACGGGGCCCTCAGCCCCACAGCCAGAGTGAAAGGCAGGAGAGGAGGGTCCCTTGGCTGCCTCTCCTGGCTGCTCAGCCCTGCTGGCCCTGGAGGAGAAACGGGAGGCAGAGAAGGCCAGGGGTCCTTTCAGAGCATTTGGGGGGGAGTTGGGAGCTCTTGGCAGGGAAGCGGGTGGGGGAGGAGGTGACACTTGACTCCCCTCCCCCCAAGAGAGGGTGGACTCCCCCTCCCCCTTCCCAGGGAGGCTCCCCCCAGCCCCCCCCCCATTCCCTTGGAAAGAAATCTCCTTTTGTTCCTTTCAGCGTTTGGCTTTGTTCATTCAGAGCCTCCAATTTCCTGGTTTCCCTAAAAATGGGGGCTCTGCTTGAGTTGCGTCTCCCTGATTCTGCCTTTGATATTTGTCTCTCTTGTCTTCTTTCAGGTTCTCGGGGTGCAACCATGGTGATTCCTTCTTGGATCTTCCTTCCCTTCCCTTCCCTTCCCTTCCTTCCCTTCCCTTCCCTTCCCTTCCCTTCCCTTTCATTTTTGTTTTCTTTTTTCCTATTCTTTTCCTCCTATCTTCCTCATCTATTGACTTCAGTTCCTTCCCATCTTCCTTTTCTTCTTCCTTTTCCTTTCCTCCTCTAATTTTTTTCTTTCCTTTCCTTTCCTTTCCTTTCCTTTCCTTTCCTTTCCTTTCCTTTCCTTTCCTTTCCTTTCCTTTCCTTTCCTTTCCTT
>BLBF01000037.1:23293048-23306842 GCA_015471245.1 Laticauda colubrina
TTTCCTTTCCTTTCCTTTCCTTTCCTTTCCTTTCCTTTCCTTTCCTTCCTTTCCCTTTTCCTATTCCTATTCTTTTCCTCCCTTCATCTATTGACTTCAGTTCCTTCCCGTCTTCCTTTTCTTCTTCCTTTTCCTTTCCTCCTCCTATTTCCTTTCCTTCTGTTCTGATCCTGCCTTCAAAAGAAAAGCTCCATGGGTGACCTTGAACAATCCTCAGGGGAGTCTCAGTTCCCATGGAAAAGCAAGGGGAAGAGACCCTCCACCTCCTTTGTGAGTCTCTCTGACCCTGCCCCTTATTTCTTCCCCTCTGCTGCAACTTGGGGGACCCTGAGCGGGATTCCCTCCTGCCTCCGTCCAGACCATTCCAGGCATCCTGGCTGGGTCTGACGGTCAGCAGAGGAGCCGCTTTCTCTCTGGCCCCAAGCGGGCCCCCTCCCGTCAGACTCGGGAAAGGAGGGAGGGGCAGGAAAGACGGGGCTGGGGGGGGAAGTCTGAGGAATTGAGTGGTGGAGGGACTTATTTGGGGGGGTGCGTCTGCCTACTGAGATGAGGTGGACCCTGTTCTGTCTTTAAATTGCTGGCTGAATAAGTCAGCCTGACTTATACATTTGCCTGACTAAAGACAGTCAGGCAAACTCTCCAAAGGCTTCCATACAAAGTTTCTTCATTGCATCACAAGGCACCCTCAAGGTATAACTCACAGTTATGTTGAGATTCATCTAATGTCCAGATCTTTGTATCACTGACTTCACAGTGTGAAAGTATAGTGATCTTCATCCCATAATGATGGAGCAAAGGGTGAGACTCCAGCCCGCTGCCAGGGTCCAAGCAAGAGGAAAGGCAATTCCCCCAACCCAACCAAGGGTCAATTCAGTGACCAATCAGGATTAGGGATGTGACCACATGACATGAACTACATTTCCCATGGTGCATTAACCACATTTCCCATGTGACATTCCCTTAAGGGGACAGCTCCCAATTAACTATATACTGTCTGGACAGTACAAAGCGTTTGCTTTCGTGGTCTGGAGAGTATAACTTGGTCCTCAACACCAATAAGACCAAGGAGCTCATAGTGGACTATAGAAGGAACAGATCAGACCTCCAACCCTTGCTTATCAATGGAGACCGAGTGGAGCAAGTGTCCAGTTTTAAGTTTCTGACTGTTCCCTTAAAAGAGGACCTGACTTGGGTGCCCACATTGCAGCCCAGCAGAGATTACACGACCTGAGGCTTCTCAGGAAACAACCCCTGAATGGAAAACTGCTGGTGTCTTTCTTCCGCTGCACCAGAGAGAGCATTTTAACTTTCTGCACCTCTGCATGGTTTACCAATTGCACCAGATAGGAAAGCACTCTGGAGGGTGAAGGTCATTGCCCAGAAGATGTATACGTGCTGTAATCTGGAATCACGTTGCTCACGTGAAGAGATGTGTAAAAAATAAAAATAAAAAACTTTTTTAAAAAAAGACACCAGAGTTAAATGGTATTAATGCAGAAATGACAGCAAACTCCATAGCTCTGGGTGACCTTCCCCAGCAATCTCTGGAGACAAGAGACCATGTTGAAGGACAGTAGACGTCAAGTTCCTGGGTGTTGAACTCTCTTCCCCAGCATCACTTTCTGGACTTGCCCTGACAGGAAGGAAGGACCACAACCACAACAGAACAATGATCCCAGGGTTATATCTGTAATTTTTACTAACATGTTTTTTTTCAGCCTCTCCTCTACAAATGGAGCCCAGAAAAAGTTCAGGATCCCAAGAGTAGAAGTTGTTTCTTGCTGTAATTATGACCTTTGAGACCTGTGATGCTATATCTCCAGTTTTTGACTTTGATGTGGGCATTACACTGAAGCCACATGCAAAGGATCTTGTATCAAAAAAGGATAAATTCCTTGGGTGAAGCTCTCTGGGAAGAAGTCTTGGGACAGATACAGGCTCTGCTCTTGATTGCACCTTTCTCTCCTTTGCAGATGAAACTGTGTGATTCTCTGTTTAGATCAGGAAAGCCACTGGCACTTCTCAGAGTCTTTGCATTTTTCAACTGTTCCTAGTGTTTGTATTAGAAACAGGAAGTGGATTGATTCACCCCATGAATGGTGGACCTCCTGCTTCTGCTTCTGCTGCTGCTAATGTCCCCATCAGTCTGTGGGAAGCTGAGAATGAAGTGCCCATTGAGTTTGGAGCACCAGGATGGGTACAATCCATGGAGCTTTTACAGGCCTGGAGACCATGTCATTGGTGTGGTCGCAACTGAAACATATATGTCACCTATAATGTGGCCTTTCAATGGCCCTCCTTCGAAACCTTCTCCTTCGTAAGTCATGCAGGGTAGCGGAGTTGCACTCACTCCTTGTGCAATTCTAACACTCTCCTTCTTATTTCCCTTATTTTTGTACCTTAGGACCTGTCTAATTTCCTGAATGATTTTTATTTCCATGGCTTCCCTCTTTTGCCTTACTTTGTGGAAGAGAGTAAAATCCAAATATGGGGTTGAAAAAAACCCTGAAGGTAATCCAGATGATTGTCCTTTCTCAGTTCAATCCTGAGTTCAGCATTTGAATAATGACCTTTGTTCAAGTAGTGATTGAAAGAATTGTAGTTGCCTCTTTCAGCCCATTTCCATAGTTGCATAATTGATAACAAATTACAGATAATCAGAATTGGAAAGGAAATTGTAGGTCATCTAGTCCAACCGTCCGCCCAAGTGGGAGACCCTACACCATTTCTGACAAATGGCAGTCCAATCTCTTCTTGAAAGTCTCAAGCGATGGCGTTCCCACAACTTCTGAGGGCAACTTATGTTCCATTGGTTGATCATTCTCAATGTCAGAAAGTTTCTCCTTATTTCCAGGTTGAATCTCTCCTTGTTCAGTTTCCATCCATTGTTCCTTGTCTGGCCTACAGGTGCTTTAGAAAATTGCTTGACCTCTTTCTCTCTGTGGCAGCCCCTCAAATATTGGAAGACTGCTATAATGTCTCCCCTGGTCCTTCTCTTTACTAGACTAGCCAAACAAACGTTCATTGTATCTTTTAGTCTCCAGTCCCCTAATCATCCTGGTTGCTCTTCTCTGTACTCTTTGTAAATTCTCAACATCTTTTTTGTAATCTTGTGAACAAAACTGGATGCAATACTCTAGGTGTGGTCTTACTAAGGCTTTATAGTGTGGTATTAGTACCTCCCTTGATCTTGATTTTATCCCTCTGTTAATATAACTTAGGATTGCATTTGCTTTTTTGGCTGTTGCTGCACACTGCTGGCTCATCTTTAACTGGTTGTCCACTAAGATCCCAGGATCCCTCTCACAGTTGCTGCTATTGAGCCTGGCTTCACCCAGTCTATATGTGTACTTTTGGTTTTTCTTGCCTAAGGGTAGGACTTTACTTTCTTCTACATTGAATTTCATTTAGTTAGATATGGCTCAGTGTTCTAGTCCATCAAGATTCATTTGAATCTTGAGCCTATTTTCTTGGGTGTTAAGTATTCTTAGATCATTAAATTTGGATCAATATTGGCTTAAGGCTTAGCAGGTTTGTGAAGGATTATATATTTTAAAAGTATTTCTTGTTCCTGTTCACTATAACATGAACATTATTTTTACAATAGGAAGATTTCTGATTTTGAAACTATCCTACAATTATCTTTTGCTATTCAAACAGTCAACAAGAATTTCCAGTTCCTGCACAATCTCACCCTGGCCTACAACATCCATGACAACTATATAAGCACCTTCCATACTTCAGATGCCTTGCTGGACATGCTCTCCACTGGAGAAGCCAATGTCCCCAAATACGGCTGTGGGAGGAAGGAGAACCTCCTGGCTCTGATTGATGCAGCTGAGAGGGACATCTCCATCCAGATGTCAAGATTTGTAGGCACCTACAAAGTCCCACAGTTTGTGTGTGTTTTTCTCGATCTAAGGTGAGTGGGGTGATGGGTGGGGATGAACAACAGATCCAATATCTCCATAGAATTCAAAAGCTGTTTCTCAGAATATTAGGGAACTTATAAACTATGTTTTAGTCTGTTATGTTCATCTTCAAATTCACCATTAAAGGCCTGAAGAGCCATAAGGTCCCTGTGGAGGATATTCTACTGAATATTCAACTATTGAAAAACTATCCTCCATGAGCATGTTCATTTTGAGGTCTCCATGAGCATGTTCATTTTCAAATATCAATAATATCTTCCTTATCCAATTGGAATCAAGTTGGCAATAGTTCTGTCTATGTATAAAAATTATTAAATCACAGGATCTGAAGAATATCTTTGGGATGGATAAAAGGAGTTCAGCTCCTGCTCTCAGAGAGACAGTAAGTTCTGAATTTACAAAATTTCTACTTTGTATAAATTCAGGGTATATAATTATTGGATTAAAATTAAAGCAATGAAACAGGCAAAGTCCCAAAACAGACAAAATTTTCATGAAAAATTTATTGGATTGTACAACTGACAATTTGTGGAAGGAGTTGTGGTCTGTTAGTCTCTTGTACATCTTGAGAAAAAGCTGAAAAATTGTTCCACGAAGAATTTGGGACATAAAAGCTGAGAAAGAGGTTTCAATACTCAAATATAGCATATAATACTGCTTTATATCTTAGATCCAAACATGTTATCTGACATCTGCTACTTTGAATCTAATAGTTGGAATTGTAGGGGCGACACAGAAATCTATATTGCATTTTAATTGTTTTTTATTTAATAATATTTTGCATTCCATTTTTAAAGACAATCTTGTTAAATATTGAACTGTCTTAAAGATTTAAACCATGACAAAGGAACAAACTATTCTAATAGGTTCATCAGAACAAAATTGGGTTTGTCAATAAATAATATTTTGGAGTTGATCTGGCCCACATTATAACATACTATTCTTCATTACTTTTTCAGATCACTTCAGAAGCTCTGATTGATAAAAGGAGATTCCCCTTTTTCCACCCATTGCTCCCCAAAGAAGGATTCCAGTACCCAGCAATCATTCAGCTGCTCCTCCATTTCAGATGGACCCTGATTGGTGTCTTTGCTTCAGACATAGAAAATGGAGAGAATTTCACGAGGACTTTCCCTTTGATGCTTGTCAGAAATGGGATTTGTGTGGTTATATCACAATGATTCTCAGCAACTGGATATGTAGCCCCCCTCAGGGAGGCCCTCTCTAAGTGGAGACAAGTCAACGTCTTTGTCCACTTCAAAGAATATGATTCCATCTGGAGCAGAATTATTCCTTTCCATGAAACGTTTATGCATTTGCCAAACTTCCCCATTGAAGGGAAAGTCTGGATCCTCACAAATTTTGAATGGTATGAAATAAAGAAGCACAGACTTCTCAAATAAATCCATAGTATTTGGAGCTTTGATGATCTGCCAAAAAAAGGCCACCACGTGGTTTTCGGTCTCAGAGACCCCATGCTCCAGTGCAGGCTAATGGCTCGGGCAGACATTACAGTTACCGAAGCCATTGATGAAGCCACCGCAGCTGAAGCCACAAAGAAATCAGTGGCCAAGATGTGCCTAATGAATGCAAGGGACTGGCTAACAACATCAGATACCAACACATCCCCCGAAAAATGAACTGAAACTGGTCACAAAGCAACAACAGCACACCACGAGGACGTCGATCTATCCCCCAACACCGACGATGAGGAAGAGGAGATCCACAGATTGCAAGCAGAGCTGGACCGGCGGAGAAGTTATAAGTCAGGTTTCCAGTGCACTGGTTCTGGTGGTGACCACCCCCATTCTGAGTGCCGGTTCTTAGACGCCAATTAAGAGGTTAGTGCCCAGCTTACAGAAACAAGGTGGAGAACCAGAGACTCACCATTAAAGACTATCAGGGGAACAGAATCCCCGTAATAGGAATTGGACACTTCCATGTAACCTTCAAAAGGCATGGAAAAGTACTTCCACTCGCGATTGTAGACATAGACCGCCCAAGCCTGCTGGGTCTGGAATGGTCCGCACCATTAGGGATCGAGGTGACGGGCATCAACCATGTCAAGGAAAAAGACTGGGAAGAGGAGCTGATGAAGGAATTCCAAGAAGTGTTTAACAGACAATTAGGCAAGTATCGGGGGTCCCCAATATCATTTAGCTTGAATCCCAATATTGCCCCAATCCATCTCAAACCAAGACGAGTTCCATCGTCATGATGTCATATCATCGCCTGATGTCATCGCCCTCAAACCAAAAATAGACAAACAATTAGATAAGCTCATCACACAAGGGGTCCTGGAATCAATAGATCATGCACGCTGGGAGACCCCAATAGTCACCCCAATCAAACCAGATGGGTCCGTGAGAATTTGTGGGGACTATAAAGCGACACTTAACAACGCACTGCAACAAAGTGCATACCCAGGCCTGGTGGTACAGCACCTCCTACACTAACTCAGGGGAGGAAAAGTCTTTGCGAAGCTCGACTTGGTGCAAGCATATCAACAGCTGCCCGTCGATGCCGAGACTGCGGAAGCACAAACTATCGTGATCCACAGGGGGGCTCCAATTCGGAGTCAGTGTGGCACCAGGGGTGTTCTGGAGTCTAATGGAACGGTTACTCCAAGGAATTAAGGGAGTCATGCCATATTTTGATGATGTGTTGGTAGTGGCCAAAGACAAAAGACAACTGAGAAGCCGACTCAGAGAACTCCCACAAAAATTTAAAAATGCAGGACTTTAAGCCCATGTCACACTGCACCAATGGATGGAAAGAGGATGTAAAATGGAGAAAAACACTTGCCATCGATTGGTTAACGCGATGCATCCGTTCTGTACTCACTGCCTCCGTTTTTCATCCTCTCTATCCGTCCAGCATCCGGTGACTGACATTTCATCTGCTCAAAAAGCTTTGAGCTGCTCAAAACTTTTGGAGCGGAAAATGTATCCAACGCGTCCGTTCTGCATCTGCTAGGCATACGGTGAACATCTGTTCTGCATCCGTCATCATCTGTTATGCGTCCACTACATCCGCTAGGCATCCGCTGCGCATCCGCACAACTCAGATCCGCTCCAGCAGAAAGCAGACACAGGGAGGAAGCAGAATGGACGAGGAACAGACGCGCAGCATTAGTAGCACGGACGGAGAAAGGATGAAAGCAGATGCAGCTTGCAAAGAAAGCATAAAAACGGAAAAAACATTCACAGAGGGGACCTATCTCAGATATTAAGGATGTCTAGAGGATGCCTAGAGGATGTAAAAGGACACATAGGGGAAAACCTATATTGCCTATAAAAAGGGGGAGCAACTCACCTGGATCTCACTTTCAGACCAGCAGCCCTGCTGTGCAGACCTCTGCAGCCTTGCTCTTGCTCTTGCTCTTCCACAGCATCCAGTCATCTCCACCATGGATCGTAACACAGTCCTTTTGGTAGCCAACAGTGCGAAGCCATCTACAGGCTCTTTCAACTCTACTACGGGAAGAAAAGGAGGCAGCCAAGAAGCGTCTGGGTCCGAAGATGGATCACCAGAAGAGCAGAGGATGGACTGTACACCAAGCTGATGGTGGAGCTGAGGAACGAAGACCCTCGTGCATCCCAGAATTTCATGAGGATGCCTCCAGCCATGTTTGATGAAGTTGTGCAGCGGCTGACACCCAGGTTGACCAAGCAGAGCACCAACTTCTGGCCCAGCCTGGACCCTGGGCTTAAGGTGGCACTGACTCTGCGCCACCTGGCCTCAGGGACCACCTACAGGAGCATGCAGTACAGCTGGAGGGTGCCACACAACACCATCAGCATTGTGGTCAGAGAAGTGGTGCAGGCCATCATCGAAGAATACCTGGAGGAGCTCCTCCAGTGCTCCTCCACTGAAGAAGGATGGAAGAAAGTTGCAGAGCAGTGGTATCAGAGGTGGAACTTCCCCCACACCGTTGGAGCCATAGATGGCAAGCACGTGGCCTACAAAGCGCCAGCCAAGTCGGGGTCCACTTATTTCAACTACAAGGGCTTCTTCAGCATCGTCCTCTTTGCCATGGTCGATGCTGACTACAAGTTCATGTACATCGATGCTTCAGGCAACGGGTCAGCTTCAGATGCCCAGGTAAAGAACACCAGTGACCTCAAGGAGGGTCTGGAACGAAACCTCATCATGGTCTTCCCAGATCCAGAACCCCTGCCCAACGACACGCAAGATGTGTCCTACTTCATCGTGGGGGATGACGCCTTCTCCCTCAGAACCTACCTCATGAAGCCCTACACCTCCAAATGCCTCACCCATGAAGAGAGGATCTTCAGCTACAGGTTGTCCAGGGCAAGGTGGATGGTGGAGAACGCCTTTAGCATCCTGGCCAAGAGGTTCCAGGTACTTCTCACCACCATGCAGCATCGCCCAGAGACCATGAGGAGGATCGTGGAAGCTTGCTGCATCCTGCACAATCTCATGTGCACCCGCTACCCAGTCTTGCAGAACAAGCTCGTGGACCTCCAACAAGGCAATGGGGACATGGAGCCTGGGGAATGGAGGCAAGGGAAAAACCTGATCGACACTGAGGATGTGCAAGGCCCCAACAGAGCCTCACGTGAAGGGAAGAAGCAGCACAACCTCCTGAAACACTGGTGCAACTCCCCAGCTGGAGCAGTGGAGTGGCAAGACAGGATGATAGATGATTAATGGATGCTTCCTTCAGCCTGTCTCATCACACTGATGAGATTGGGCCATGTATGTTGGGTGGGCCTACAATGAACAGGGCACTTAATAAAGAGTTGTGTTTATGATGATATGTGTGGATCAATGATTACATTATTATTGATAATGAAGGGCCATAGGTGTGGCACCTGGGAGGGTGGACCATAGAGTCCCACTATGCTTGCACTGGAGGTTTATCTATCCCCACAGCTATCTCAACCCATCCCACAGATATCCTAACCCATCCCACAGGTATCCCTGCCCATCCCACAGCTATCCTTACCCATCCCACAAGCATGCAAAGGCTTAAACCATTTCTAAAAGTTTCCACCAAGACTTTATTTCCAAAAATAAATGAAGCAAGTGTGTGAAGCAAAGATAATCTTTATTAATAACAAGCTGTAAAAGAAAAATGACCCAAGTCAAGTGTCCAAATAAAGTCTACAGGTAGCCACCCAGTCTCTGGCACTCTTCTCTGTCACTCAGAGGTGTGCCCAGTCTCAGGGGTGAAGGGTCCAGGTGCTGTGGAGGTGGCTGCTGCTCGAGTGCTGGTCTGAAGCACCACTGGGGTGCCTGGCCCCAAGAGGACAACAGGGTACGGTGTGTTGAGGAAACTCTCAGACAGCTGGCTCAGCCCCGTGATGTTGAGAGCTCCTTCCTCCATGCCATGGGGTGTCAGTCCCAATACTGATGACAGATGTACTGAGGCCGGGCTTGGCTGTGGGGTGGAAGAAGGAGCAGTGTAGTGGGACTGTCTGGTCTGCAGCTGGGTGAGGAATGGCATGGGTGGCATCGGTGACGTGGGTGGCATCGGTGGCATCGGTGGCATCGGTGGCAGCAGTGGCGTGGGTGGCATCGGTGGAATCAGTGGAACCGGTGGCAACGGTGGCGTCTGATGAGTCTGTGCCTGGACTGGGAAGGGCTGCTGCCTGTGCTGCTGGACCTCCTGGTAGCCGTAGCCCTGGTGGGTGAGGGCCTGTGGAAAGCCTTGGAATGGGAGGGATATCACCTGGGGTGGAGGAGCAGACCTGGACTGGGTGGGAGCAGGTTCATCTGGATCTGGAGGGTTGTGAAGCAGCTTGGTGATCCGGTCCTTCACCACCTGGTACTGGGGTTCTGCCATGTCTGTGAGGGTCTGGTTGACATAGATGAGGAAGGGCTTGCTGTTGAAGGATGAGGAGTTGGTGTGGACCAGCTGAGAGAGAATATCTATGCTGCTCCGGATGGTGTCCCTGATCTCCAGCAGGACAGTGTGGCTCTGCCTCTCCTGTCTGGCTCTCTGCCTTTCTGAGGAGGTGGAGCTGGGGGTGGATGCGGGTATGACTGTGGTGGAAGTGCCGTCTCCTTTCTCCCATTGCACCAAGGAGTCCTCCACGTGCTCCGCCACGCTTAGAACAGTTGTCCGCGGGTTCTCCATCGTGGCACGCTCCACAGACACCTGCCTGGAGACAGGAGCTGACTCTCGGCCGGAAGAGGACTGGCTCTCAGCAGGCTGCCTAAGACAGAGGGTTGTGAGAGGGGCTGTTCCTCAGTGGCGGATCTCACCCTCCAGGAAGCTGCACTTGGCCATGATGTAGGTCTCTCTGTCCGTCAGCTTGACCACGGCCTGGCCAGATTTCTTGAATTGCAGCTTCCCGTACCAGATGTGCATGTGCTTCCACCAGCCGAGGAGCACCTCCAAAGTGTAGCCCAGGCTCTCCACCTTCTCTCTCCAAGCAGCCTGCTTCCTTTTGGTGTCCCTGTAGAGCCTGTGTTCCTTCCGCCATAGATAGTCATTCTCTCTCAGCCACTCCAGCACCTCATCCTCATGTTCCTCCTCAATGGAGTATTGCCTCCTCTCCTGTTCTCGCGTCTGCCTCTTCCTCCCTTTGGCAGGACCACATGGGCCCTCATCAGAGGGGCTTCTAGGTTGTAGGGGCTGCTCCTCCATACCACCACCACCAGCAGCAGGATCATCATCAGCAGCAGCAGCACCAGCACCAGGACCAGCAGGACCAGGATCAGCAGAAGCAGCAGCGCCAGCAGCACCAGCAGGACCAGGATCAGCAGCAGCAGAGTAAGCACCAGCAGCGCCAGCAGGACCAGGAGCACGAGGAGGACTAGAAGCACGAGCAGGACCAGCAGGATGAGCAAGACCAGGAGCACGAGCAGGACCAGCAGGACGAGCAAGACCAGGAGTACGAGCAGGACCAGCAGGACCAGCAGTACAAGCAGGACCAGCAGGACCAGGAGCAGCTTCAGCAGAGTAAGCACCAGTAGAGGCACCACCACCATAAGCAGCATCATCAGCTCCTCCAGAAGCAGAAGCAGCAGAAGCCCCAGCCCCAGAAGAGCAAGCCCGTGCTACAGAAGCCCCAGCAGAAGCAGAGTGAGGGCCATAGGGTAGGAGGGTGGCCCTGTCCCTCTTGCCAGGGCTGGCAGCAGATGGCTGAGGCTTGCTGTGCTTCCGCATGGTTGTTGGGTTGCTGGCTGGCAGGGAGGCTGGCAGGAACCAAGGCTGGCAGAAAGGCTGGCAGGGAGGCTGGCACCAAGGCAGGCAGGAAGGCTGGCAGGGAGGCTGGCACCAAGGCTGGCAGGCAGGCTGGTAGGCAGGCAGGCAGCAAGGCTGGCAGGCAGGCTGGCAGGCAGGCAGGCAGCAAGGCTGGCAGGGAGGCTGGCAGGGAGGCTGGCAGGAAGGCAGGCAGCAAGGCAGGCAGCAAGGCTGGCAGGCAGCAAGGCTGGCAGGCATGCAGGCAGGCAGGCTGGAAAGGCAGGCAGGCTGGAAAGGCAGTCGATGTGTCTGGAAGCAGGTCTTTCCTCTGAATGGTGACCTGCTTGGGAGCTGCTTCCCTTTATATCCACGGGGCTGACGCAATGCAACCTCCCCGCATGCGCAGTGAACGCTAGGCATCTGCTAGGCTTCTGCTTTGCATCCGGTAGGCTTCCGCTGTGCATCCGCTTCATCCGCTAGGCTTCCGCTGTGCATCCGCTTCATCCGCTCGGTGTCCGCTCTGCATGCGCTGTATCCATTCCGTGTCTACTTTTTTGCGCCCCCCCGGAAGCCTTGTGGATTTGCCATCCGCTCCCATCTGCTTCCATCCGCTAGGCTTCCGTGGAGCATCTGCTTTCCATCCGCCCTGCGTCCTCCCCCCATTCCTTCCTTTCCATGTTATCCGCTCTGGTTATGCAATTTTTTGCCCCTTTTGAGAGCAGATAACAATGGATGGAACATTTTTCTCATCCGCTGTGTCCTTTTTACAAATGTTTTGCATCCATCAGCCAGTGTGACAGGGCCTTAAAGTTAAAAAAGAAAAGTGCCAGTTATGCACTGAAAAGGTTGAGTTCCTGGGATATCTGGTGGACAAAGACGGAATCCACCCTACTCACAAAAAAATAAAAGCAATAAAGGAAGCCCCGAGACCTCAAAATAAGGCAGAATTACAAGCCTTTCTGGGACTAATCAGTTTCTACAATGTCTTTTCGCCACAGAAGGCAATAACAGCGGAACCTCTACATAGGTTGCTTGACAAGACGTCCGTTTGGTCCTGGGGCAAGCGGGAAGAGGCTGCCTTCCAGAACATAAAAGATCTCCTCATATCACAATCAGTCCTCATCCAGTACAGCGAGTCCCTACCACTAACAGTAACCTGCGATGCCTCTCCATTCGGCATCGGAGCTACACTAAGCCATACCCTGCCAGACAGGAGAGAAGCAGCGATTGCTTACTTCTTGAAAACACTATCAAAGGCAGAAAGAAATTATAGCCAGCTCGACAAGGAGGCACTTGCAGCGATTACTGGCGTGAAGTGGTTTCACGAGTACTTACATGGTAGGGACCTCACCCTCATCACCAACCATAAACCACTACTGGGGATCCTGGTGGGAAACAAGGCCACCCCCAACATACTGTCTCCCCAGGTGACAAGGTGGTCTGAGTTCCTTGCCACCTATACCTACCAAGTAATACATCGCCCAGGGAAATGCATCTCGCATACCAATGCACTAAGCCGTTGCCCCTTAACAGATTATGAAGATGACCCTGCACCCACCACATCCACCCTGCAAATAGAGACATAGCCCAACCTATCAACAACCGTGTCAGACATTGCGAGAGAGTTGAACTGGTTGGTAAAAGGGTGACCGGAAACAGAAAGCAGTTACCAGTTTTAACCCTTCCGAAACCGGCAAACTGAATTATCCTCCGAAAAGGAATGGATACTATGGAGCGATAGAGTGGTAGTTCCAGACAGCTTACAAAAAAAATATCACACATGTTGCATGAGGGACACCCGGGCATTGTGAAAATGAAATCCCTAGCCAGAAGCTACATATGGTGGCCAGGGATAGACAGAACCATTGAAACCTGGGTGGCAACATGTGACAAATGTCAGAAATATAGAACATACCCTCCCACAGCACCAACCCTCCAGTGGGGAACACCAAGGGGCCCATGGTCGAGGGTCCATATAGACTTTGCGGGACCCACAAAAGGGCACACTTTCTTGATCGCAGTAGACGATTACTCCAACTGGTTGGAGGTAAGCCTAATGCGATCTACCACAACGGAGGTGGTTACAAAACAACTAAACAGACTTTTTGCCACCCACGGCCTACCTGACTTGATAGTATCAGACAACGGGCTACAATTTACGGCATTGGCATTTGAGCAATTCCTCGCAGAACGGGGAATCCAACACGCATTGACAGTGCCCGTTCATCTGGCAGTGAACAGGTGGGCAGAACGAATGGTCAGATACACCAAAGACACTTTAGAAAAGATGGACACTGGTAACATAAACAACAAAATAAATAAACTATTAATAATACAGTACCTATCACCAAGTGCCAAAACCAATAAAAGCCCAGCAGAACTCCTGATGGGAAGAAAACTCCAATCTCATCTAGACAGACTTCACCCAACTTACAATCCAGAAAAACCACCAGACTCATCCAGCCGGTACCGGGCATTTAATCTGGGAGACACGATCTATGCTAAAAAAATTTTAGGGGAGCCACTATGGGTACCTGCTACAATAACCCAAATAACAGGCCCCCTGGTCGTACCGGCTGGAAACAGAGGACGGAAGAAACTGGAAATGGCATATCAACCAAATACGATCAAGAATAATTTTAAACAGGGAGAAGGCGGAGCTTCGTCTCGGTGTTACAGCTGCGATCTCGGGGCTCTGAGATC
>BLBF01000037.1:23316842-23385485 GCA_015471245.1 Laticauda colubrina
AAGCTGAACAGCACACATGTAAGTACCCGCGATAACTTAAAAAAACATATATATATATATATGGTAATAAGGAGAAAAAGGAAATTATTCGAGATTTCTATGGGCAACTATATAAACAAGAGAATATTGATGAGGAAAAAATTAAACAGTATTTACAGAATGTTAACTTACCGAAGATACCTAAAGAGACTGAAGAAATGTTAGAAAGTGATATAACAATGATGGAATTAAATGAAGCATTTAAGAGACAAAATAATGGGAAAGCACCAGGTCCAGATGGGCTTCCGGCAGAATTCTATAAAAAATTTCAAGAATCATTGAACATCCCATTGTTAGAAGTTATGAATGAAGTTATGTTAAAGAAGATGACACCCAAAACATGGTCAGAGGCTTATATTACACTTATTCTAAAAGAAGAGGCTGACCCGTTGCAAATTAAGAATTATAGACCTATTTCCTTATTGAATGCAGATTATAAAATCTTTGCTTCAATTTTAGCAGAAAGACTGAAAAAATATTTAAATAATTTTATTCACCCAGATCAAAATGGATTTCTGCCAAAGAGACAAATTAGAGACAATATGAGAGTAATCTTGGATACTTTGGAATATTATGAAGCTCATCCTGAGAAGCAAATGGCTTTGATATTCCTAGATGCTCAAAAGGCATTTGACAACGTGAACTGGAGATTTATGTTATTACTATTGGAACAGATGGGTTTTGCCAGAAAATTTATTCAAGCAATAGAAGCCATATATAATAAACAGACAGCAAAGGTAATGATGGAGGGAGAATTTACAGATCTTATTAATATAAGAAAAGGCACAAGAGAAGGGTGTCCCTTATCTCCTTTGTTATTTGTATTGACTTTGGAAGTGTTGAATAGAAATATTAGGGATGACAAAAGTATAAAAGGAATGAAAATTAAAAAGGAAGAATTCAAACTACAAGCTTTTGCTGACGATTTAGCTTTTATTCTGGAAGACCCGTTAGAAACCGCTCTAAAGTTATTGGAAAAGATAGAGACATATGGTGAGATGGCTGGCTTGAAAATAAATAAAGATAAAACAAAGATTCTGACAAAAAACATGTTACTGAGACAAAGAGAAGAACTGACAGATCTTTTGAAAATCCAAGTTACAAATAAGGTTAAGTATCTGGGGATATATTTGACAGCAAGATGTAGCACATTAAAAGAGAATAATTATATTAAACTCAAACAACAGATAATTACAGACTTGAAGAAATGGGAAAACTTGCAATTGTCATTAATAGGGAGAATTTCAACAATTAAGATGAATATTTTACCCAGAATTTTATTTTTCTTTCAAACAATACCAATTAGACTTGGAAAAGAATATTTTGAAGATTTAAATAAAATCATGTTGAAGTTTATATGGCAAGATAAAAGAGCGAGAATAAAGTTAAAGCTTTTGCAAGATGCTAGAATTAGAGGAGGTTTTGGCCTGCCTAATTGGGAACTGTATTATCAAGCTGCAAGTTTGATGTGGGTCAAAGAATGGATAACATTAAGAAAGCATAGATTGTTGACATTAGAAGGACATGATTTACTGTTGGGCTGGCATGCTTTTTTATGGTACAAGGGAACTAAAACACAGGGGTATTTCAGAAGACATTATATACGGGAGTCTTTGTGGTTAAATTGGGAGAAGATAAAAAAACAATGTTATTTGAAAATTCCAGTTTGGTTATCGACTATTGAAGCATTTTCCTATCCTATGATCTATAAAAAGGAACAAACAGTTAGATATGGGGAACTGTTGGATGAAAAGGGTGGACTTAAAACGATCCAAAACTTAGAGGAACAAGGTATAAGGATGAATTGGTTTTCATATGCGCAAATACACTCAAGATATGATGAAGATTTTAAAACGGAAGGATTCTATGATAAACAGACTGATTTAGATAAGATATTGATGGGTACTGATGAGAAAGTGATTAAAAAATTATATGGTTATTTATTGGGAATTAAGTTAGAGGAAGAACAAGTTAAAGAAACTATGATTGCTTGGGGGAAGAATTTTGGATATGGGATTGATTTAGAGAAATGGCAAAAATTGTGGTCTCAAAACTATAAAATGACAATGTCAACGGCATATAAAGAAAACTTGTACAAGATGTTTTACAGGTGGCACTTCCCCCCGACAAGAATAGCAAGAATGTTCAAGAACAAATCTGAAAAATGTTGGAAATGTCATCAGATACCTGGCTCATACTATCATATGTGGTGGACTTGTGAGGATGCCAGAAAATATTGGACTAAAATTCACATGTGGTTGGAAAAAATGACAAAGAAACACATAGACTTGAAACCAGAGATCTTTTTATTGGGAATTTTACCTGATACATATAATAAAGACTTGAAATATTTGATTGTAAATGTATTAACAGCGGCTAGGATTGTATTTGCTAAAAATTGGAAGAATGAGAAAATACCATTACAGGAAGAAATTATTAAGAAAATATTGGAATGTGCTGAGATGAGTAGATTGACATTTGAAATTAGAGAGCAAGAAGATAAACAATTT
Organism: Laticauda colubrina; assembly: GCA_015471245.1. Lineage (NCBI taxonomy): Eukaryota > Metazoa > Chordata > Lepidosauria > Squamata > Elapidae > Laticauda > Laticauda colubrina. The sequence goes on from BLBF01000037.1 coordinate 23,319,392, forward strand.
TATGAAATTTGGGGTCTTTTTTATCAATGGCTAGATGATAAAATACGATAATAGAACATTAATACTATATCTATAAAGAGTTTTTAGGATTGATTTGTTATGATTATATGATTTGTTATAGAATAAACTGTTTAAAGTATTTGTATCTCACAAAGCATGAATGATTAAAAGTATAGTCAAAAAAAATTTTTCTTTTTTTTTTAGTAATATTAGGATATGGATTGGCAATATGAATTGTTATGCAATATAACTGTAACTGAGACTACAAAATGAGTGCACAAAACTGATGAACCAACCGACACACCGGAAGTATATATGAGAGCAGATGTTTTTAATGTTTTGTATGCCATGTGTGTTTGTAGAAAATTAATAAAATTCTTTTTAAAAAAAAAAAAAGAATAATTTTAAACAGCACAGAAAACCCACAAAACTCGCAAACAGACTCTAATAAAAAAACTGGAGGGGGACTGCAAACAATCATCAAAAAGAAAGAGATAATACGACTACAAGACAATGACAAACTGAACGGGCCCAACCAACGCAAACCAAACCAGAAATACAAACACCGCTAAATAAAAGAAGAAACCAACAATACTCACCGGAAAATGAAGGTAGCTGAAGGGTACCAGAGGAAGATGACCCACTTTTAACCTCGCCTGGAAGGAACAGTCAAGACAGCTCAACCAGCCCGGAAAGACCAGCTGGGAACAAAGAAGCCAACAACTCGACTGAACCCAATAGACTGGGTGGGAGTTGTGGCGAAAGGCCTGACTCACCCTTCCAGGCGGTTCCAAGGAGAAGAGCGGGAGCAACAAAGATCCCTTCCGAAATGGCTGAAGACCATGCAGCAACTGAACTGCACAGGTCAAGGAAGCAAGTAAAAAGCCCTGCCTACCTACACGACTACGACACGTAGGATGGACCATACGAAGAGGGGAGGGGTGTTCCATATTACCATTCTTGTAATACCCTAACCTGATTGGCTGAAATGGACTACACTGTGATTGGCTGAGATGCACGACGGTGATTGGTTAGTAAAGAATCTCCCGTGATTGGACGAACCGATCACAGGAGATTCAGAAAGCTGTCATTGGGTGAGCGCTGCCGGCCAGCTCTATAAGAACAGCTGCCGTGACTCGCTAAAGGCTACACAGATCTATACCAAGAATAAAGAGATGAAGTTACGCTGGTCTTCTGTCTCCTGATTTCCCGCGCTTCTGCACGGATGTCAACATTTTTTGGCACGTACAAAGTCCCACTGGTTTGTGTGTGTTTTTCTCTATTTAGTAAGGTGAGTGGGGGTATGTGGGGATGAACAACAGATCCAATATCTTCATAGAATTCAAGAGCTGTTTTTCAGAATATTAGGGAACATATAAACTATGGTTTAGTCCATTATGTTCATCTTCAAGTTCACCATTAAAGGCCTGAAGAACCATAAGGCCCCTGTAGAGGATATTTTACTGAATATTCAACAATTGAAAAACTATCCAGGTTTGAGGTCCGCCATTAGCAAGTTCATTTTCACATATCAATAATACCTTCCTTATCCAATTGGAATCAAGTTGGCAATAGTCCTGTCTATGTATAAAAATTATTCAGATCACAGGATCTGAAGAGTATCATTGGGGTGGAAAAAAGGAGTTCAGTTCCTGCCCTCAGAGATATAATAAGTTATGAATTTACAAAATTTCTACTTTGTGTAAATTCAGGGTATATAGTTATTGGTTTAAAATAAAAGCGAAGAAACAGGCAAAGTCCAAAAACAGACAAAATTTTAATGAAAGATTTATTGGATTGTACAACTGACAATTTGTATTAGGAGTTGTGGTCTCCTAGTCTCTTGTACATCTAGAGAAAAAGCTGAAAAATTGCTTCACAAAGTATTTGGGATATAGAAGCTGAGAAAGAAGTTTCAGTACTCAAAAATAGCATATAATATTGCCCTATATCTTAGATCCAAACATGTTACCTGATGTCTGCTGCTTTGAATCTAATTGTTGGAACTATAGAGGTGAACTTTACATTGCATTTTTAATTGTTTTTTGGTTAATATGATTTTGCGTACCATTTTTATAGACAATCTTATTAAATATTTAACTGTCTTAAATATTTAAACCGTGAGAAAAGCCCCTGTCACAAAGCACCAATGGATGGAAAGAGGATGTAAAATGGAGAAAAACACTTGCCATCCATTGGTTAACGTGATGCATCCGTTCTGTACTCACTGCATCCATTTTTCATACTCTCTATCCGTCCAGCATCCGGCGACTGACATTTCATCCACTCAAAACGTTTTGAGCTGCTCAAAACTTTTGGAGTGGAAAATGTATCCAATGCGTCCATTCTGCATCCACTAGGTGTACGGGGAACATCTGTTCTGCATCCGTCGTCATCCGTTATGCGTCCGCTATATCCGCTAGGCATCCGCTGTGCATCCGCGCAACTCAAATCCGCTCCAGCAGAAAGCGGACACAGGGAGGAAGTGGAACGGATGCGGAACAGATGCGCAGGGTTAGTAGCACGGATGGAGAAAGGATGAAAGCGGATACAGCTTGCAAAGAAAGCATAAAAACGGAAAAAACGTTCGCAGAGGGGACCTATCTCGGATATTAAGGATGTCTAGAGGATGCCTAGAGGATGCAAAAGGACACATAGGTAGGAAAACCTACCTCATGAAGCCCTACACCTCCAGATGCCTCACCCGTGAAGAGAGGATCTTCAACTACAGGCTGTCCAGGGCAAGATGGGTGGTGGAGAACGCCTTTGGCATCCTGGCCAACAGGTTCCAGGTACTTCTCACCACCATGCAGCATCGCCCAGAGACCATTAGGAACATTGTGGAAGCTTGCTGCATCCTGCACAATCTCATGCGCACCCGCTACCCAGTCTTGCAGAACAGTCTCATGGACCGCCAAAAAGGGAATGGGGACATGGAGCCTGGTGAATGGAGGCAAGGGTGAAACCTGTTAGACACTGAGGATGTGCAAGGCCCCAACAGAGCCTCACGTGAAGGGAAGAAGCAACGCAACCTCCTGAAACACTGGTGCAACTCCCCAGCTGGAGCAGTGGAGTGGCAAGACAGGATGATAGATGATTAATGGATGCTTCCTTCAGCCTGTCTCATCACACTGATGAGATTGTGCCATGTATGTTGAGTGGCCCTACAATGAACAGGTCATTTAATAAAGAGTTGTGTTTATGTTGAAATGTGTTGATGAATGATTACATTGTTATTAATTATAAAGGGCCATAGGTGTGGCACCTGGGAGGGTAGACCATAAGTCCCACTATGCTTGCACTGGAGGTTTATCTATCCCACAGCTATAACCCATCCCACAGCTATTACCCATCCCACAGGTATCCCTGCCCATCCAACCGCTATCCTTACCTATCCTACAAGCATGCAAAGGCTTAAACCATTTCTAAAAGTTTCCACCAAGACTTTATTTTCTGAAAGAACTGAACCAAGCGTGTGAAGGAAAGACAAACTTTATTAATAACAAACTGTAAAAGCAAAATGACCCAAGTAAAGTGTCCCAAGCAAAGATAAGGTCAACAGGTAGCATCCGTATGTGCAGTGGGACCGGGCCTTACTACAGGCAGCCCATCTTGGTCCAAAAACTCTACCAATTTTTATCATTTTTATGTCAAGTTATTCAGAAATTTTGTTAAGTTCAGTTAGGTTCTTATTTGATTGATGGAAAATAGAATAGATTTTATCAATAAAAATTTGAAAATGATTGATTTGCTTTATTTCCCTAATAGAATCATCTAAAACAAGTTGCAGATGATGGTTTATACAGTGCCATATTATAGTATTTGGAAACTCTTTGGGAATCCTAGTGTTTACCCCAGATTTTCTCCCAAGCATAACACTGGCTCCATCAGAGCAAAAGCAAATTAAATGTTTCTCTATATAGTTTCTATTAAACCCAACTTTATTCAAACTTTCTACAACCGAACAATATATTGTCTCTGCATCTTGTTTATCTAATTCTACTAGTTCAAGGAAAATTGCTGGTGAGACAGTTGGACTTTCAACTTTTAAGGATAGCATAAGAAATATTTTGGAAGATATTGTTGAGGTTTTGTCAAGTATCAAACAGATTTTGTGAGTTTCCTCAATAATGTTGGTAGATAAATGTTTCCTGATATTTTTTGCAATGAAATCTACAATTGCCAACTGCAGTTTTTCGTGAATGCAACCCTGTTCCAAATCTAAACCATTTGTTATTTGTGATTCAATGAGATCTTCTATATATGAAAATGGACTGTACATTTGTGCCAGACTATACACTGTAGTAAACACTCTACATGTACTACCCAGATATTTCTCAGTCATCTTCTCCTGTCCTTTGCTTATGGCATCCTGCTCACATTGCTTCAACTTATCTGTGCAGATATGGTGAGCTTTAGATGAGAAATGTTCCTTCAATTTCTTTCTGAGGAAAGCTTGTTGGATTTCTTTACTCCTTCCTGATGGTTCAATTTGGTAATTCTTCCAATCCTTAGTTCTGTGGACACTTTTTTCTTTGGTCGAAATTTCAAATCTTCTGCAATACTTGCAACCTATTTTTTTCTGGGAAATGTCCAGTCCATCATATTTTTCCCTAAAATTATTGTATTGCTGCAGTGTCCAGCTGTCAGAAAGGTTCCCTTCAATGTCTTATTCAGCTCTTCCAGTACCTGATGATGTGCTGGCTCCTTCCTCTGGTCGTGGTGTGGATGATGTGCTGGCTCCAGTTTCTTCGATGGATGATGTGCTGGCTTTGCTTTTCTCAGATTCCAATGGTTGTGGTTGTGACTCTTGGATATCCTTTTGTTTTCTTGCTGAAGAAAGCAGACAAACTCATTTGCCTTTTCATCTTGGCAATGTGCTGCAAAACACATTCAACATTGTCATGGTTTGGACTCAACTGTTGTTGTAAGTTGAGTGGTGAAGGCAGTGGCAAGAAAAGAAAGCAGGTGAGGAACGGAGATCAGTAATATTCAGTTACTTTTAAGAGTCCCTGATTGTTACATATTAGCATACTCCAAATACTCTGTTCCCATTGGTCCACAACTACTCAAATCTGATTGGTGTTATCTTCAACGGTGATTGGTCAAAAATAACTAGTTTATGATTGACCGCCTCAGCGGTGGGAGAATCAAGAAGCTGTCATTGGCTGCGAGCCACGAGCAGCCTCTATATAAAAAAGGCTGCTGCGGCTCCCAGTTCAGACGGAATCCAGCAACTAATAAAAGAGCTGAAGTTACGCTGGTCTCAAGTCTCATTCTTTGTGAACACAACCTGGCAATGAAGGTGGGATCCTGAGATAAGGAGACCAGTTGAGCACGTGGCAACGAGAACCGAGCAGACGAAATGGCTGGAACCAACTCACCATCCGCATCATTCAACCCAGCGACGGAGGACTGGGAATCGTACATTGATAGATTCCTTATGTTCCTTGAGAGCAATGACTTACAAGGAACCTCCAACAACTGAAAGAGAGCTGTGTTCCTGACACACTGTGGGCCCACAGTGTTCAAGATGGCCAAAGCATTGGCCAAATGCCTTGGAGGATGTAAAGCAGATGGCCTGGCCAGATTTGGAGAAAATGCTAAAGGCTCATTACGCACCAACCATCTCCAGCCTTATACAGAGACATGAGTTCTACAAACGGGACCAGAGAGAAGGTGAGAGTATCACAGATTTCATGGCGGCTCTCAGGGACATTGGAGGGGCATGTGAGTTCCTCAACATGGATGAAGCCATGAGGGATTGCATGGTCCTTGGACTAAGAGATCTCACCTTGCAGAGCTGACTGCTAAGCCAACCAAAAATTACAGTCACTGAAGCTATCGCTGAGGCCAGAGCAACCGAAGCCACTAAAAAAATCAGCAGCCAAAATGCAACAAATAAATGCAACAACGCAAAAAACACCAATAGAGACAAGCCAACTCCCAGAGAAGAAGTCAGAGAACACCCACAAGACCATCACACACCATGAAGATAGCAAATCATTGTCCAAGACTGAGGAGGAGGAAGAAATCCACAGACTCCAGTCGGAACGAAATAGACAGGAGAGGAAAGGACGTAAGTTAGGGTTCCAGTGCACTGGGTGCAGAGGAGACCACCCCCGTTCCAAGTGCTGTTTCCTAGATGCCATTTGCAGGTACTGAGAGAGATGGGGACACATAGCAAGGGTCTCCCGAAACTGGAAAAGCTACAGCCCCCGATGTAGAGATAACACTCCACCAAGAATAAAAGAAAGACAGACATTGGGCCGTGAGAGTCGAGAAAGCAGAAGCAAATGGCAAAACGAAAACTACAGAAAAGAAGAAACACACCAAACTATAACCATTGGCAATTCAAACGCAACCAATGGCCGGAAGGTACATGTGAAAGTCAGCATCGAAGGCCAAAAATGTGAGATGGAGGTGGACTCCGGCTCATACCTATCAATGGTATCACGGAATACTATTAAAATATACCACATATATGCAGAACGGAATTAGTGAAACAAACACTGATACTGAAAGACTACCAAGGGAACAGACCCCCATAGTCGGACTTGGACACTTCCAAGTCACATTCCAAAAATACACAAAAATTCTGCCTTTAACCATTGTAGACCGGAATCATCCAAGCCTACTGGGACTCGAATGGTTTGAACCCCTGGGAATCGGAGTGACCAGAATCAACAGCATCACTGAGACAGACTGGGAGGAGAACCAAATGAGGGAGTTCCAGGACGTATCCGATGGGAAACTAGGCAAATACCGAGGGTCCCCCATATCATTTAATTTGAATCAGACAATAGCTCCAATTAGGTTAAAAGCAAGGCAAGTTCCCTTCACATTAAAACCGAAGATCAATGAAGAATTGAATAAACTCATAGCACAAGGCATATTGGAACCAATAGACCACGTTAAATGGGAAACCACAATCGTAACCCCAATTAAGCCAGATGGGTCCATGAGAATCTGTGCTGACTACAAGGCCACCCTAAACCATGCACTACAGCAAAGCGCATATCCTGTTCCGGTAGTGCAACATCTGTTATATTCGTTGGGGAGAGGCAAGATTTTTCCAAAGCTCAACCTTGCACAAGCATACCAACAATTGCCAGTCGACCCTGAAACAGCAGAGGCACAAACGATCATGACTCATAGGGGAGCATTCAAATGTAAAAGACTGCAATTTGGGGTCAGCGTGGCCCCAGGGGTGTTCCAAAGCATAATGGATCGGTTGTTACAAGGGATAAAAGGGGTAGTCCCATACTTTGATGATGTGCTAGTGTCCGCTAGTGACAAGAAACAACTGGAAGCCTGTCTCAGAATAGTATTGCAAAGGTTCCAAAAGGTGGGACTCAAGATCAAAAAAGAAAAATGTCAGTTAGCCACCTCGAAAGTTTAATTCCTCGGGTATCTCATCAATAAAGATGGCATTCACCCCACAGATAAAAAAATCAGAGCCATCAAAGAAGCATCTAGACCAAAAAACAAAATGGATTTACAAGCATTCTTGAGACTTATCAATTTTTATAATGTTTTTCTGCCACAGAAGGCAAGGACGGCGGAACCACTACATAGATTACTGGACAACACAGCCACCTGGACATGGGGACAATGAGAAGAGACCGCGTTCCAGAAAATAAAAGATTTAATAACATCCGAATCTGTATTAATGCAATACAGCATGACACTGCCACTGACAGTCACCTACGACGCATCACCATTCGGTGTCGGAGCTGTACTCAGCCACACGCTGCCAGATGGGAGAGAAGCGCCGATTGCATTCTACTCCAAAACACTGTCCAAAGCAGAAAGGAACTACAGCCAGTTGGACAGAGAGGCATTAGCAGCAATATCTGGGGTCAAACGGTTCCATGAATACCTCTACGGTAGGACCTTTACACTCATTACAGACCACAAGCCCCTATTGGGAATACTAGCAGGGAACAGGGCCACGCCAAACATACTCTCCCCACGAATGACAAGATGGTTCGAGTTCCTTGCCGCATACAATTACAAATTAATTCACCGACCAGGCAAGGACATTTCACATGCTGACGCACTGAGCCATACTCCCCTACCTGAACTGGGAAGTGACCCAGCACCAACTACATCCACCCTACAAATTGAGACAATACCAAACCTACCCATCACCACAATGGACATTGCGAAAGAAACCACAAGAGACAAAAAATTGTCACAGGTTTTAAACTGGGTAGGAAAAGGATGGCCAGAAAATGAAACAGACGTGACTTTTAAACTGTTCAAGAACAGACAGACTGAACTTTCAATGTAAAAAGGTTGTATTCTATGGGGGGATTGAGTGGTCATTCTGGAGTTATTACAAGAGCAAGTACTGAATATTTTACATGAAGAACACCCAGGTATCGTATGAATGAAATCCCTGGCCAGGAGTTATGTATGGTGGCCAGGGATGGATAAGGATATTGGGCGATGGGTAGAAACCTGTGCTAAATGCCAAAGATCCCGACCTGCACCCATTGTGGCACCTATACTCGATTGGGAAACACCAAGGGGACCCTGGTCAAGAATATACATAGATTACACATAGGGCCTACAAAAGGACACACATTTTTAATTATAGTAGACACTTACTCAAATTGGCTGGAAGTAAGCATCATGAACTCAACAACTACAGAATCAGTTATCAGAAAACTGAGGAAATTTTTCGCCACACATGGGTTACCGGACTTATTAGTCTCAGACAATGGGCCACAGTTCACAGCATTGACATTTGAAAAGTTCCTCACTGAACACAGCATAAGGCATGCTTTGACAATGCCAGTCAGCTGGCTACAAACGGGCAGGCAGAACGCACGGTCCGGTATACCAAAGAAACCATAGAAAAATTAGACACAGGAGACATACAAAAGAAAATTTACAAAATGCTCACCATACAACACATCACACCTCACTCCACTACAAATAAAAGCCCAGCAGAATTATTAATGGGCAGAACATTAAGATCATATCTGGATAGATTACACCCCACATACAGCCCTGAAAAACCAACAGACTCCTTCAGCAGACACCGCACATTCAAAACAGGGGACCTAGTCTCCACAAAAAATCTCACGGGACACCCACTGTGGGCAAAAATAACACAAGTAACAGGACCCCGGTCATACAGATTAGAAATGGATGATGGAAGGAGCTGGAGGAGACACATAGATCAATTAAGATCAAGAACATTGGAACGAACCACTCACATACCCAGGCACAAAGAACAGCAACACACACCAGTACCACAACAACCATTAAACAAAAGCAATAATAATCAAACAAGAGAGGGGGGAGACTCCTCAAACACAAAAAGAGAGGAGGGGGATACCCTCCATTAGCACAAGAAACACCGCAAAACCAAAAAACAAATCACAAACCAAATTCTCAAATAAACCCAGAAAGAAACAACTACTTACCTGAAGAAGATTTCAGCGAAGAGGAACAGGAGGTGCAAGAATATCAAGAAGCCCCTCCAGAAGGGAGCAGCCGAGCCGACTCTACCAGCCTGGGTAGGCCAGGTGGGAGCGGCATGGCTGACTCCACCTTCCAGGAGGTTCCACAGAGAAGGATGGGAGAAACAGCAATCCTGTCCGAACCCGCTGAAGACAACATCATGACTAAACTGCGCATGTCAAGTAGACAACATAAAAGCCCCGCCTACTTACATGACTACGTAACGTAGGATCAAACCAAGAGGGGAGAGGTTTTACATATTAGCATACTCTAATACTCTAATTAGCATACTCTCCAAATACTCTGTTCCCATTGGCCCACAACTACACAAATCTGATCGGTGTTCTACTTGATGGTGATTGGTCAAAAATAACTAGTTTATGATTGGCCGCCTCAGCGGCAGGAGAATCAAGGACCTGTCATTGGCTGCGAGCAGCCTCTTTATAAAAAAAGGCTGCCACGGCTCCTGGTTCAAATGGAATCCAGCAACTAATAAAAGAGCTGAAGTTATGCTGGTCTCAAGTCTTATTCTTCATGAACACAACACTGAAACTATAGCAAGTTACTGTTAAAAAGATTTGGAAGAGAAACAAGTTTCACCAGATAAGAATGAGATGGAACTGAAAGTGAATTTGAAAATGACAATCTATAAAAAAGATGTTGCACTTTGTATATAAAAAGAATGGTTAATATTTTCATAATTACAATTCATTAATTGAAAAAGAAACACTTAAAATGGAAATACCATTAACAAACCAAGGGAGTTTGTTATTTTGTGCCAATAGTTGCACAAGAATCTTTTCTAGCCAAGACTACTTACCTGGACCAAGAGTCCCTAATTGAATACTCTCTCTATAGCAGAGAGAGAGAAGCCAGGGGAAGCCATGTTTAGTCTCCTAACCCTTTTAAAATGCAGCTTAAAAATATACTGAAGCTTTTTACAGCCTTATGCAGATATATATAGTACAAAAAAAGAAATAATAGTACAAAATCATATCAGAAGTTAGATTACAAATGGAATTGATAGGCACATTCACAAAACAATACTGAATTCTTTTTCTGAAATTGATACCTCAGTTTAAAAAACTGGAATAAATGAATTCAGTATTTGGCACTGCTCGTGTAGCTATTCAAGAAGATGCAGTGTCAAGGTTAGTAAAAATGGTAAAGCAACATATAGATTTAAATTTTAAAACCAGAAATATTTTTCTTGGCACCCACATAAATAAAGGGAGTACAATACATATTTAATGTTACGCATGCTAACAGCGGCTAGAATTATGTTTGCACAACAGTGGAAAAACAAAGAGATCCCTTAGATGAAAATGAAATTTAAAATTACAATGTGCAGAAATTAGGCGGAGAATGATCATTGCTTTGTATGAATTAAATACAGAAGTTTGATAATTATAAACACATTGATGTAATTAACAAAATTAGAAATAAGTCAGGACAAAGAAATTTAAGTAATTTTTCTGTTACACTGCTGTACTTATTGATACTTGTTTCTGCTTTGCTTTTTCATTCAAAAAATATTTTATGATACTTTAGAAGTATAATAGAATTACAGAGGTAAGGTAAAGTAAGGCTATATTGTTATAGAATAGATTGGTGATGAAATGAACATTATAAAGTAGATTAAGTAAAACTGATGATTTGCTTGCATAAAATGATGTAATATTAGTCGTCTATAAGTAATTAATAATAATAATCTAAATATATTTTGTGGATATATGACATAAGGATTAATGCAAATTGGAAAGGAAAGACTGCAGAGAAATAGAACAATATGGAGAGGTGGCAGGGTTAAAAATTAATAAAGAAAAAACTAAAGTGATAATAAAAAAACTGTACAAATGAACAAAAGGAAGAACTAACAAAGAAATTAGGGATGCAGGTAGTAAATAAAGTAAAATATTTGGGGATATGGCTGACAGCTAGGTGCTGATCAATTAAAAAAGATAATTATGATAAATAAACAATCCAAATATTTAAAGACTTAGATAATTGGGCTAAATTACAAATATCTCCATTAGGCCGTATTGCAATAGTAAAAATGAATATTTTGCCAAAATTGTTGTTCCTATTTCAGATGATGCCAATCAAGTTGGCAAAAAGCTTTTTTGAAGAACGAAATGAACATATATCCAAATTTATATGGCAAGGGAAAAAAACCAGAATAAAACATGAATTATTACAAGATGAGAGAAAGAAAGGAGGCTTTGGTCTTCCAGATTTCGAAACATATCACTGTGCTGCGATAGCAACCTGGCTTATAGACTGGGTTAATTGGATGAATAAAAGGATCTTAACATTGGAGGGTTTTGATCTCCAATTTGGATGGCATTCATTTATGTGGGATGGAAAGAGGAAACACCACTTGTATTTTCATAGGCATCATATAAGGAATGTGTTACTAAATATTTGGGAAAAGATTAAAAAAGTACATTACCGAAAGGTCCCACTGTGGTTATCCACAATGGAGGCAGTTACACATCCAAATGTTTTAGATTTTGATAATCTTGTAAGATATAAAGATCTATTACATCAAACCGGAGAGTTAAAGGGTAGGAATCAAATACAAATTCAAGGAAAAGAGATAGCATGGTGGCCCTATGCGCAGATATAATGGCATTACAAAAAAGATAAAGAACAATTTGGTTTTAACACGACCTTCCAAGAATTAGATAAAATTTGGCATGGAGAAGAAAGGAAACTGATTTGTAAAATATATAAATATCTACTGGATTATAAATTAAAAGAAGAAACAGTCAAGGAGTGTATGATAATTTGGGCAAAAATGTGGGCCACAGCACTGAATTAGATAAATGGGAACATATTTGGGAAATAAATTACAAACTAACTATGTCAGCTTCATACAAAGGGAATCTTTATTAAATGGTGTATCTTTGGCACTTGCCACCTGCGAGACTGGCTAAGATGTTCCCGAACCTTCCCCCAAACCGCTGGAATTATAACTGCGCCCAGGGAACATAGTTCCATATGTGGTGGACATGTCCTTATGTGCAAAAGTTTTGGAAAAATATCAAAACTTGGATTCTAATTATAACTAAACAAGAAGTAAAACCTGAACCTGAAACCTTCTTGCTGGGTACGATAGATTCAAAAATGGGAAAAAAATTCCAATATTTAATCCTGCACATTATAACGGCAGCCAGAATAAGCTATGCACAAAATTGGAAATTGTTTACCATCCCTTCAGAGGAGATGGTCATCAAAAAAATTCATGAGTGTGCAGAGATGGATAACCTAACTAAATATATATTAACCAAATAAAAATTAACCAAGATATTGATTACTATAAAATATGGAATCATTGGTGTGAATGGTTAAAAAAAGGCAATATTTGACAATGCATAAGTTACAAAATTATGGAACACGTGTGTGTAATCATAAAGCATTTTGTGAAATTAAAATATTGAAAGAAGGAGGAAGGTACTGTAACAAGGCAGATCATGTCAATGTTAAAAAAAAGTTAAAAAATGTGTAATCATTGCTCAACTTTCGCTGCAAAATGTATATATGTATATATATATCTATTTATATGTTTGTTTTTTAAATGTTTTAAATGTATGAATCTTAAATAAACTTTATTTTATATGTGAAAAATTTGGTTTCCATTAAAGGTTTTGTGGACAAAACATGGCCAAGACTATCAGGAAGCTCTCACATTTTGCTGAGGCTTTAAACAGGATCCATTGGACCAGATCTCCACCCTAAAAAATTACTTTTCCCCAATGCATTACAGTGCCAATTCTTTTTTTTTTTTTTTGGTTAAGTTTTATTGATTTTTAAGGACAAACAAAAACAAACAAAACATTAAAAACATCCAACTTTCTTCCATAAGTGTACAAACAGTGTGTCGGTTGGTTTACAAATTTTTTGTGCATCGATTTCATAGTCTCAGTTACAGTTACATTACATAATAATTCATATTATCAAAAATTGAATATCCTGGTATTGTTATTGATAAATCATTTGACTATAATTTTGTTCATTCATACTTTGCGAGATAGCTATACTTTCCTTCGTTTATTTTATAACAATTCATATAATCCTTCCAAATCTATCCTAAAAACATTTTATATATGTAATAATAATAATAAGAAAAAAGAAATACATCTTTATATATTCATTATTTTCTATAATTCTACATATTATATTCCTATATTTGGTTATCTCACCATTGATAGAAAAGGTCCCAAATTTTGAAAAATTGTTTATCCTCTTGTTCTCTAATTTCAAATGTCAATCTACTCATTTCAGCACATTCCAGTATTTTCTTAATAATTTCTTCCTGCAATGGTGTTTTCTCATTTTTCCAATTTTTAGCAAATACAATCCTAGCTGCTGTTAATACATTTTCAATCAAATATTTTAAATCTTTGCTGTATGTATCAGGTAGAATTCCCAATAAAAATAACTCTGGTTTTAAATCGATATGCTTTTTAGTCATTTTTTTCCAACTACGTGTGGATTTTAGTCCAATATTTTTTTGCATCCGCACAAGTCCACCACGTATAGTAATATGAGCCAGGTATCTGATGACATTTCCAACATCTTTCGGATTTATTCTTGAACATTCTTGCTATTCTTGTCAGGGGAAAAAGCACCTGTAAAACATCTCATACAATTTTTGCCATTTCTCTAGATCAATCCCATATCCAAAATTCTTCCCCCAAGCAATCATCGTTTCTTTAACTTGTTCTTCTTCTAAATTTTATTTCTAATAAATATCCATACAGTTTTTTAATCACCTTTTCATCAGTACCTGTCCAAATCTTATCTAAATCAGTCAATTTATTATAGAAACCTTCTGTTTGAAAATCTTTTTCATACCTTGAATGTATTTGCACATAAGTAAACCAATTCATCTTTGTACCTTGTTCCTCTAGTTTTTGCTAGATTTAAGTTCATCCTTTTCATTCAAAATTTCCCCATATCTAACTGTTTGTTCCTTCTTATATGTTATAGGATAAGAAAATGCTTCAATAGTCGATAACCAGACTGGAATTTTCAAATAACATTGTCTTTTACTCTTCTCCCAGTTTAACCACAGAGATTCCCGTATATAATGTCTTCTAAAATACTCCTGTATTTCAATTCCTTTGTACCATAAAAAAGCATGCCACCCCAACAACAGATCATGTCCTTCTAATGTTCAACAATCTAGTATTTCTTAATGTTACCCATTCCTTAACCCATGTCAAGTTGGTAGCTTGGTAGTACAACTCCCAATAAGGCAGACCAAATCCTCCTCTAATTCTAGCATCTTGTGAGAGTTTTAACTTTATTTTCGCTTTCTTACCTTGCCATATATATTTGAACACAATTTTATTTTCCTTGATTCTTTTTCCTTTCTCAATTTGTATGCGAACCATCTATCTTGTTTGTTTGCATCCTCAAAATAATTATCTTTAGCACTTCTAATTTTCTGTGCTAATTCTTCTTTTTCTATTAAACTCATTTTATGTTTAATTGTATCCAGTTTTAGCTTAATGTTTTTTTTCTGTGGCATTTTCTGTAGTTCTTTTTCAAGTCTTTTATACTCATCTTCTAAAGCTTCCGTGGCTTGCCTTTTCCTAATGTTCCTTTTCCTTGTGTAGTCTATTATCAAGCCTCTAGGATATGCCTTCACTGTGTCCCATACGTTCTGGATTGAAGTATCTTCTTTTTGATTTTCTCTAAAGAAAAAAAACAATTCTTTCTCCATCCGCTGAAAAAATCCTTCTCCTTTAGAATAGTATTATTTAACGTCCATCTCGATCTTCTTTTTTGTCCTTTCCATTTAATTGTCATTGGGTTATGGTCTGCCCAAGTACTTGTTCCAATATTTGTTTCTTGAATATTAGATATTAATTCTGTTGAAGTCCAAATCATATCTATTCTGGACCGTGTTAAATGTCTATTTGAGTAAAAAGTGTATTGTTTGGTTTTAACATTTCTTTCTCTCCATATATCTTTTTAATTTATTTCACTGATCATTTTAAAAAAGGATTTGGGGAGAGTCTTCCTGTTTTGCTTTGTTGTTGTTGCTGTTATATAGTCCAGTTTATTGTCTACAATTCCATTGAAATCTCACATCATAACTATATTGACATAGTCCAGTTCAATTATTTTCATGTGTAATTTTTTATAGAATTCTTCTTGTTTATCATTCGGAGCGTAAATTGCAATCAAGAGTGTTTTCGTATTATTATCCATTATTTCCACCATTAATACTCTTCCGTCTTCATCAGTATAAATCAATTTTGCTGAGATGGTCTGTTTGATATATAAAACCACTCCTCTTTTCTTACATTGAGTCAAAGAAGTAAATATTTTCCCTAATTTTGGCTGTATCAACAATTGTTCATATTGTTTTTTAATATGTACTTCTTGTAGACAAATTATATCAAATTTTAATTTCTCTAATCTGTGAAAAAATTTCCTTCTTTTAACAGCTGAATTAAGTCCACTTATATTCATTGTAATCAGTTTTTTCTCTTCCATAATTATGCTTTATAATTGGGTTTGGCAGCTCTCGTAGATCTTGGTTCACGTTGTTCTTTAGTCTCCACTGATCCACCTACTGCGCCTTCTTCTTTTTCAGTGTCCATTTGGTCGTCTTGAAATTCAATTAATGAAATCTCTTTTTCTGCCTCCTCTCTCCTTCCAAAAAATTCTGCATAGAATAATTCTGCTTTCTCGATTGAATCAATTCTATGTCTCTGTTCTTGCCCTGTAACCATTAACCCTTCTGGGATTAGCCATCTATAATTCACCTCTTTTTTCAGTAGCATTTTAGTCAAAAATCAATATTGTCTTCTCATCTCTCAAGCTCTTCTGTGTATTTACTTTAAAACCACAATCTCCTTGCCTTTGTATTTCAATGTTTTCTCTCTTACCACTTGTAATATTTGTGTTTTAATGGTTTTTTTTTTGTAAATCTGATATGAACTTCTCTTGGTAGGTTATTTCTCATAGCATATCTTGTAAAAACTCGGTATACCTCATCTACTCAATCCATCATCTTCTCTTCTGTTATTTCCAAAGCTTCAGCCAATATTTCTATCATTATCTCAGCTAGATTTTGTCCTTTTTCTTCCTCTATGTTTTGAAATCTGAGATAAAATTCTGATCTGTCCATCTCCCATTTCAGTATCCCACTTTTATCTTGTTCAACCACTGTTAATCTGATATCAATATCTCCAATCTTCTTGCCTCTTTGTTTATCTTCTTCAATTTTTTGGAATCTTTCATCATACTTCATATCATTTGTTGAATATTCTCCACCTTTTCATCAGTTTTCTCTGTTCTTTGCTCAATATTTTCTATTCTCTTTTCAGTGGTATCTGATTTTATTTTAAGGTCTTGTATTCCTTGCATAATCATCTGTAGAGTCACTCTTTCTTGATCTTTGTCTTGCTTTAACATTGTCTGAATTGAACATTGTCCTCCAGATGTTGGGGGGGGGGCAGAAGTAGAAGTTGAAGAGCCAGAAGCCATAAATTTCCTACTCATTTTAAACAATTCGGGATCTTCAGGTTCTTCTAAACCCTAATCCAATTATGAAATAACCAATTATAATCCAAAATGAAAAATAAGAATGGTAGAGAGAAAAACCCAATAATAATAAAAAGAAAAGGAGAAAAAAAATTCTTCAGGTTCTTCTTAACCTTAATCCAATCAATAATTTGGTAGAAAGGAAGGAGAAGAATAAAAAAAAGTTTAAAAAGAGCAAAAAGTTAAAAAAGAATAAAAAAAAATAAAAGTAATTCTTCAGGTTCTTCAACACCTTAATCCAATTGAAAATTTTCAAATAAAAAAAAAGCATATTGAAAAACAAAAAACCCAAAGAAGAAAGGAAAAGAAAAAAGAAAATTTTGAGGCTTTCCCTTTAAAATACAAAGCAAAGATGAAAATATTACAAAAATAAAGATTTTTTTTAAAAAAATGAACAGTACAGCTGATATGGGGAGGGGGGTGAGCCAACTTAAGAAAATAAAAAGGACACACTGCACTTTATTTAATTATCCTAGGCTCTTGTCATAGCTCTCTTCAAACTTCAAAGCCAAGTTTCAATTGTTGCTAGAAATCCAGAAGAACACCTGCAATAACACTCTCCCATGCTCTTCCATCTATCTCATCACATAGCAATGTCCCTGAAAAAGAATTTCAAAGCTTTCTTTCTCAGCTTTCTCAGCTTCATCTAAGATATTTTCAAGCCTCTAGCTGGCAGTGTTACAAAATTTCTTTATTCTCACTCTCCCCCTCCTTTCCCGAACAAAACATAAGAAAAGTTAAAAAAAAAAAAATCAAGTGTAACTTAAGGGATCCTGGAACCTAAAATATTGCAAAGTCAAAAAAGAAGTGAAAAAATAGATATAAATAGAGAAAAAAACCAATCCAGTTAGCAAATGCAGAATCACGATAGAAGTCCTGCCATGAGAAAAAAAAAAAACATGAAACAAAGCCTTATTTTGACACTTCTGTTTAAAAGCCGCCACTTATTCAGTTCTGTCAAAATTTTTACACATTCTTTTCTTCCCCTTTGGGTGTCCTTTGAGGTCCTTTTAAGTCTTAGAATAATAAAAGAACAATTCTCACCAAAATGAAACACTTTCTCTTTCAACCTCTTCCGTTCGGAGCTGTCCCAACCTCAGCAGCTTTGGTGGCTGTCTCTCTGTTGCTGGCAAAAGGGCTTCTCCTGGATCAACCAGGGACTTTGCGATATCCCAGGACGTGCCCTTCTCTATCACTGTCTCTTCAGGACGGTTTAGGTCCATTTGGACCATCCAGGGGCAAAGATATCGGCTGCAATCTCAGAACTCCAAGATTGCATGCAGTATCATCGCGACGCCAGCTCCTCCTATCCTCCACTCCCTTACAGTGCCAATTCTGAAGAATGCAAATTCTGAATTCTGAAGAAGGCAAAACCAAAATGTACTGATAAATTACAAGGAGAACACACACACACACACTTCTATCCCTGCTGGAGATTGGACTAGAATAGATATCTCATTATCTTTCTCCTCCCTCCCTCCTTCTTTATTTCTTTTTCTTTCTGTTCCTTCCTTCTATCCTCCCCTTTTTCTTTGTCCCTTTTTCTTTCGTTCCCTTTTCTCTTTCTTTTCTTCCTTCTCTCTTTCTTTCTCTCTTTCTTTTCTCTCTCTCTCTTTCCCTCTCTCAGGCTCCCCCATTGACTTGATGCACCATGCCTCTCGGGCTTGCTTGGGCAGGTCCCTCTGGTGCACCAGGATCTACAGGATAGACCTGTTGGCCTGGCACCTAGAATGTGGCAGTGGCAGCAGGTCATAGCATCAACTTCAATGGCACCAAAACCCTAGCCACTATAGAAAACCCCAGCCACAGAATCATCAGAGTCTTTTCTATCCTACGAAAAAAAATTGACAGACCTACTCCAAGACTCCACATACAAACCTACAAACATAGACCCAACCACATATCTGGAAAAATAAACCAAGAAGAAAATTATAACCAGCCACATAAGCAAAGAAATCCAACAGAAGATCATCCCAAGAGAAAAATCTTCCAGATGCCCCAAACTATATGGCCTCCCAAAAATACACAAAGAAGGCATACCTCTCAGACCCATAGTCAGCTCCAAAGGAGCACCACTACAAAACCTAGCTAAACACTTAGCAAAACAACTACAGCCCCATGCTGAAACCGCAGCTTCATATGTACAAAACTCATACCACTTCTTAGAAATGATCAAAGATCTACACGTGGAACAAGAAGATCTGCTTGTAAGTTTCGACGTGGTTTCACTATTCACTCAAGTCCTGATAAAAGAAACTCTTGAAATCATCAAAAATAAATACCAACTAGCTAAACACCTCATGGAACTAACAGAACACTGCCTAACCAACACATACAAAGGACAACACATACAAAGGACAAAGATACAAGCAAATTGAAGGAGCCCCTATGGGATCACCACTGTCACCCATCTTTGCAAACCTGTTCATGGAAGAATTTGAATCCAGAGCCCTGGCTAATGCCACCCACAAACCCAAACTATGGCTAAGATACATCGATGACACATTTGTGATTTGGCCCCATGGAAAAGAAAACCTAAACAATTTCCTAACACACCTAAACAGCACACACCCCAAAAGCAAGTTCACCATGGAAATGGAAATAAACAACTACCATTCCTAGATGTACTAATCTACAAAAGAAAAGATGGCCACTAGAACACACCATATACCAGAAGAAAACACACACCAACCGCTACTTCAACGCCCAATCCCACCACCACCCAGCACAGATAAATTCCGTGGCCAAAACACTAATTACCAGAACCAAATGCCTGGCAGACAAGACACATATAAAGACTGAACTATGCACCCTGACTAAAGTATTGACAGACAACGGCTTCCACAAAAACAAAATCACCAGCTTGATCCACAAAAACACACCAAGACATAACAGAGACCTAGAAGATCAACAGACCTATGGAACAGCTGTCCTGCCCTACATAAGAGGTACTTCAGACAAAATCAGTAAGATTTTTGCCTTTTTACATAGGCATCACATCAAGACTGCCTTCAAAACAGACAAAAAAATAGCAGCCATCCTTAGAAACCCCAAAGACAAAATTGACCTGGAAAACCAAGGCAAATACGAAGTTCCCTGTGCATCATGCCCGGCCACATACATTGGACAAACCAATAGAAGAATAAGTACCCGCCTGGATGAACACAAAAATGCAGTAAAAAAACTGGAACACACCTCCTCACTAGTCCAACACATGAAAGCCACAGATCATAGCATCAACTTCAATGGCACCAAAACCCTAGCCGCTATAGAAAACTCCAGCCACAGAATCATCAGAGAAGCCATAGAGATAGCCGTCCTTCCACACGAAGCCAAGCTGCACTGAAAGCCTCCAATACAGGAACAGAGTGTTGCCAGCCAATCAAAGCCACAAAACAGACAGAAGAAACCAGAAACACCAATCAAACAAACTCCAAGTCCAATAAACACAGACCAAGACTCCCAGCCAATCAGGATGTAGAAAAAAAAACATCCTGCCACAATAGGCTAGCCTCAAATTTAAAACCAACGGCTGTGAGACCCTGACCCACATACAAACTCAATACAGAAGCCTGATGATGGCAGATGAGATTCTGCTGAAACGTTGCTACAACTTTAACAGAACTACAATGACGTGGGATAATACCCGAAGGAAGCTGAACAGCACACACACACACACACACACACACACACACACACACATATATAATTCATATATATATGAATTAGAAAAGGGAAAACTAGGTAAAACCAAGATAAATGACAAGGCCGATAGATTTAGAGATAAGGGTTAGATAGGATATAAAAGGGGGATGCCACATGGGAATGTATTTGGGTATTTTTTTATTAGAAACTTAAAATGGGGAGATTTGAAATTCAAAATGAATTGGGAATTATGCTAAGAGTATTATATATGATATGTGAGAAAAATGAAGATGAACTAAGAGATGTTTAGAGGGTTTTATTATTATTCATCCATTCTTTTATATATATATATCCTAAATGAAATAGAAAATATAATTGACTAAAAAAAGGATATGAGAAAATAAAAAATATGCATCATATTGGAATTTTATAATGATAATATTATACTATAATTAAAAAGAGGGGAATTAAATTTTATTTAAATTTCAAGTAAAATTTGGCGATGTGGAAATAAAGAAAAAATATGAAATGGTTATATGAATAGTGTTGGAATAAATGTAAGACAAATTGTGGATGAGGAACATACCATGTGGATCCTAAATATATTAATTTTACTTTAATCTTGCTTTTTTGTGTGTTTATTGGTCTTGAGTTAATTAATGAAGATAATAATGCATAAGGTAAAATAAAATAGGTGATAAGCTGAAAATGGAAAAAATAGGGGGTAAAGAGTTGAAAATATATGTAAGGAAATGATTTTGATATTAAATTAATGATTCAAAATATGAAATGGAAATTTATTTGAAGATTAGTGGAGTGGATAATAATTTGATGTGTTATTAAATAAGAAAGTTGAAAATGTTAAGTATGACTATGTATACATGTTGTAATCTAGAATCACGTTACTCATGTGAAGAGATGTGTAAAAAATAAAAAACTTTTTTTTAAAAAGAAGACACTACAGTTAAATGGCATTAACTTAGAAATGGCACCAAATTCCATTGTTCTGGGTGACCTTCCCCAGCAATCTCTGGAGACAAGAGGCGATGGTGAAGGACAGCAGAAGTCAATTTCCTGGATGCTGAATTCTCTTCCCCAGCATCACTTTCTGAACTTGCCTTGACAGGAAGGAAGGACCACACAACAGAACAATAATCACAACAGAACAATAATCCCAGGGTTGTATCTATAATTTTTACTAATAAGTTTTATTCCAGCCTCTCCTCTGCCAATGGAGCCCAGAAAAAGTTCAGGATCCCGAGTAGAAGTTGCTTCTTGCTGTAATTATGACCTTTGAGACCTGTGATGCTATATCTCCAGTTTTTGACTTTGATGTGGGCATTAGACTGAAGCCACATGCAAAGGATCTTGTATCAGAAAAGGATAAATTCCTTGGATAAAGCTCTCTGGAACCAAGTTTTGGGACAGGTACAGGCTCTGCTCTTGATTGCACCTTTCTCTCCTTTGCAGATGAAACTGAGTGGTTCTCTGTTTAGATCAGGAAAGCCACAGGCACTTCTCAAATTTTTCCAACTGTTCCTAGTATATGTGTTAGAAACGGGAAATGGATTGATTAATGCCATGAATTATGGACCTACTGCTTCTGCTGCTGGCGGTGTCCCCATCAGTCTGTGGGAAGCTGAGAAGGAAATGCCCATTGAGTTTGGAGCACCAGGATGGGAACAACAACATGGAGTTTTTACAGGCCTGGAGACCATCTCGTTGGTGTGGTAACAACTGAAACATCTATGTTGCCCATAATATTGCCTTTCTACCGGCCCCCTTCTATACCTTCTCCGTAAGTCATGCAGGGTGATGGAGTTGCTCTCCCTCTATGTGCAATTCTAACACTCTCCTTTTCTTCTTATTTCACTTATTTTTGTACTGCAGGACCTGTCTAATTTCCTGAATGATTTTTATTTTCATGGCTTCCCTCTTTTGCCTTCCTTTGTGGAAGAGAGTAAAATCCGAAGATGGGGTTGAAAAAAAACCTGAAGGAAATCCAGGTGATTTTCCTTTCTCAGTTCAATCCTGAGTTCATCACTTGAATAATGACTTTTGTTTAAATAGGGATTGAAACAATTGTAGTTGCCTCTTTCAGCCCATTTCCATAGTTAGATAATTGATCATTGGATTTGGATTTGGATCAATGTTGGTCTCAGGCTGAGCATGTTTGTGAAGGATTATATATTTTCAAAGTATTTGGTTGCTGTTGACTATAACACGAACATTATTTTTACAATAGGAAGATTTCTGATTTAAAAATTATCCTACACATAATTTTTGCTATTCAAATGGCCAACAAGAATTCCCATCTTCTGCACAATCTCACACTTGGCTACAACATCCATGACAACTATATGAGCACTTTCCACACTTCAGATGCCTTGCTGGACATGCTCTCCACTGGAGAAGCCAATGTTCCCGACTATGGCTGTGGAAGGAAGGAGAACCTCCTGACTCTGATTAATGCAACTAGAAGGGACATCTCCATCCAGATGTCAACATGTGTAGGCACCTGCAAAGTCTCACAGGTGTGTGTTTTTCTCTATATAGTAAGGTGAGTGGGATGGTGGGAATGAACAACAGATCCAATATCTTCATAGAATTTCAAGAGCTGTTTTTCAGACCATTAGAGAACATATAAACTATGTTTTAGTCTATTATGTTCATCTTCAAATTCACCATTAAAGACTTGAACAGCCATAAGGTCCCTTTAGAGAATATTCTACTGAATATTCAACTGTTGAAAAACTATCCAGGTTTTGAGGTCCTCCATTACCAAGTTCATTTTAACATATCAATAATATCTGCCTTATCCAATTGGAATCAAGTTGGCAATAATCCTGTCAATGTACAAAAAATTATTAAGATCACAGGATCTGAAGAGTACCTTTGGGATGGATAAAAGAAATTAAGCTCCTGCTCTCAGAGATACAGTAAGTTATGCATTTACAAACTTTCTACTTTGTATAAATTCAGGTTATATAATTATTGGTTTAAAGTTAAAGCGATGAAACAGGCAGAGTTCCAAAACAAACAAAATTTTAATTAAAGATTTATTGGATTGTACAGCTGACA
The DNA here is from genome assembly GCA_015471245.1 of Laticauda colubrina. Lineage (NCBI taxonomy): Eukaryota > Metazoa > Chordata > Lepidosauria > Squamata > Elapidae > Laticauda > Laticauda colubrina. The sequence continues at coordinate 23,343,161 of BLBF01000037.1, forward strand.
ATTTGTGTTAGGAGTTAGTCTCTTGTACATCTGGAGAAGAAGCTGAAAAATTGTTCCACGAAGAATTTGGGACATAGAAGCTGAGAAAGAGGTTTCAGTACTCAAAAATAGCATATAATACAGCCCTATATCTTAGATCCAAACATTTTATCTGCTATTTTGAATCTAATAGTTGGAATTGTAGGGGTGACACAGAAATTCACATTGCATTTTAATTGTTTTTTTATTTAATATGATTTTTCCATTTTTATATACAATCTTGTTAAATATTTAATTGTCTTAAATATTTAAACCATGACTAAGGAACAAACTATTTATTTTATTTATTTATTTGTTTATTTAATTTTATTTATTTATTTATTTTGCCAAGCGATCATAAGATTACAGGTATAAGTATAAACATCATTATGAACATATGAAATGGATACATATAAGCAAAATAAAAAAGAAACAATAGGACAGGGACAGTAGGCACATTTGTGTGCTTATCCACGCCCCCTACAGGCCTCTTAGGAAAGGGGTGAGGTCAGTAGTAGACAGTCTAAAGTTTTTGGGGTTTGGGGAAGAAACCACAGAGTCAGGTGGAGTACTCCAGATGTTGACCACTCTGTTGCTAAAGTCGTATTTCCTGCAATCAAGTTTGGTGCAGTTTGCCTTGAGTTTGTATCTATTGTGTGCTCTTGTATTGTGATGGCTGAAGCTGAAGTATTCATTGACAGGTAGGACATTGCAATGTATAATTTTATATACTATACTTAGATCAGAATGAAGGTGGTGTAGTTCTAGGTTTTCTTGGTCTGGTGGCATAAGGTATTCTGCAACGAGTAGAGGAGTGTAGAACTCTTCTTGTGAAATATTTCTGGACTTTCTCAACTGTGTTAATATCAAATACATCATGCGGTTCCAGACTGGTGAGCTGTATTCAAGTATTGGTCTAGCAAATATTTTGTATGCCCTACTTAGTAGTGTGATATTATCAGAGAAAAAGCTACATAGGGTTAGGTTAACAACTCTTAATGCCTTTTTGGCTATATTGTTGCAGTGGGCTCTAACACTTAGATCATTAGAGATGAATATTCCAAGGTCCTTGGCCGAGTTTGGATCATCAACAAGGTCTTGACTATTCAGCTTGTATTTTATTTTCTCATTTTTTTTGCCAATATTTAAGACACAGCATTTATTGTATTGAGATTTGAAGTTTCCATTTGTTTGACCATTCTGACACATAGTCGAGGTCTTTTTGAAGGGTAGCAGGATTGTCGGGGGTGTTGAAAAGCATTATATCATCAGCAAAAAGAACGCAGTTGCTCTTAATATGATCACAGAGGTCATTTATGTAGAGTATGAAGAGAGGGTGTCCTAGAACACTGCCCTAGGGGACACACTGTTGACAGGTACAGAATTTGATAGGATGCTCCCAATTTTGACCATTTGTTGTCTGTTTGACAGGAATACTTCTATCAAGTTATGCAGTTGTCCAGAGATACCAGAAGATCTTAGTTTTAGGAGTAGTTTGTCGTGTACCACTGAATCAAAGGCTTTACAGAAGTCTATGTAGATTGTGTCTATTGCTTTGCCCTGATCAAGTTGTGTAATCCATATGTTTTTGCAGTGAAAAGAGTTGCAGATTAAAGGATAGTATTTTTCTGAAACCAAATTGTTTATCAGAGAGTAGATTGTTTGTCTCTAAGTGGAGGATAATGGATTGGTTAATAAATTATTTCAAGACTTTACAGGTGATGCAGCATAAAGAGATTGGTCTGTAATTTTTAACTAGGCTGGGATCTCCATTTTTTGAAGATGGGGATGATCATGGCTTGTGACCATTGTTTTGGCAAGGAGCTGGACCTGAAAGATGTTTCAAAGATTATGGTAAGAGATTTGGCTGTGGCAGTGGATAGCTTTTTGAAGAAGTAGGCACATATGCTGTCTGGTCCAACAGATAGAGATGATTTTAGATTGCGTAGTGCTTTTTCAACATTGTCTTCTGTGAAATCAATATTTATTAGATCATTGTAGTTGTCTGTGATTCGACTAGGAAATACTGGGCATGATCCATTGCTGTTTACAAATACTGAGCCAAAGAATGTGTTTAAGTGGTTGGCTTTAATAATGTCGTCGTTGCAGTCTTTGCCATTGGATCCTTTCAGGGGTGGGATGGATCTTGAGTATTTTAGTTTGTTGTTTACAAAATTGTAGAAAGCACAGGTGGAACTGGTGCGTCAAAGATTTTCCTTTTATTTAATGTGATCATTGGTGTATTCAGTCTTTATCTGGTGACATAAATTTTTGTATTGACTTTTGAAGTTGGCAACGTGACCAGATTGGTTTTTCAGCCAAAGTGATTTCTTTTTGGATTGAAGCTTCCTTATTGTTACAGGTAAATTGTTTTTTCTGGTTTTGGGAGTTCTTATTGGTACATATAGTTTGATGACTCTTTTGACTGCAAGTAAAAATGTGTTGTAATGATCTTCAACAGCATTGCATCCAGTGAATAGAAGTTGCTAATCAAGAGATGAGAGATCATTGTCTATAAGATCATTGTTGCCTTTTTTGAAGTTATAATTGGGGAGCCCGTCAGTATGATGATTTTTGTGTGGATGGATATTGAGACAAAAGTCAATCCTATTGTTGTCACTGGTGGAAAAGAGTTCTTTAACATGTATTCTGTAAATTGAATTCAAACTATTGCAGAGGATGAGATCAAGGCAGTTGTTAAGTCTAGTATTGTTGGTTACTAGTTATTCCAGTCCCAGATTTGTTAAAGCATTGTAGAAAGTTGCATGCATGGGTTCAGCTATACATTCGTAAAGGGTCCAATTAATATGAGGGAGGTTGAAGTCACCAAAAAAGATAAAAGTATGTGGGCAGGATGTTGCCCATGTTAGCAGTGAATCTAGCTTGTTTACATGTTCGAGTCATAGTCAGGGTCTCTGTAACATAGTAAGAATCTAAAATGTGATATTTAAGGATAGTTCACAGACGATGGTCTGAGGAAGAGCAATCTCTTGGGTAACTTGGATGTTTTTTTAGATATAAGGACTTTTTATAGAAGATAGCAACACCATCTCCTCTACAGATTTCATGATCTGATCAGTAAACATGATAGTCTCTTATTGAGGTTATGGATTCAGGGAGAGATGCATTGAGCCATGTTTCACAGAAAAATATGATGTAGAATTTAGCTGTATTTAGTAAGAGGAGAAATTCAGGTATTTTATTTAAGCCCATGTCACACTGGCCAACGGATGCAAAAAGGACACAGCGGAAGAGCAAAATGTTCCATCCGTTGTTATCCGCTCTCAAAAGGGGCGAAAATTTGCATAACAGGAGCGGACAACACGGACGCGGGGAGGACGCAGGGCGGATGCAAAGCGGATGCGGAACGGAAGCCTAGCGGATGGAAGTGGATGGGAGCGGATGGGAGTGGGTGGCACAACCGCAGGGCTTCCGGGGGGGCCTCAGCGAAGCAGACGCGGAACAGAAAGAGCGGAAGCAGAGCGGACGCCGAACGGATGAAGCAGATGAAGAGCGGAAGCCTAGCGGATGCACAGCGGAAGCCTAACGGATGCCTAGCGTTCACTGCGCATGCGGGGAGGATGCATCAGCCCCGCGGATATAACGGAAGCAGCTCGGAAGCAGGTCGCCATTCAGAGGAAAGTTCTGCTGCTGCACACATCGGCTGCCTTGCCTGCCCTGCCTGCATGTCTGCCTGCCAGCCTTGCTGCTAGCCTTGCTACCAGCCTTGCTGCCAGCCTTGCTGCCAGCCTTGCTGCCAGCCTCTCTGCCAGCTTTGCTGCCAGCCTGCCTGCAAGCCTTGCTGCCAGCCGGTCTGCCTGCAGCCTTGCTGCCTGCCTTCCTGCCAGCCTTGGTTCATGTCTGCCTGCCAACCTTCCTGCCAGCCTTGGTTCATGTCTGCCTGCAAGCCTTGGTGCCTGCCTGCCTGCCAGCCTGCCTGCCAGCCTGCCTGCCAGCCTTGGTTCATGCCTGCCTGCAAGCCTGCCTTGGTGCCAGCCTCCCTGCCAGCCTTCCTGCCTGCCTTGGTGCCAGCCTCCCTGCCAGCCTTGGTTCCTGCCAGCCTCCCTGCCAGCCAGCAACCCCACAACCATGGGGAAGCACAGCAAGCCTAAGCCATCTGCTGCCAGCCCTGGCAAGAGGGACAGGACCACCATCCCATCCCCTGGCCCTCACTCTGGTTCTGCTGGGGCTTCTGCAGCACGGGCTCACTCTTCTGGGGCAGGAGCTTTTGCTGCTTCTGCTTCTGGAGGAACTGATGATGCGGGGGATCAGACAAGCACTCCAGCACCAACCAACTCCACAGCACCTGCACCCTTCACCCCTGGGACTGAGCGACCAAGAGGAGTGCCAGAGACTAATTTTTGTTTTATAGCTTCTTGTTAATAAAGTCTATTTATGATTCACACACTTGCTTCATTTCTTTTTTTTAATAAAGTCTTGCTGGAAACTTTTAGAAATGGTTTAAGCCTTTGCATGCTTGTGGGATGGGTTAAGATAGCTGTGGGATGGGCAGGGATACCTGTGGGATCGGCAGGGATACCTTTGGGATGGGTAATAGCTGTGGGATAGATGAACCTCCAGTGCAAGCATAGTGGGACTGTATGGTCCACCCTCCCAGGTGCCACACCTACGGCCCTTTATTATCAATAATAATGTAATAATTATCCACACATGTCAACATAAACACAACTCTTTATTAAACGCCCTGTTCATTGTAGGCCAAACAAACAAACATGGCCCAATCTCATCTGTGTGATGAGACAGGCTGAAGGAAGCATCCATTAAGCATCTACCATCCTGTCTTGCCACTCCACTGCTCCAGCTGGGGAGTTGCACCAGTGTTTCAGGAGGTTGCGCTGCTTCTTCCCTTCATTTGAGGCTCTGTTGGGGCCTTGCACATCCTCAGTGTCAATCAGGTTTCACCCTTGCCTCCATTCCCCAGGCTCCATGACCCCATTGGCTTGTTGGAGGTCCACGAGCCTGTTCTGCAAGACTGGGTAGCGGGTGCACATGAGATTGTGCAGGATGCAGCAAGCTTCCATGATCCTCCTCACGGTCTCTGGGCAATGCTCCATGGTGGTGAGAAGTACCTGGAACCTGTTGGCCAGGATGCCAAAGGCGTTCTCCACCACCCGCCTTGCCCTGGACAGCCTGTAGTTGAAGATGCTCTCTTTACGGGTGAGGAGTCTGGAGGTGTAGGGGTTCATGAGGTAGGTTGTGAGGGAGAAGTCATCATCCCCCACAATGAAGTAGGGCACATCTTGTGTGTCGTTGGGCAGGGGTTCTGGATCTGGGAAGCCCACGATGAGGTTGCGTTCCAGCCCCTCCTTGAGGGGACTGGCATTGTATACCTGGGCATCCGAAGATGAGCCGTTGCCTGAAGCATCGATGTACATGAACTTGTAGTCAGCATCGACCATGGCAAATAGGATGATGCTGAAGAAGCCCTTGTAGTTGAAATAAGTGGACCCCGACTTGGCTGGAGATTTGCAGGCCACGTGCCAGCCATCTATGGCTCCAACGGTGTGGGGGAAGTTCCACTTCTGATACCACTGCTCTGCAACTTTCTTCCATCCTTCTTCAGTGGAGGGGTACTGGAGGAGCTCCTCCTTGTATTCTTTGATGATGGCCTGCACCACTTCTCTGACCACAATGCTGATGGTGTTGGATGGCACCCTCCAGCCGTTCTGCATGCTCCTGTAGGAGGTCCCTGAGGCCAGGTGGTGCAGAGTGAGTGCCACCTTGAGCCCAGGTTCCAGGCTGGGCCAGAAGCTGGTGTTTGCCTTGGTCAACCTGGGTGTCAGGCACTGCACAACTTCGTCAAACATGGCTGGAGGCATCCTCATAAAGTTCTGGAACGCCCGAGTGTCTTCGCTCCTGAGCTCCACCATCAGCTTGTTGTACAGTCCGTCCTCCACTCTACTGGCGAACCATCTTCAAACCCAGACTCTTTTTGGGTGGCTCCTTTTCTTCTCGCAGTAGTGTTCACAGAGCCTGTAGATGGCTTCGCACTGTTGCAGAACGATGGTGGCTGCCGAAAGGACTTTGTTACAATCCACTGTGGACATGACTGGATGCTGTGGAAGAGGAAGAGGTAGATGAAGGCTGCAGAGGTCTGCACCGCTGGGCTGCTGTTCTGAAAGTGCGATGCAGGCGAGTTGCTCCCCCTTTTTATAGGCAGTATAGGTTTTCCACTAGGCATCCTCTAGGCATCCTCTAGGCATCCTCTAGACATCCTTAATATCCGAGATAGGTCCCCTCTGCGAACGTTTTTTCCATTTTAAATGCTTTGTTTCCGTTCTGCATCCGCTAGGCATCCGTTCTGCATCTGTTCTGCATCCGTTCCGCTTCCTCCCTGCGTCCGTTTACCTCTGGAGCGGATGGAGTTGCGCGGATGCATAGCGGATGCCTAGCGGATATAGCAGATGCGTAGCGGATACATAACGGATGCATAACGGATGCGTAGCGGATGTGTAGCGGATGCAGAACGGACAAACTGGATACATTTTCCAAGCAAAAGTTTTTGGCAGCCTAAAACTTTTGGAGCGGATGAAACGTCCATAAATGGATGCTGGACGGATAGAGAGGAAGCAAAAAACGGAGGCAGTGAGTACAGAACGAATACATCGCGTTAACCAATGGATGGCAAGATTTTTTGTCCGTTTTACATCCTCTTTGCATCCGTTGGTTCAGTGTGACATGGGCTTTACAAGGCTTCTTGCACTGAGTAGCTTGCATTTAAGGCCAGTTGTGTTTGGAATCGAGGTCGTTTGGGACGTGCGTGCCTAGTTTTCAATGACAGTGGATTAGATGGGATAGGGTGGGATATGGAATTGCGGTTGTGTGACTTTCTTTTGATGCAATCAGCATGGTAGTCAATGTACAAATCCTTTTCTCCTAACTAATTAATTAATTAGAACTATTTTAATATGTTCATCAGAACAAAATTGGTTTGTCAATGACTAATATTTTGGAGTTGATCTGGACCACATTATGACATATTGTTCTTCATTACTTTTTCAGATCACTTTTAGAATTTCTCCAGAGTCTCTGAGTGTTAAAAGTAGATTCCCCTTTTTCCACAAGATGCAACCCAAAGAAGGGATCCAGTACCCAGCAATCGTCCAGCTGCTCCTCCATTTCAGATGGATCCTGATTGGCCTCTTTGCTTCAGACACAGAGAAAGGAGAGGATTTCATGAGGACTTTCCCTCCTATGCTTGTCAGGAATGGAATTTGTGCTGTTATATTAAAACGATTGACAACAACTGGACATACAGCAGCCCTCAGGGAGGCCCTCTCTAAGTGGAGACAAGTCAACATCTTTGTTCACTTCATGGAATTTACTTCCATCTGGAGAAGAATTCTTCCTTTCCATTTAACATTTATGCATTTGCCAGGACCCATTGAAGGGAAAGTCTGGATCCTCACAAATATTACAGGGTATATAATAAAAAAGGATACACTTCTCAAATATATCCATAGTATTTTGAACTTTGATAATCTGAGAAAAAAAAAGGCCAATGGATGCTGCCTTTAAACCCAATTTCTTTGTGGAAAATCCATTCCAAGATTATTATTGCCACTGCTCTCTTTCCAAACACGTGTTTTCTGTAAAAGGCCACAGAAGATGCACCCAGAAAGCCCCACTGGAGACTCAGAAGAAAAGGAACAGAAGATGGATCAAAACTGACTGTTAATGGTACAGTATCATTCAGACTTTGGCCCAGGCCATGAATGCTGCTAATTCCTCCAGATCGAGGAGGGGAAGGAAGGAGGGAGAAAAGAGGTTGGGGGCTCCGACGCTGCAGCCGTGGCAGGTATGGGGTCCCAGTAAGGATCCATTAATCTGAGTTCTTTTTGAGCAGGAATCTGGAGGAGAAGGAGGGGAACATCACAACCTTCTTGTGCTGCAAAAGGTCAAGAGATTTGCACCATCTAATGGCTCCTGTCTGATGCGCCAGAATAACAGGGAGCAGATCTGAAGTTTCTGTCTACCCTCTGTTGGAAGAAATCTCCTTCTGGGTTCAGTTCCAAGTGGGGAAGAAAGACACTGGAAACATGGTGACTGCTTGGAAGATGGTTTAATGATGGACAGGAGCACATGCCTTGATTGAGGAAAGAAGGACTGAGATGCTGAGAGTGCAATTGTTTTATGCCCTCTGTTGGAATTTGAATTTGAGCTTGTATTCTGATTGGTTGTCAGACTCCCATGGGGCCATGCAGGGGCACCTCTGAGAGCTGTCCTGAGTCCCAGGCTTGGTTGAGCCTCACTGGATGATGGTGATGTAATGAAAGGATTTGGGGCAATTCCTATTATAGCTTTAACTGGAGTAGATCTTTGTTATGTAAAATAGACTGGCCTAGGCCAGAGTAATGATCCATTAGGAAAGGTGGGAGGGGTCTGAGTTTCAGCCTCTCTGAGTTTCTACTTTTCTTTTTTGGGTAAATATTCTGCCTTTTTAGTAAATCCTAAAATATTTCATTTTCCTTGGAGAGGGGAGGATTTTCACTCCCAACAACTCTTTCAGACATTGGAAGAATGTTGAATCTGCCCTTGTCCAACTGAGAGATTTTGTCAGTTGGAGAAGCTATATTTTAATTTATTTATTTATTTATTTGTTTGTTTGTTTGTTTGTTTATTTATTTGTTTGTCAAGCGATTATATGGTATCAGGTATAAGTATGGACATAGTTGTGAGTACATGGATGTATATATAAAAAAATAAAAAGTGTCAATAGGACAGGGACAGTAGGCACATTTGTGTGCTTATGCATGCCTCCTACAGGCCTCTTAAGGCTAGGTCACATCGGGCGACGAATGCAAAAGTATGTAAAAAAGACACAGTGGACGAGCAAATTTTCCATTCGTTGTTATCCGCTCTCAAAAGTGCCCCAAATTTGCATAAAGAGAACGGACAAAAACGGAAAGGAACAGACATGGCGAGGACATAGCGAGGATGTTAAGCAGATGCTCAACGGAAGCCTAGAGGATGGATGCGGATGACACATCCGAAGGGCTTCCGTGGGAGAACAGCGAAGCGGACGCGCAGGGGAAGGAGCGGATGCGTAGCGGATGTCGAGCGGATACAGCGGATGCATCACAGATGCCTAGCGGATGCCTAGCAGATGCCTAGCGGATGCAAAGCGTTCACTGTGCATGCGGGGAGGATGCATTGCGTCAGCCCCGTGTATATAAAGGGAAGCAGCTCGCAAGCAGGTCACCATTCAGAGGAAAGACCTGCTGCCAGACACATCTTCAGCCAACAACCATGGGGAAGAAAAGGAAGCCTGTGCCTACTCCTGCCAGCCCTGGCAAGAAGGACAGGACCACCACCCCACCCCTGGCGCTGACTCTGCTTCTGCTGGGGCTTCTGCTGCTGGGGCTTCTTCTGCTGCTGGTGCTGACTCTGCTGGTGCTGGTGCTTCTGCTGGTACTGCTCCTGGTGCTGGTACTTCTGCTGGTGCTGACTCTGCTGCTGGTGGTGCTACTGCTGCAGCTGCTCCTGCTGCTGGTGGCGGTGGTGTGGTGGACCAGCCCCTAGGACCTCAAAGCCCTGCTGATGAGGGCCCAGAAGGCCCTGCCAGAGGGAGGAAGAGGCAATCACACAAAAAGGGGGAGAGGAGACAGTACTCCATTGCAGAGGAACATGAGGAGGAGGTGCTCAAATGGCTGAGGGAGAACGAGTACCTCTGGAGGGAGGGACACAGGCTCTATCGAGACACCAAGAGAAAGCAGGCGGTTTGGAGAGAGAAAGCGGAGAGCCTGGGCTACACTGCTGATGTGCTTCTGGGTTGGTGGAAGCACATGCACACCTGGTATGGCAAGCTGCACCTCAAGAAATCCGGGCAGGCCGCTTTCAAGCTCACTGACCGGGAGACCTCTGTCATGGACAAGTGCAGATTCCTGGAGGGTGACATCCGCCACCGAGGAGCAGCCCCTCTGTCAACCCTGTCCCTCAGACAACCCACAGCCAGTCCTCTTCTGGCCAGGAATCAGCCACTGTGTCCATGCAGGTATCTTTGGAGCACCCCATGACAGAGACCCCCCCAACAGATGCACACCCCATGCCGGAGCACATGGAGGATCCCCTGATGCAGATGGAGCAAGAGGAGGCCGCGGCCACCAGAGACCAACCCAAAACCACCCCCAGCTCCACCTCCACAGAAAGCAGGCAGAGAGGCAGACCGGAGGGACAGAGCCACACTGTCCTCTTGGAGATCAGGGACACCATCAAGAGCAGTATAGACCTCCTCTCTCAGTTGGTACACTTCGAGATTCTATCCTCTAACAGAAAGCCCTTCCTCACCTACATGAACCAGACGCTCATGGAAATGCCCGAAACCCAGTACCAGGGGATCAAGGAGAGGATCACAGGTGTTCTGCACCACCCTCCAGGCCCAGGTGAACCTGCTCCCACCCAGTCCAGGTCTGCTCCTCCACCCCAGGTGATGTCACAGCCCTTCCAAGGCTTTCCACAGCCCCTCATCTACCAAGGCTATGGATACCAGGACTTCCAGCAGCACAGGCAACCTTTCCCAGTCCAGGCACAGGTTCCTTGCCTGCCACAGATGCCACCGATGCCACAGATGGCACTGACGCCACCGATGCCACAGATGCCAAAGATGCCACCAACGCCTCACCTCACTCAGCTGCAGACCAGACAGCCCCACTACACTCCTCCTTCCTCCACCCCACAGCCAAGCCCGGCCTCAGAACAACTCTCATCGGTGTTGGGACTGACATCCCATGTCCTGCAGGAAGGGCCTCTCAACATCACGGGACTGAGCCAGCTCTCTGAGAGCTTCCTCCACACACCATCTCCTGTTGTCCTCTGAGGCCAGGCACCCCAATGGCACCTCAGACCAGCACTCCAGCAGCAGCCACCTCCACAGTCCCTGGACCCTTCACCCCTGAGACCATGGGCATGCCTCAGAGTGACTGAGAACAGTGCCAGAGACTGGGTTGTTACCTGTTGACTTTATCTTTGCTTGGGACACTTTTCTTGGTTCATTTTGCTTTTTTAATAAAGTCCTACAGTTTGTTACTAATAAAGGTTATCTTTGCTTCACACACTTGGTTCAGTTCTTTTACTGAATAAAGTCTTGGTGGAAACTTTTAGAAATGGTTTAAGCCTTTGCATACTTGTGGGATGGGTAAGGATAGCTGTGGGATGGATAAGGATAGCTGTGGGATGGATAGCTGTGGGATGGGTAAGGATAGGAGAGGGATGGATAGCTGTGGGATGGGTAAGGATAGCAGTGGGATGGGCAGGGATACCTGTGGGATGGGTAATAGCTGTGGGATGGGTAATAGCTGTGGGATGGGTAATAGCTGTGGGATAGATAAGCCTCCAGTGCAAGCATAGTGGGACTGTATGGTTCACCCTCCCAGATGCCACACCTATGGCCCTTTATTATTAATAACAATTTAATCATTCATCAACACATTTCAACATAAATACAACTCTTTATTAAATGCCCTGTTCATTGTAGGGCCACTCAACATACATGGCCCAATCTCATCAGTGTGATGAGACAGGCTGAAGGAAGCATCCATTAAGAATCTACCATCCTGTCTTGCCAGTCCACTGTTCCAGCTGGGGAGTTGCACCAGTGTTTCAGGAGGTTGTGCTGCTTTTTCCCTTCACGTGAGGCTCTGTTGGGGCCTGGCACATCCACAGTGTATATCAGGTTTAGTCCTTGCCTCCATTCACCAGGCTCCATGTCCCCATTGCCTTGTTGGTGGTCCACAAGCCTGTTCTGCAACACTGGGTAGCGGGTGCGCATGAGATTGTGCAGGATGCAGCAAGCTTCCACGATGTTCCTCACGGTCTGTGGGCGATGCTGTATGATGGTGAGAAGTACCTGGAACTGTTGGCCAGGATGCCAAAGGCGTTCTCCACCACCCATCTTGCCCTGGACAGCCTGTAGTTGAAGATCCTCTCTTCACGGGTGAGGCATCTGGAAGTGTAGGGCTTCATGAGGTAGGTTCTGAGGGAGAAGGCGTCATCCCCCACGATGAAGTAGGGCACATCTTGTGTGTTGTTGGGCAGGGGGTCTGGATCTGGAAAGCCCATAATGAGGTTGCGTTGCAGCTCCTCCTTGAGGTGACTGGTGTTGTATACCTGGGCATCTGAAGCTCACCCATTGCTTGAAGCATTGATGTACATGAACTTGTAGTCAGCATCAACCATGGCAAAGAGGATGATGCTGAAGAAGCCCCTGTAGTTGTGATAATTGGACCCTGAGTTGGCTGGAGCTTTGCAGGCCACGTGCTTCCCATCTATGGCTCCAACGATATGGGGGAAGTTCCACTTCTGATACCACTGTTCTGCAACTTTCTTCCAGCCTTCTTCAGTGGTGGGACACTGGAGGAGCTCCTCCAGGTATTCTTCGATGATGGCCTGCACCACTTCTCTGACCACAATGCTGATGGTGTTGTGTGGCACCCTCCAGGCATATTGCATGTTCCTGTATGTAGTTCCAGAGGCCAGGTGGTGCAGAGTCAGTGCCACCTTCAGCCCAGGGCCCAGGCTGGGCTGGAAGTTGGTGTTCGCCTTGGTCAACCTTGGTCTCAGACGCTCCACAACTTCATCAAACAGGGCTGTTGGCATCCTCATGAAGTGCTGGAATGCACGAATGTCTTTGTTCCTCAGCTCCACCATCAGCTTGTCATACAGTCCATACTTCGCTCTTCTCGCGATCCATCTTCGGACCCACACACTTCTTGGACGCCTCCTTTTCCTTGCGTAGAACAGGTGAAAGAGCCTGAAGAGGGCTTGGTACTGCTGTAGAATGATGGCAGCTACCAAAAGGAGTGTGCATTGATCCATGGTGGAGATGACTGGATGATTTGGAGGAGCAAGAGTAAGAGCAAGGCTGAAGAGGTCTGCACACCAGGGCTGCTGGAGTGAAAGTGAGATCCAGGTGATTTCCTCCCCCTTTTTATAGGAATTTTCGGTTTTCCACTAGGTGTCCTTCTGCATCCTCTAGACATCCTCCAGACATCCTAAATATCCAAGATACATCCCCTATACAAATGTTTTTTCCATTTTAATGCTTTATATGTGAGCTGCATCCACTTTCATCCTTTCTATGTCCATGCTACTAATGCTGCATGGATGTTCCGCGTCCGTTTCGCTTCCTCCCTCTTTCCATTTTCCACTGGAGCGGATGTGAGTTGTGCGGATGCACAGCGGATGCTGAGCGGATACAGCGGATGTGTAACAGATGACGGTGGACGTAGAACGTTTGTTCCCCATATGTGTCGCGGATGTACAACGGACGCAGCGGAAAGTTCAACCGCTGAAAAAGTTTTGTGCAGCTCAAAACTTTTTGAGCAGATGAAATCTCAGTAGACGGATGCTGGATGGATAGAACGTATGAATCACGCATGCAATGAGTACAGAACGGATGCATCACATTAAACAATGGATGGCAAGCATTTTTCTCCGTTTTACATCCTCTTTTCATCTGTTGGTGTAGTGTGACAGGGGCTTTAGGAAAGGGGTGAGGTCAACAGTAGACAGTCTAACGTTAAAGTTTTTGGAGTTTGGGGAAGAAACCACAAAGTCAGGTAGAGTATTCCAGACATTGACCACTCTGTTGCTGAAGTTTTATTTCCTGAAATCAAGTTGGGTGCGATTAATTTTGAGTTTGTATCTATTGTGTCCTCTTGTATTGTTATGGTTGAAGCTGAAGTATTCATTGACAGGTAGGACATTGCAGTGTATGATTTTATATGCTATACTATACAGACTGAATGCGGCATAGTTCTAGGTTTTCTAGGTCTAGAATTCCAAGTCTGGTGGCATAAGGTATTCTGCAATTGAGTAGAAGAGTGGAGAACTTGTGAAATATTTCTGGACTTTCTAAATGTATTAATATCACATACATAATGAGGGTTCCAGACCAATGAGCTGTATTAGAGTATTGGTTTAGCAAATGTTTTGTATGCCCTAGTTAGTCGTGTGATTTTATCAGAGAAAAAGCTACATAGGATTAGGTTAACAACTCTTAATGCCTTTTTGGCTATGTAGTTACAGTGGGCTTGTTAGGGATAACATTGTTTACCCTAACTGGTTTAGGTGAAATAATAACTGTGAATCATAGTTAGTGTATGTTAAAGTGTCTGCAGCTTTAACTGTGAAATAGCAATTAAGGGAGTGGTTATGAAAACAATATAAAAGTAGCAAGTCTACAGCTTGCTTACTCTGGCTTTGATGATCCCTGATTACTGCTTGGAATCAAGACTACATTGCTCGAACGGGAGAGACAACAAAGGACTGATTTGTAAGTGAACTGACATAGGATATTCTACATAGACTTTGCTACCTGAATATCCCTGAATGGACTGACTACATGATAAATGACTATTGGACTGTTATTTGACTATGCCATAAACTTATACTGGAATAAAATATATTCTTAATAGCACAAGCGTATCTGTTATTTTTACTGTATGTTAATAAACATACAAGCTTAGCTCACTCATTTATCTGTGTGCCTATCTGACTAACGCTGCACATTCTGTTTAGCTTGTCTACCTAACCCTGGTTGGGGAACCCAGGCTTAACACTGGTTATGGGCCCAGAGGCTGCAAAGTCAGTTTAACTAGGTTAAACAGATTTATGTAAAAAGTGAGAGTTTGTGTTGTTATACATTACAGTAAACAGACAGCTGTGTTTTATTAATTATATTTTTATATCCATATAAGAAAACATGGCACAAGTCAATCTACAAAGTTTGTCCCTTATATCCAAGCTGGATGGAACAAACTATGTATCATGGTCTACCAAATGTAGTCTACTTCTACGAGGAGAAGGTCTGTGGAACATAACTGAAAATCCACCAAATGTAGAAGAATGGGATCCAGAGGATAAGGAAGACAGACTAAAGATAGAAGAATTTATGCATAAAAATCAACAAGCCATTTGCATAATTGGGTTAACCTTAACTGATCAACAGCTTGTTTATATCCACGGAGAGAAAACGGCTGTTGGGTGTTGGCAGAAGCTGAAGAGGATTTATGTTCGAGATAATGTTGGTGCTCACATAAATCTAACACGGAAGCTTTTCAGGACGCATCTCCAAACAAATGGTGATATGCTGAGTCATTTTAAAACTATGCAAAGCATTTTTCAGGAACTGCACGAGAAAGAGCTTATATTCTCTGAACTACACCAAGTTTACATAATTCTATCTTCCCTTGATGAAAGTTATGATAACTACGTAACTTCACTTGAAATTTTGCCAAAGCAAAGTTTAACTTTAACAGATATAACTGGCAGATTGATCGAAGAGGCCAGAAGAAGGCATGAAAGAGATGAATTAAGGATGGAGCAACCTCAAAAAGAAGATAAGATAATTACTGCATCTTTAAGAGGTGAATTATATGTGTTAAATGATGATGGTTTAAAGGTGGCTAACACAATTTATGAAAATAAGAAACCTCATGACGAATGTATTCACTTGTTACATCGAAGGCTAGGGCATTTAAATTTTAAAATGCTTAAGAAAACTGTTGAATTGTCTAAGGGAATAAGTTTGAAATCTTGTAATAAGTATTTGCAATGTAATGCCTGTAATCAAAATAAGAGCAGGGTTATACCGGCTAATAGAGTTGATGGATTTACTACTAAAGAGCCTTTAGAAGTAGTATTTGCTGATTTAATAGGTCTGAAAAAACCAAGTGTAGGAGGAGCTCGTCACATACTAAGTATAATGGACCACTATTCTAGATATGGGTTTTGCTATTTAATGAAGAGCAAAACTGAAACATATAAAAAATTATTTAATTGGATAAAATTCGCAGAAAGAAAAACTAAAAAGAAATTAGTAACTCTCATCACAGATAATGGTACAGAATTTACAAATAATAAATTTCAAAACAGACTAAGAATGTTAGGTATTCAACATAAAATGTCTGCACCATATAGGCCACAACATAATGCCTTTATGGAGAGAAGAGGCCAAACATTACAATCAATGGCACGAACTATGATGTCTGATTCAGGATTACCTGACAATTTATGGGGAGAAGCAATAATGTGTGGTAATCATATATTAAATAATGTTGTTAATTCAACAACAGGTGAATTACCATTCACACTGTGGCATGGTACAAAACCTGATTTAAGTTACATGCACACATTTGGAGCCCCAGCATGGGTGCATATCCCTACACAACTTAGACACAAAGGACAGCATAGAGCTAAAAGATTAACTTTTGTAGGATATACATCTAATCATAGATCTTATAGATTCTGGGAACCAGGTACATCTAGAGTTTACACCAGTGCTAGTGCAAAATTCTTAGAACATGTAGGATGGAATAGATTAGAGCAAGATTTAAATAATGAAGTAATTATTGAACCCTACAAAAGGCAGAAAGATCAGATTAGCTATAAGAAGAGTCCAATTAAAGAAGAAGTCCACGAAGAGCAAATAGGACCAGAACAAGAGGAAATAGTTGATCAGGAAGAGTTACATAATCAAGAACAATTAATAAATGAAAGTCCACCTGTAAGTCCTATAATACCTAGACGTACTACACGTGTAACTAGACCACCTGATAGGTATCAAGCAAGTATAGTTTGCCAAGTAACTAAAGTTCCAACTAGTGTAGATGAACTTAGGATGTATCCTGCTAAGGATCAGGAGAATTGGCAAAAGGCAATGGAAAAAGAACTAAATTCATTAAAGGTAATGAAAGTGTATGAAGATGCCAAATTACCTCCAGGAGAAAAATCCATTGGGTGCAAATGGATATTTAAAGTAAAAACTGGAAATGATGGGACTGTTACCCATAAAGCTAGGTTAGTAGCTCAAGGATTTAATCAAACTGCATCTGATTACGATGAAGTTTTTGCACCAAGCCTTAAAGCTACATCTTTAAGAGCAGCATTAGTGTGGGCAGCTAAGAAAAACTATGTCATTAACCATTTAGATGTAGAAACTGCTTATCTACATGCACCATTGCAGCACACTATATATTTAAGAAAACCAATTGGTATAAAAGACAATAATGTAAATAGTAATGATTGTTGAAAACTCAAAAAGAGTCTTTACGGGTTGAAACAATCTGGGTTTGAGTGGAACCAATATATTGTGAAAGAGTTAAACAATATAGGTTTTAAATCTGGTTTAGCAGATCCGTGTGTGTTTAAAAGAGAAAATAATGGAACGGTGTCATTATTATTATTATTTACTGATGATATTGCTTTGATAACTAAGACTAATAATGAAGCTAATGAGATTATATCATTATTAGCCAAAAAGATAAAAATAAAGCATTTAGGTGAAATTAAAAGGTATCTAGGATTGACAATTAATAAAACAAATAATGGTTTTAAGATATCTCAAGAAGATAAAATTTGCCAATTAATTAAAACGTATAAAATGGAACTTTGTAAACTGGCAAAGACTCCAATGAGTCAGGAAGTTTGCCAAACTAATGATCAAAGTCCCAAATTTGATAAGTCCATATATCAATCTTAAATTGGTAGCTTATCATATATAAGCAATTGGTCAAGGCCAGATATAGCTTATAGTGTAAATCAGCTGGCACGTTTTAATTCAGATCCAAAACAATGTCATTGGCAATCCTTAAAAAGAATATTAAGATATCTTAAAGGTACAATGAACCATGCATTGTATATAGAACCAAAGGGTGATTTGAGTCTTAGTGCCTATGCAGATGCAAGTTTTGCAACTGATATAAACACTAGAAAATCAACATCTGGGATGGCTATATTATTTGGTAAGACACTAATAGGGTGGAGGTCAATCAGACAACAGCATATTAGCTTATCCACGATGGAAGCTGAATTTTCATGTCTGTCATTATTATGCACTGACTTGATTTTCTACAAACAATTGTTATTAGACATGGGTATAACTGTAAAAGATTCCATTATTGTGTACGAGGATAACCAAGCAGCTATAAAGTTAGCTACTAGTATTGCTGTAAAAACTAGATCAAAACATACTGACTTAAGATATTTAAATGTAAGAGAATCAGTGAAAAATGGATTAATAAAATTGGAATACTGCATGTCAGAAGAAAACATTGCAGACCAATTTACAAAAGCTCAAGGAGCAATTAAGTTTAAATAAATTGTGAAAAATATAATTTAAAGATGTAAATGATTCATAGTTATGATTTAACCTAAAAGGGGAGAATGTTAGGGATAACATTGTTTACCCTAACTGGTTTAGATGAAATAATAACTATGAATCATAGTTAGTGTATGTTAAAGTGTCTGCAGCTTTAACTGTGAAATAGCAATTAAGGGAGTGGTTATGAAAACAATATAAAAGTAGCAACTCTGGCTTTGATGATCCCTGATTACTGCTTGGAATCAAGACTGCATTGCTCGAACGGGAGAGACAACAAAGGACTGATTTGTAAGTGAACTGACATAGGATATTCTACATGGACTTTGCTACCTGAATATCCCTGAATGGACTGATTACATGATAAATGACTATTGGACTGTTATTTGACTATGCCATAAACTTATACTGGAATAAACTATATTCTTAATAGCACAAGCATATCTGTTATTTTTACTGTATGTTAATAAACATACAAGCTTAGCTCACTCATTTATCTGTGTGCCTATCTGACTAACGCTGCACATTCTGTTTAGCTTGTCTACCTAACCCTGGTTGGGGAACCCAGGCTTAACAGGGCTCTAGCACTTAGATTATTTGAGATGAGTACTTCAAGATCCTTGACAGAGTTTGGATCATCAACAATATCTTGACTATTCAGCTTGTATTTTATTTTCTGATTTTTTTCGCCAATATGTAAGACACAGCATTTATTGTTGAGATTTGAAGTTTCCATTTGTTTGACCATTCTGATACATAATCGAGGTCTTTTTGAAGGGTAGCAGGATTTTCTGTGGTGTTGAATAGCTTTACATCATCAGCAAAGAGAACACAGTTGCTCTTAATATGATCACAGAGGTCATTTATGCAGAGTATGAAGAGAATTGGTCCGAGAACACTGCCTTGGGGACACCACCGTTGACAGGTATAAAATTTGATAGGACGCTCCCAATTTTGACCATTTGTTGTCTGTTTGACAGGAATACTTCTATCCAGTTATGCAGTTGTCCAGAGATACCAGAAGATCTTAGTTTTAGGAGTAGTTTGTCGTGTACCACTGAATCAAAGGCTTTACAGAAGTTATGTAGATTGCGTCCATTGTTTTGCCCTGATCGAGTTGTGTAGTCCATATGTTTTTGTAATATAAGTGTTGCAGATTACAGGATAGTTTTTTTTCTGAAACCAAATTGTTTATTGGAGTGTAGGTTGTTTGTCTCTAAGTGGAGGATAATGGATTGGTTAATAATTGATTCCATGACTTTATAGGTGACGCAGGATAAGGAGAATGGTCTGTAATTTTCAACTAGGCTGGAGTCTCCCTTTTTGAAGATGGGGATGACTGGCTTATGACCATCATTTTGGCAAGGAGCTGGACCTGAAAGATTTTTCAAAGATTATGGTAAGAGATTTGGCTGTGGCAGTGGATAGCTTTTTGAAGAAGTAGGCACATATGCTGTCTGGTCCAATAGAGAGAGATGGTTTTAGATTGCGTAGTGCTTTTTCAACATGTTCCATACTCCAAACATAGAAAATGGTCCAAGCTATTCTCCATGCCTGAGCGGGCCAATTATTTTTCTGTCAATAACTAAAGGATATGTGGAAGATTGTGAGGAGACAAATTTCTTGAAAAAATGAGAGCATGGTAGCAAGATCCATCCTGTCCAATACATACAGATGGTTTTAGGTTGTGCAGTGCTTTTTCAACATTGTCTTCTGTAAAACTGATATGTATTAGATCATTGTAGTTTTCTGTGGTACGACTAGGAAATACTGGGCATGATCCATTGCTGTTTACAAATACCGAACCACCTTTATATATTATTATTATTATGAGCTGCTGTCAGAATCTCCTCCTTGTATTCTCTCAAGACACAGGTTGCAGTCAAGTAGAATTTTAGGATTGTTTTCATAAAGCCCCTGTCACACTGCACCAACGGATGAAAAGAGGATGTAAAATGGAGAAAAACACTTGACATCCGTTGATTAACGCAATGCATCCGTTCTGTACTCACTGCCTCCGTTTTACATCCTCTCTACCCATCCAGCATCCGTCTATTGATGTTTCATCCACTCAGAAAGTTTTGAACTGCTCAAAACTTTTGAGTGGAAAATGTATCCAATGCGTCCGTTCTGCATCTGCAAGGCATCTGCTAGGCATCCGTTCTGCATCCGTTACGCATCCGCTATATCCGCTAGGCATCCGCTGCACATCCGCGCAACTCCATCCGCTCCAGCGGTAAACGGACGCAGGGAGGAAGCGGAACGGACACGGAATGGATGCAGAACAGATGCCTAGCAGATGCAGAATGGAAACAAAGCATTTAAAATGGAAAAAACGTTCACAGAGGGGACCTATCTCGGATATTAAGAATGTCTAGAGGATGCCTAGAGGATGCAAAGGGATACCTAGGGGAAAACCTATACTGCCTATAAAAAGGGGGAGCAACTCACATGCATCTCACTTTCAGACCAGCAGCCCTGCGGTGCAGACCTCTGCAGCCTTCATCTGACTCTTGCTCTTCCACAGCATCCAGTCATGTCCACCGTGGATCGTAACAAAGTCCTTTTGGCAGCCACCATCCTTCTACAACAGTGTGAAGCCATCTACAGGCTCTGTGAACTCTACTACGGGAAGAAAAGGAGGCGGCCAAGAAGCGTCTGGGTCCGAAGATGGATCGCCAGAAGAGCAGAGGATGGACTGTACAACAAGCTGATGGTGGAGCTCAGGAACGAAGACCCTCGTGCATTCCAGAACTTCATGAGGATGCCTCCAGCCATGTATGACGAAGTTGTGCAGCGCCTGACAACCAGGTTGACCAAGGCAAACACCAACTTCCGGCCCAGCCTGGACCCTGGGCTCAAGGTGGCACTGACTCTGCGCCATCTGGCCTCCGGGACCTCCTACAAGAGCATGCAGTACGCCTGGAGGGTGCCACACAACACCATCAGCATTGTGGTCAGAGAAGTGGTGCAGGCCATCATCAAAGAATACAAGGAGGAGCTCCTCCAGTACCCCTCCACTGAAGAAGGATGGAAGAAAGTTGCAGAGCAGTGGTATCAGAAGTGGAACTTCCCCCACACCGTTGGAGCCATAGATGGGAAGCACGTGGCCTGCAAAGCGCCAGCCAAGTCGGGGTCCACTTATTTCAACTCCAAGGGCTTCTTCAGCATCGTCCTCTTCGCCATGGTCAATGCTGACTACAAGTTCATGTTTTTTGATGCTTCAGGCAATGGCTCATCTTCAGATGCCCAGGTATACAATGCCAGTCACCTCAAGGAGGGGCTGGAATGCAACCTCATTGTGGGTTTCCCAGATCCAGAACCCCTGCCCAACGACACACAAGATGTGCCCTACTTCATCATGGGGGATGACGCCTTCTCCCTCAGAACCTACCTCATGAAGCCCTACACCTCCGAATGCCTCACCCGTGAAGAGAGGATCTTCAACTGCAGGCTGTCCAGGGCAAGGCGGGTGGTGGAGAACACCTTTGGCATCCTGGCCAACAGGTTCCAGGTACTTCTCACCACCATGCAGCATCACCCACAGACCATGAGGAGGATCATGGAAGCTTGTTGCATCCTGCACAATCTCATGCGCACCCGCTACCCAGTGTTGCAGAACAGGCTTGTGGACCATCAACAAGGCAATGGGGACATGGAGCCTGGGGAATGGAGGCAAGGGCAAAACCTGATAGACACTGAGGATGTGCAAGGCCCCAATAGAGCCTCACGTGAAGGGAAGAAGCAGTGCAACCTCCTGAGACACTGGTGCAACTCCCCAGCTGGAGCAGTGGAGTGGCAAGACAGGATGATAGATGACTAATGGATGCTTCCTTCAACCTGTCTCATCACACTGATGAGATTGGGCCATGTATGTTGGGTGGGCCTACAATGAACAGGGCATTTAATAAAGAGTTGTGTTTATGTTGACATGTGTGGATGAATGATTACATTAGAATTTATAATAAAGGGCCATATGTGTGGCACCTGGGAGGGTGGACCATACAGTCCCACTCTGCTTGCACTGGAGGTTTATCTCTCCCACAGCTGTCTTAACCCATCTCAAAGGTATCCCTGCCCATCCCACTGCTATCCTTACCCATCCCACAGCTATTACACATCCCACAGGTATCCCTGCCCATCCCACTGCTATCTTAACCCATCCCTCAAGCATACAAAGGCTTAAACCATTTCTAAAAGTTTCCACCAAGACTTTATTGAAAAAAAGAAATGAAGCAAGTGTGTGAATCAAAGATAGACTTTATTAACAAGAAGCTATAAAACAAAAATGAGTCTCTGGCACTCCTCTTGGTCGTTCAGTCTCAGGGGTGAAGGGTCCAGGTGCTGTGGAGGTGGCTGGTGCTGGAGTGCTTGTCTGATCCCCCGCATCATCAGCTCCTCCAGAAGCAGAAGCAGCAGAAGCTCCAGCCCCAGAAGAGCGAGCCCGTGCTGCAGAAGCCCCAGCAGAACCAGAGTTAGGGCCAGGGGATGGGATGGTGGTCCTGTCCCTCTTGCCAGGGCTGGCAGCAGATGGCTGAGGCTTTCTGCTCTTCCCCATGGTTGTGGGTTGCTGGCTGGCAGGGAGGCTGGCAGGAACCAAGGCTGGCAGGAAGGCTTGTAGGCAGGCATGCACCAAGGCTGGCAGGCAGGCAGGCACCAAGGCTGGCAGGCAGGCATGAACCAAGGCTGGCAGGCAGGCATGAACCAAGGCTGGCAGGAAGGCAGGAACTAAGGCTGGCAGGAAGGCAGGAACCAAGGCTGGCAGGCAGACATGAACCAAGGCTGGCAGGCAGGCAGGCACCAAGGCTGGCAGGGAGGCTGGCAGCAAGGCTTGCAGGCAGGCATGCAGGCAGGGCAGGCAAGGCTGTCAATCCGTCCGGCAGCAGGTCTTTCCTCTGAATGATGACGTGCTCTGAGCTGCTTCCCTTATATCTGCGGGGCTTACACAATGCATCCTCCCCGCATGCGCAATTAACGCTCGGCATCCGTTAGGCTTCCGCTCTGCATCCGCTTCATCTGCTGTGCATCCGCTCTTTCCGTTCCACGTCTGCTTTGCTGAGGTCCCCCAGAAGCCTAGCAGATGTGCCATCTGCTCCCATCCGCTTCCATCCGCTAGGCTTCCGTTCCGCATCCGCTTTCCATCCGCTCTGCGTCCTCCCTGCGTCCTTTCCTTTCCATGTTATCCGCTCTGGTTATGCAAATTCGGGGCACTTTTGAGAGTGGATAACAACAGATGGAACATTTTTCTTGTCCGCTGTGTCCTTTTTACAAACGTTTTGCATCCGTTGGGCAGTGTGACAGGGCCTTAAACATGTATTTATTTATAAATAACTCAAGATAGCATATGTATCCAACACTGCTTCCTCCTTCAGCCTATCCATTTTTATTTTATACATTTTATACAGACCAGCATGACAAATAATAATATTAATAGAGAAAAATAAAAATAAACAACAGTCAATGGGCAGTTAGAGTCTGCCTAAATCTGAGTCATGTGCAAATTAGTAACAATATAAATATCCTAAATAAATAAAAAAATAATTTTGCATTATAGCAGAACAGAATTTGGCCCCATTCAGAGAAACTCCTTCCTACTGATCTGATAACTGCAGTTGCATGTAAGAGGGGCTTGGGGGCTGAGTACCAATGAATCGTTGTGTGTTCGTTTTCCCCACAACAACAATCCTGTGAGTTGAGTTGGGCTGAGAGACTGGCCACAAATCCCCCAGCCTGCTTCATGACCAAGGCAGGACTTAAACTCACAGTCTCTTGATTTCTAATTTGGAGGCTTAACCAGTAGATGAAACTGGCTCCCTTATCAAGCTTGGCACAATCCTTCATCCAGTGCATCATCAATGTTCTTTTATGAGATAGTATAATTTATCAAATCCTAAAACCCAGATATTTTTCTACTGCTTTTGAGTCATACAGTTGATTCTAGGAGGAAATCAGAAATATTTTTCTGGAAAGTTGGTAATGTTTAAATAAGATCAAACTACATTTGCCTGAGAATTGTTATAAATCTTATATGACAGCGATTTATCGACCCTATTATATTAATGACAACAGAAAAATTGATGATTTACGACAAAATGTTATATCTTCCCACGTTTATGACAAAGATTAAAAAAACTAAAAACTATTTGAATACCATTTTTAAATCATTTTTATCCACTTAATTATCATACCATCCACCCCTCACTTCACTGATCACATCACAAAATTATTACTCTTTCCTGAAATCAAGTTATATCAGCAGTGTTTCCATAATGTATTTAGGAAATGAAATAATATGTGAGGATGACTTGCATAGAGCACATAATTTATATAGCCTCCCTTTCCCACCATCCATTTAGAAAGGGTAGTGATAGGAGGGAAAGACTTTTTGGGGGTGGAGGAGGGATTCTGCCTGGGGAAGAAGCAAATAAGAGGAGGAAACCTACAGCTGCATAAAAAAAGGGTCCGTGGGAGATTTGTACTTCTGACTCCCCAAATCCTGTCAGTGCAACATTACAGCAAAGTGGGCCTAGCTCAGGTTTCCTCTCTGCGCTTCCTGGCAGAGGATTTCTCTGACAATTTTCTTCTTCAGAAATCCCTGTTTCTGATAACCAACCTGTTCTTTCAGGGAGTTCATAAATCTCCTTTTTTCTGTTGTTCAACTATATTTTCTCAAAATCTATATTGTCAAAATACGATCGACAAATTTTTGTGAACTTTTTTCATTCACTTGTAAGATAGTGGGAACACCTATTTTCCTAATAAAGCATGCCTGTAAATTAGGCAACTACAGAAGAAAGATTCAAATGTGAAAAAGCGTCTGGGATAAGAAACAAAGTTTTCTGCTTTTAAAATTTCTGCATCTGCCCATTCCAGTTCCATCCTTTCCTGGAGAAGAATGAGTCTGTCAATATTTCAGACACTAATTCTACATGGACCAAAATGGAGATATAGTAGCAGATCTGTTCATTTGGAGCTTCTTGGTTCTTCCCAGGGATGATCCCAGGGAAGAGACTCTGGCGTATTTTGAAAGACAAGATGTTTCTTCACAGCTAAGGTTTCTCAACAAGGTAAGAGAAAGTTTGGTGTCTTTCTTCTGTTTTCCAAAGCCTGAGTCCCCAAATGCGGTTGACCTTTACCGAGAATTGAATCTTGGCAATAGAAAGCAGATTTTTTTCCCCTTAGGCTTCTTGGGAGGCTTCGATATTGTTCCATTATGTGGACCATATACAATTAAGGGTCTCCATCAAACAGGTGAGAAACCCACAAGGGCTGGGGAAAGTGTCCCTAGTAGCTTCTGGTTGTTTGCTCCTTGTGCCCAGAATAGCAACGAATGTGGCAATTCTGCTGACCGGGGCCTGAATCCAGGCTTGGACTGTATCAGAGGGGATTGAATCATGAGTGGACGGAGATCCTTTTGGATCCTTTGGGGTAAAGAAGCTTCCTCTCATCCTGCTTGGGGAAAAGTGTCCCCTCAAGATGCAAGTCCATAATCTAGGAGGCTCTTAAGGAGGCCAGACCTGGCCAGAGCTCTCCATGCCTCCCTTTCATCCTCCCTGGGATGGAGCAATGGGCCTTCTGCTCCTAGGAAGGAGCTCCAAGTCTTTCGGTTCATGTGAAATTATCAAGATTGTTTTCACATCACACCTTACAATTACGGGTGTAAGAAGAGGGGAGAAATGTGTGTTAATGGGGTCATGAGAAGGAATGGACTGATTATCACTTAGTGCTGAAATCTTTTCTCAATTCCATCTCTCCAGGCTTTTCTATTTAATAAAATCTTTTTTTTTCTTTTTTGCAATGTGAGATGCCAAAAACAAAAGAGAGGAACTGAATGAAGAATCTTCCAGAAGTTATAACTCCAACCCTTTGGAAATAATGAGAGATTTTGTATTTGTCCTCCTCCTCCTCCTGTCGTGCCCCTGTGTGGGGAGATGCTGGCTCCTCAAATGATCAGCCACCCGCCCCGTACCCATTTGTTGCTTTGCTTTGGGATTTTCTTGAGGAGCATCTCCCCATGCACATGCACCCTCCTGGCCCCACCACAACCGCCAGTTGTGAGAGGAGGAAGAAGAGGAGGAGGAGAAGGATTGTCCAAAAGGATGTTTCCATTGCGGTCTGGCAATCGTTGTTCAGCCAGTCTGGATTCCAAAAAGAAAAAATGAAAGAAGTGGCAAAGAGCGCCAAGGAGAGCTTCCTGGCTTGGCCCAGCCACGGCTTTGAGGGAGACACACACACACACACACACACACACACACAGTGGGAGAGAGGGGGGGGAGATAAGGACCTAGCCGCTTTGCTATCCCCCACCATCATCCTTACCTTCTTAGGGCAGGCGAGGGAGGGTCAGGAGCATGGCCAGCCACTTCAGAAAGGTGAAGAGGTGGCGACCAAGCACAGGTGAGTAGAACCTTGGGAATGGTGACTCCCAAAAGGCTTTGAGGTTGGATGACCTGGAGTGAGCATTGTGAGCATTGCACCACAGGTTCACCTTATCGACCACTTCTCTCTTTTCTTTCTCTTTTTTCATTTCTCTTTTCTCTGAATCTTCGCAAGACTTCTCTCAGTCTATTTTCTAATTGGTGTTTGTTTTTCGTGGATACTAATACATCGTCAAAATAGGAAATGACCCCTTTTTGTCCATTTAGAAGGCGCTCCATTAGGCTTTGGAAAACGCCTGGGGCAACGCTAACATCAAATTGAAGTCTGTTGCATTTGAATGCCCCTCTGTGAGTGACTATAGCCTGTGCTTCTGCAGTTTCGCGGTCAACCGGCAGCTGTTGGTATGCTTGCGCGAGATCAAGTTTCATGAAAATTTTTCCTCCCTCTAATGAATGCAACAGATTTTGAACTACTGGAACAGGGTACGCGCTTTGCTGGAGTGCATGATTGAGGGTGGCCTTATAGTCACCACAGATGTGTACTGACCCATCTGGTTTGACAGGAGTCACGATGGGAATTTTCCACCTGGCATGGTCTATTGGTTCTAACACCCTTTGTGTGATGAGTTTGTTAAGCTTCTCATCTATTTTCGGCTTTAAGGCAAAGCGAACGCATCTGACTTTGAGCTTGATGGGAGCTATCTTAGGGTCTAGGCTGAATGTTATAGGGGTCCCCTTGTACTTGCCTAGGGTCCCGTCAAATACGTCCCAGAACTCTTTCAGCAGGCTCTTCTCCCAATCAGTCACGACGACGCTGTTGATTCCTGTCACTCCAATTCCCAGGGGCGCGAACCATTCGATTCCCAGCAGGCTAGGGTGATCACAGTCGACGATTGTCAGAGGAAGTACTTCAGTGTGGTTTTTGAATTCTATTAGGAAATGTCCAAGACCCACTACCGGGATTTGGTTTCCCTGGTAATCTTTGAGTATTAGGCTTTGCTGTTCCAGTTCTCTTTGCTTAATGTCTGGTATCAGATTTCTGATGGTGTTCCATGATACCATTGACAGGTATGATCCAGAGTCTAATTCCATTTCACAGGGCTTTCCTTCGATTTTTACATTTATTTGGACCTTTTTTGCGTTTGCTGCCCTGGCATTTCCTATGATTATTGTTTAGTGTGTTTCTTATTTGTTGTTCATTCGCCGGCTTCTGTTCTCTCGGCTCCATCGACTTCTGGCTTGTCTATCTCTGTTACTGGAGGGAGGGGGGTGCTGCCATGTCTTTTTGGACTATAGCTCTTTTTGTTCTGGCAGACCCTTGCAATGTGCCCCCATTTCTCATAAAATCTGAAAATGGCATCCAGGAATCTGCATTCAGAACGCAGGTGGTCCCCTCTGCATACAGCACACTGGAATTCTCGCCTCCTTCCTCTTTTTTCTCGCCATTTTCTTTCCGACTGAAGCCTATGTATGTCTTCATTGTTGTCATCGGTGTTGCTCGGCGAGTTGAGGTCTTCATGGTGGGCAGTAATGGTGGTTTGTTTTTGTGTTCCTTCTGCCTCCTTCTCTCAAGTGGTTTTGTGGTTCTGGATTTGTTGAGTTTATTTGGCGCATGGTGGCTGCAGATTTCTTGGCTGCTTCAGCGGTGGTGGCTTCTGCAATGGCTTCAGCCACTGTGATATTCGGTCTGTTTAGTAGCTTGCTTTGGAGTGTAGCGTCCTTCAATCCAAGGACCACATGGTCTCTCATCGCTTTGTCCATGTTGAGAAACTCGCAGGCTCCTCCGATATCTCTTAGGGCTGCTATGAAATCTCCGATGCTCTCGTCTTCTCGTTGATCTCGCTTATAGAATTCATGTCTTTTAATAAGATTGGAGACCACAGGCACGTAATGGGCTCGTAGCATTCGGTTTAACTCTGGCCATGCCATTTGTTTTACGTCCCGCAGTTTGGCTAACGCCTTGGCCACCTTGAAAACGGTAGGGCCACAATGCGTGAGGGATATGGATCTCTTCCTCAGGTTGGTTATTTATTGTAGCTCGTTGCTTTCTAAAAACATCAGGAAGCGGTCAGTGTATGACTCCCAATCTTCTTCGGCTGGGTTGAACGGTGCGGGCGGCGCATTGTTACCGGCCATTTTGGTTGCTCGGTCCTTGTCACCGCGTGCTTCAGTCTCGCTCTTCGAAGACGATCCCATCCTCGTTGCCAGTGTTCTGTCCTGGGAATAGAAGTATATAAGAATATCGAGACCGGTACTCATCAAACAGCTCTTTTTTATAAACCAAATCAGTGATTTTGTAACAGAACATTGCCGGAGCTGCGGCAACCCTTTTTTATAGCGGTTGCTCGCAGCTTGTTGCCAATGACAGCTCTTTAAGATTTCCCGCCGTCAGGCGGGCCAATTGTAACGGCACTTGATTAACCAATCCTATTGCAGCCTGCTCAGCCAATCAGATTAAAGGATTTGGAGTATTCTAATTCTTATACACAACAATCTCCAAAACAGAGGAAGAGCCACCAGATCTCCAGAAATTAACTCCCTGGATATCAGGTTGCACCATCCACCACACTGTGGGCATCACCACCATCTTTGTAGGGTTTTCCTGTGATAAAATGGGTGACCAGTAAATTTAATGGATGAATGGGTGGATGGATGGATGGATGAATGGACAGACAGACATAAAGATATGGATTGATAGCTCTTAGCTGCAGACTTTACAGTCCATTCTTTATTTAAAAAACTGAAACATCAAAACATAAAGAATCTTGGTGTATTATAGGAACATTGTAAGATAATACAGGAATGACAAGAAAATAAAAATAAAAATTTCCATCCATTCTATAACTTTCTCCCTATTTACCCAATAATCTAGTCCATAAGTTGTCACTTTCCTGCTTCTTAATGAGCTCTTATCCAAAAATTAATATTGCAAGAAAAGATGGGAAATGAAATTTCACTTCAGGCACAAGCAATTTTAAAATTGGCTGTAATTAAGATCAATATATAGGATTATGACATCAAACAAAATTCCAAATACTCTTAACATTGGGCAGAGATCAAGGGTGCCAATTGTCATTAGAAGACATGCAACACTACAGTTAAATTACAGTTAAATTATCTCAGAAATGGCACCAAATTCCATTGCTCTGGGTGACCTTCCCTAGCAATCTCTATAGACAAGCGGCCATGTTGAAGGACAGCAGACGTCAATTTCCTGGGTGTTGAACTCTCTTCCCCAGCATCACTTTCTGGACTTGCCCTGACAGGAAGGAAGGACCACAACCACAATAGAACAATGATCCCACAGGTGTATCTGTAATTTTTACAAACATGTTTTATTTCAGCCTCTCCTCTGCAGATGGAGCCCAGAAAAATTTCAGGATCCCAAGAGGAGAAGTTGCTTCTTGCTGTAATTATGACCTTTTGAGACCTGTGATGCTGTATCTCCAGTTTTTGAGTTTGATATAGGCATTAGACTGAAGCCTAAGTCATGCAAAAATCTTGTATCAGAAAAGGATAAATTCTTTGCATGAAGCTCTCTGAGACCAAGTTTTGGGACAGGTACAGGCTCTGCTCTTGATTTCACCTTTCTCTCCTTTGCAGATGAAATTGTGTGATTCTCTGTTTAGGTCAGGAAAGCCACAGGCACTTCTCAGGGTCTTTGAATTTTTCTACCTATTCCTGTTTGTGTTAGAAACAGGAAGTGGATTGATTAATGCCATGAATGATGGACCTGCTTCTGCTTCTGATGCTGCTGGTGTCTCCATCAGTCTGTGGGAAGCTGAGAAGGAAATGCCCGCTGAGTTTGAAGGACCAGGATGGAAACAACAACATGGAGCTTTTACAGGCCTGGAGACCATCTCATTGGTGTGGTCACAACTGAACAATATGTGTCACCTATAATGTGGCCTTTCAACAGCCCTTCTTCTTCGTAAGTCATGCAGGGTGATGGAGTTGCTCTCCCTCCATGTGCAATTCTAACACTCTCCTTTTCTTCTATTTCACTTATTGTTGTACCGCAAGACCTTTCTAATTTCCTGAATGATTTTTATTTCCATGGATTCCCTCTTTTTCCTTCCTTGGTGGAAGAGAGTAAAATCCAAAGATGGAGTTAAAAAAAACCTAAAGGAAATCCACATGATTTTCCTTTCTCAGTTCAATCCTGAGTTCATCACTTGAATAATGACCTTTGTTTAAGTAGTGATTGAAACAATTGTAGTTGCCTCTCAGCCCATTTTCATAGTTGCATAATTGATAACAAATTACAGATAATCAGAATTGAAAAGGACCTTGTAGGTCATCTAGTCCAACCCTCCGCCGAAGTGGGAGACCCTACACCATTTCTGACAAATGGCAGTCCAATCTCTTCTTGAAAGTCTCAAGTGATATTGCTCCCATGACTTCTGAGGGCATCTTCTGTTCCATTGGTTGATTGTTCTAACAGTCAGAAAGTTTCTCCTTATTTCCAGGTTGAATCTCTCCTTGATCGGTTTCCATATATTATTCCTTGTCTGGCCTACAGGTGCTTTAGAAAATAGCTTGACCCCTTCCTCCTCTCTGTGGCAGCCCCTCAAATATTAGAAGACTGGTATCATGTCTCCCCTGGTCCTTCTCTTTACCAGACAAGCCAAGCCCAGTTCCTGCAACCGTTCATTGTATGTTTTAGTCTCCAGTCCGCGAATAATCCTGGTTGCTCTTCTCTGTACTCTTTCTTGAGTCTCAACATCTTTTTTGTAATCTCGTGAACAAAACTGGATTCAGTACTCTAAGTGTGGTCCTACTGAGGCTTTATAGTGTGGTATTGGAACCTCCCTTGATCTTGATTTTATCCCTCCGTTAATACAACTTAGGATTGCATGAGCTTTTCTGGCTGCTGTTGCACACTGCTGGCTGATATTTAACTGGTTGTCCACTAAGACTTGAGGATCCCTCTCACAGTTACAACTATTGAGCCTGGTTTCACCCAGTCTATATGTGTCCTTTTGGTTCTTCTTGCCTAAGTGTAGGACTTTACTTTCCTCTACATTGAATTTCATTTAGTTAGATATGGCCCAGTGTTCTTGTCCATCAAGATCCAGCTGAATATTGAGCCTATCTTCTTGGTTGTTAGCTGTTCCTAGATCATTGTATTTGGATCAGTGTTGGCTTAAGGCTTAGCAGATCTGTGAAGGATTATATTTTAAAAGTATTTGTTGTTGCTGATCACTATAACATGAACATTAGTTTTACAATAGGGAGATTTCTGATTTTAAAATTGCCCTACAATTAATTTTTGCCATTCAAATGGTCAACAAGAATTTCCAGATCCTGCACAATCTCACACTTGGCTACAACATCCATGACAACCATATGAGACCTTTACGCACTTCAGATGCCTTGCTGGACATGCTCTCCACTGGAGTAGCCAATGTCCCCAACTATGGCTGTGGGAGGAAGGAGAACCTCCTGGCTGTGATTGATGAAGCTGCCAGGGACATCTCCATCCAGATGTCAACATTTGTAGGCACCTGCAAAGTACCACAGGTTGGGGTGTTTTTTTCTCTACCTAAGGTGAGTGGGGTGGTGGGGATGAACAACAGATCCAATATCTTCATAGAATTCAAGAGCTGTTTTTCAGAATATTAGGGAACATAATAACTATGCTTTAGCCTATTATGTTCATCTTCAAATTCACCATTAAAGGCCTGAAGAGCCATAAGGTCCTTGTAGAGGATATTCTACTGAATATTCTACTATTGAAAAACTATCCCAGTTTTGAGGTCCTCCATTAGTATGTTCATTTTCACATATCAATAATATTTGCCTTTGTCAGCCTTCAAGATCTTCTACTATCGCTTTGCATCTTTTGGCTGTCATAAGAAACAGGGGGGAGTGGGGAGTGGAATGAATCTGGGAAGTGAGCTGGAGGTGTTACATGTTTCTGTTGTGTAAATGAAGGGAGGAGGCATACATCAGAATTAGGTTTCTATTTCTCACTCAGCTTTCTTTTCTCTGCGCAACTGCACCCCGTTATGAAAGTATGCCAAGGTCAACAGAAAGAGACCTCATCATCATCTGAAGATGCCCACATGATCATCTTCACAATTTCTAATTGGAAGTTTCATTTGAACTTTTGGGGGTGGGAATACGTTCATCACTTTGCATATGTGATTTACGCGCCTAATTCCTCAGATTCAGAATTCTGGTTGCTTCCACTTCACTTTCAGTAAAAGATAACTTTTCTCTAAATCAAAGAGTCTAAGTATGTCTTTCTTGGATTTTGAATAGAGCAATGCCTGACATTATTCTGAATCTCCCTCTACCAGCCCACCCGGAGAAAACACCCAATTTTCTTCTGAGGGGGCCTGAACATCATGTCATCTTCAACTAGTGACCAGGAAGATCTGGGAGCCATTGGAGGGCAAGATATGCTGGTACAGGAAGCCCAATCACGAGCAGAGCTCAATCTGGAAGAGGATCTAGCTGTGAAGCCCAGATGGTCGATGGGGGTTGGCTGGAAAGATCTGGAGAAGGACACACACCCCCGGAAAACCATCACATGCCAGCATGGAAAAGAGGAGCTGTGGCAAGAGAAGGAAAAGAGAGAACTCTCACTGAATCAAGCCAGGAGACTCCTTGATGAAGCCTTTGAACAACTCCAAGCTGCACAAAGATATGAAGGGGAAGGGGGAGTAGCCCCAGCTAGAAGAAGCAGAGCAGCCCTCTCTCCCATAAATCAACCTGATCCAGCAGCAGCCCCGGGGCCTTCAGCGGGAGGTGTAATTCTGAGAAGACGTAGAGCTCCTAGGCTGCCTCCGTTAAAAGTAAGATATGGGGGAGATCCCAAAACCTTGGGATTTTTCCTAGCCCAAGTTTGGAGCTATATGGAAGAATACGGGGAAGGATTTTTCCTCAGAAGCAGCCAAAGTGAGATGTGTTACCAGGGCTCTGGAGGGAACAGCTGCAGAGTGGATGGTGACCCTGCATAATGATAATGCTCCCCAGTTGATGAATTATAACCTGTTCATGACTGCACTGCGAACTAGATTTGAGGACCCATTGGCAGAGCGCAAGGTCCAGATCAGGATGAAGACCATAAATCAGGGCCAGAGATCAGTGGCTGACTACACCCAAGAATTTAGACAGTTAGCAGGTCACATCTGAGGCTGGTCCCAGGAAGCCCTGACAGAAGCATTTAAAGATGGCTTAAACGAAGAGGTGTACCACAGATGCATTGCTAGAAGAGACCCAAATGATCTGCAGATGTGGTACTTTCTGGCAGAAGAAGTGGAAATTGATTTAACCTGAAGCAGACGGCGGGGAGGTTCTGGGTGGAGCAAACCTTTCCCCCCACGTCCTCAAGAGATTCCCAAACCTCAGAGGGGAGGAGTGGTGGCAAGACCCAACCCCTCGGCCTGTTTTCGATATGGGAAGGAAGGTCACTGGGCTGTAAACTGCAAAGTCAGCTGGAACCAAAGGGGGCGCCAAAGGAAAGGAAGAAACCTGAAAAACCCCAGCGAAGCATCGCGAAGCAGCACTAAAGTCAAAAGAGACTGCAGAGGTCGCCCATCCCATGGAAGAAGAGTCAGATACCCTGGTTATCCCTGAGAAGGATGATTTCAACTCGGAAGACGACTTCCTGGTAAGTCCAATTGTGGGCCCTATGACCATTCCGGTGAGGTTGAGGGTACCCAATTCAGGGGTCGAAGGGGAAATGCTAGCCCTATTAGATTCTGGGTGCACAAGATGTATAATCAACATGGAAGTAGTGGAGTAACTGGACTTAAAACTAAAACCTTTAAAGGTGCCCATTTCCTTTGCCCAATTAGATGGATCAGCGGCTGGAGGTTGCCCTGCACGTTTTATCATGGAACCTAAAGAAATGATCATGGGAAACCATGATGAGACTCTGCGCTTTATTGTGGTCCCTAGGATGGAGCAACCATTAATTCTGGGATTGCCCTGGTTCTGGAAATGGAACCCCCAGGTTAATTGAAGAAAGGGGTTGTTGCACATACACACCAAGCAACATCCAGAAAAAAAGGGAGATGTCAGCCGAAGCTTCAGATTCCAATGGAAATAGCTTCCACAGGTACCGATCCAGTGAAAGGGGATGAGAAAATTCCAAAAAGTATTGGGATTTAAAGGAAGTGTTCAGTGAGAAGGCCTCAGATGAGCTCCCGCCCCACCAGTCAACCGACTGTGCTATTGAAATTTTGCCTGGGGTGAAGCTCCCGAAACCGAAGTTGTACTCAATGACACCACGGGAATTAGAGGAGCTAAGACTGTTTATAGATAAAAATCTGGAACATGGTTTCATCCAACCTGCTAGGCCCCATGTAGCAGCTCCCGTGTTGTTCTGTGAAAAGAAAGATGGCTCCAAACGCTTGGTGGTGGATTACAGAAATTTGAACGCCGTTTCTGTGGAAAATGTGTACCCCCTGCCTTTGATGAAGGACATGTTGGCCCACCTAGCCAAGGGGAAGATTTTCACTAAGTTGGATTTGAGAGAAGCATACTACCGAATTCGAATTAAGGAAGGGGATGAGTGGAAGACCGCTTTTAACTGCCTGATGGGTTGCTTCCAATTCAACGTTCTTCCTTTTGGCCTACAGGGGGCCCCAGCTGTATTCATGCAGATGATCAATCAGGTGTTACATGAACATTTATACAGGAGAGTTCTGGTTTATCTTGAAGACATCCTTATCTACACGGAAACTCTGGATGAACAGGTGAAACTGGTGTGATCGGTTCTACAGAAACTGTGTGCCGCTAAGTTGTATGCTAAACTATCCAAGTGTGAATTCCATCAAGAGAAAATTGACTATTTGGGATATTGCATTTCATCTGAGGGCATAGAAATGGACCCAGAGAAAGTGTGTGCCGTATTGTAATGGGCTCCACCTCGTGCCAGAAAACAACTTCAAAGCTTCTTGGGATTTGCAAATTTTTACCGGCAATTTATCCCGACTTTTGTGAAGATAGCAATGCCCATCACAAATCTCTTAAAAACAAAAGGGGAGGTGAAGCCAAGGCCGAGTAAGCCGTTGGAGTGGTCCATGGAGTGCCAAGCAGCTTTTGAAAAGCTGAAATGACTGTTTGCTGCAGAACCAGTACTAAAGCATGCGGATATGGAGGAAACGGGGGGAGGAGGGGAGTGGAATGAATCTGGGAAGTGAGCTGGAGGTGTTACATTTTTCTGTTGTGTAAATGAAGGGGGGGGGGGAAGCATACATCAGAGTTAGGTTTCTATTTCTCGCTTAGCTTTCTTTTCTCTGCGCAACTGCAACCCGTTATCAAAGTAAGCCAAGGTCAACGGACAGAGGCCTCATCATCACCTGAAGATGCCCACATGATCATATTCACAATTTCCAATTGGAAGTTTCATTTGAACTATTGGGGGTGGGAACACTTCCATCACTTTGTATATGTGATTTACGCGCCTAATTCCTCAGATTCAGAATTCTCTGGTTGCAACCACTTCACTTTCAGTAAAAGATAACTTTTCTCCAAATCAAAGAGTCTAAGTGTTTCTTTCTTGGATTTTGAATGGAGCAACGCCTGATGCTTAGTCTGTTTTACATCTAGAGAAGAAGCTGAAAAAATGCTTCACAAAGAATCTGGGATGTAGAAGCTGAAAAAGAGGTTTTAGTACTCAAAAATAGCATATAATACAGCCCTATATCTTAGATCCAGACAATTTATCTAACATCTGCTAATTTGAATCTAATTGTTGAAATTGTATTGGTGACACAGAAATTTACATTGCATTTTTATTGTTGTTTTTTTTAATATGATTTTGCCTTCCATTTTTATGTACAATCTTGTTGATATTCTGTCTTAAATATTTTAAACCATGACTAAGGAACAAACTATTCTCATATTCATCAGAACAAAACTGGGAATGTCAATAACTAATATTTTGGAGTTGATTTGGACCATATTATAACATATAATTTTTCATTACTTTTTCAGATCACTTCTCTAATTCCTTCAGAGGCTCTGAGTGATAAAAGGAGATTCCCCTTTTTCCCACCAGATGCTCCCCAAACAAGGGATCTAGTACCCAGCAATGGCCAACTGCTCCTCCATTTCAGATGGATCATGATTGTTCTCTTTGCTTCAGACACAGAGAATGGAGATAATTTCATAAGGACTTTCCCTCCGATGCTTGTCAGGAATGGAATTTATGTGGTTATATCACAAAGATTCTCAGCAACTAAACATACATCCCCCCTCAGGGAGGCCCTCTCTAAGTGGAGACAAGTCAACATCTTTGTCCACTTCATAGAATATGATTCCATCTGCAACAGAATTCTTCCTTTCCATGAAGCACTTATGCATTTGCCAGGACCCATTGAAGGGAAAGTCTGGATCCTCACAACTTTTTCAGCGTATACAATAAAGAAGTACATTCTCAAATACATCCATAGTATTTTGAATTTTGGTTATCTGTCCAAAAAAAGGCCAACAGATGCTGCCTTTGAACCCAATTTCTTTGTGGAAGATCAGATTCAAGATAATTATTTTCGCTGTTTCCTTTCCAAGCCCAACTTTTCTGTCAAAGGCCGCAGAAGATGCACCCAGAAAGCCCCATTGGAGACCCAGGAGAAAAGGAACATAAGACAGATAAAAAATGACTCCATTTATTACAGTCTCATGAAGACTTTGGCCCAGGCCATGAATGCTGCCTATTCCTCCAGATCGAGGAGGGGAAGGAAGGAGGGAGAAAAGAGGTTGGGGGCTCCGAGGCTGCAGCCGTGGCAGGTATGTATGGGGTCCTGATAGGGATCCATTAATCTGAGATCCTTTGGAGAAGGAACACAAAGGAGAAGGAGGGGAACATCTCAACCTTCTTGTGCTACAAAAGGTCAAGAGATTTGCACCATCTAATTGCTCCTGTCTGACGCTCCGGAATAACAGGGAGTAGATCTGAAGTTTCTGTCCAGCCTCTGTTGGAAGAAATCTCCTTCTGGATTCAGTTCCAAGTTGGGAAGAAAGACGCTGGAAACATGGTGACTGCTTGGAAGATGGTTTAATGGTGGACAGGAGCACATGCCTTGGTTTAGGAAAGAAGGGCTGAGATGCTGAGAGTGCAATTGTTTTATGCCCTCTGTTGGGATTTGAATTTGAGCTTGTATTCTGATTGGTTGTCAGACTCCCATGGGGCCATTCAGGGGCACCTCTGTAGGCTGTCCTGAGTCCCAGGCTTGGTTGAGCCTGGCTGGATGGTGATGTAATGAAAGGCCTTTGGGCAATTTCTGTATAGCTTTACTTGGAGTAGATCTTTGTTATGTAAAATAGACTGGCCTAGGCCAGAGTAATGGTCTATTAGCAAAGGTGGGAGGGGGGCTGTTTTTCAGCCTCTCTGAGTTTCGATTTTTCTTTTTAGGGGAAATATATTGTGTCTTTTTAGTATATCCTAAACTATTTCATTGTCCTAGGAGAGGGGAGGGTTTTAACTCCCAACACCTCTCTCCATCATTGGAAGAGTGTTGAATCCTCCCTTGTCGAACTGAGATATTTTGCAAGTTGGAGAAGATGCTCTCATAATGTCCTGCTTGTCTTCTCTCAAGACTCAGTTTCAGGTTGCAGTCAAGTATGATTTTGGGATTGTTTTCATAAACATGTATTTATTTACAAATAACTCAAGATGGCAAATGTCTCCAACACAGTTTCCTCCTTCATCCAGTCCACTTTTATTACATTCAGAGACCAGCATTACAATTAATAATAATAATAATGGAGAAAAATAAAAATAAATGACAGTCAATGGGCAGTTAGAGTCTGCTGAGTCATGTGTGAATATGTGGCAATATAAATGTCCTAAATAAATAAATACATAATTTTGTGTTACATCAGAACAGAATTTGGCCCCTTTCAGAGAAACTCCTTCCTACTGATCTGATAACTGCAGTTGCATATAAAAGAGTTTTGTATTTCCCAGATATTTTATTAGGAGAGGCATCACAAAGTGAATCCATGAGTCCTGAGAGGAGATGCCGCATAGCAGGCTGTTAATTCAGTGGTGGGATTCAAATTTTTTTCCTACTGGTTCTGTGGGCATGGATTTAATTTGTGGGTGTGGCTTGGTGGTCACGTGACCAGATGGGCATGGCTTTGTGGCCATGTGACTGAGTAGGCTTGGCCAGGTGGCCATGTGACTGGCAAACTAAATACAATTGGTCCTCGCTTCATGGCCAGTGACTTAGCAAGTGTTCTAATTTATGACTGATCTTCCCAGAGCTATTTGTCCTGTTTTTGTAGTTTTGACAAACATAAACACAAACACACAAACACACATGCACACACACATAAACACAGTACTTTCTAATCCTGCTATTGTTTGATTCTGTAAGAATCTCCTGCTGAAGCAGGGGGTTGGACTAGATAACCTCTGAGTTCCCTTGCAGGCCAGCCCTAGATTGCTGTGCTGCTTCAAAGAGTCTTCTGAAACCAGGGTTTGTGTCCTTCCTTCCTCTCCTTTTTTTTCTCTCTCCCTCCTTCCATGTATTTATCTATGCATTCATATATCTCATTCACTTTCTCCATTCTCCCTCTCTTTCTTTCTCTCTTTCTTCCTTTCTTTTCTTTTTTCTTTCTCTTTCTCTCCCTCTTTCTTTCTTGCTCTTTCTTTCTTTCTTTTCTTGCCTCCCCCCCACTCTCTCTCTCTCTCTCTCTCTCTCTCTCTCTCTCACACACACACACACACACACAGAGAGAGAGAGAGAGAGAGAGAGAGAGAAACAGAGTGGGAGAGGCAGAGGGAAAGATAGGGATATATGAGTTACTCTAATTTATCAAATCCTACAACCCAGATATTTCTCTACTGCTTTTTAGTCATACGGTTGTTTCTAGGAGGAAATCATAAATATTTTTCTGGAATTTTGGTAATGTTTAAAAAAGATCAAAGCATATTTGCCTGAGAATTGTTCTAAATCTTGTATGATTATCAACTCTATTATATTTGTGACAACATAGAAAAATTGATGAATTTTGACAAAATGTTATATCTTCCCACTTTTATGACAAAGATTGAAGAATTAAAAAATTTTGAGTACCATTTTAAATCCGTTTTTATCCACTTAATTAACATACCATCCACCCCTCACTTAACTGGGTTTTTGATCACATCACAAAATTGTTTGTTATTCTTTCCTGAAATCAAGTTATATCAGCAGTATTTCCATAATGTATTGAGGAAATGTGTATTTAGGATAATGTGTGAGGATGACTTGCATAGAGCACATAAGTTATATCCCACCCTTTCCCACCATCCATTTAGAAAGGGCAGTGATAGGAGGGAAAGACTTTTTGGGGGGTGAAGGAGAAATTCTGCCTGGGGAAGAAGCAAATAAGAGGAGGAAACCTCCAGCTGCATAAAAAAAGGGTCAGTGGGAGATTTGTACTTCTGACTCCCCAAATCCTGTCAGTGCAGCATGACAGCGAAGTGGGCTTAGCTCAGGTTTCCTCTCTGGGCCTCCGAGGAGAGGATTACCCTGACAATTTTCTTCTTGACAAATCCATGTTTCCGATAACCAATCTGTTGCTTTCAGGGAGTTCATAAATCTCCTTTTTTCTGTTGTTCAACTATATTTTGTCAAAAATCTATATTGTCAAAATATGATCGACAAATTTTTGTGAACTTTTCTCCTTCACTTGTGAAGGCCCACACTGCAAAAACGGATGCAAAGAGGAAGCAAAACGGAAAAAAAATCTTGCCATCCGTTCTAAAACGCGATGTACTCACTGCCTCCGTTTGGCTTCCTCTCAATCCGTCCAGCATCCGTTTATTGATGTTTCATCCGCTCCAAAAGTTTTAGGCTGCCTAAAACTTTTGTGCAGAAAATGTATCCAGTTCGTCCATTCTGCATCCGCTACGCATCCATTACGCATCTGCTATATCCAGTAGGCATCCACTGCGCATCCGCGCAACTCCATCTGCTCCAGCGGTAAACGGACGCAGGGAGGAAGTGGAACGGATGCAGAACGGATGCAGAACGGATGCAGAATGGAAACAAAGCACGGAAAAAACAAAACAAAAACGGAAAAAACATTCGTAGAGGGGACCTATCTCGGATATTAAGGATGCCTAGAGGATGCCTAGAGGATGCCTAGAGGATGCCTAGAGGATGCCTAGAGGATGCAAAGGGACACCTATACTGCCTATAAAAAGGCGGAGCAACTCGTCTGCATCGCACTTTCAGCCCAGCAGCCCAGCGGTGCAGACCTCTGCAGCCTTCATCTGCCTCTTCCTCTTCCACAGCATCCAGTCATCTCCACCATGGATTGCGACAAAATCCTTTTGGCAGCCAACATCCTTCTGCATCTCTGCGAAACCATCAACAGTCTCTGTGAACTCTACTACGGCAAGAAAAGGAGGCACCCAAAAAAAGTCTGGGTCCAAAGATGGTTAGCCAGAAGAGCACAGTACCAACTTTACGACAAGCTGATGGTGGAGCTCAGGAGCGAAGACACTCATGCGTTCCAGAACTTCATGAATATGCCTCCAGCCATGTTTCACGAACTTCTGCAGCGCCTGACACCCAGGTTGACACCCAGCCTGGAACCTGGGCTCAAGGTGGCACTCACTCTGCGCCACCTGGCCTCAGGGACCCCCTACAGGAGCATGCAGTACGGCTGGAGGGTGCCACCCAGCACCATCAGCTTTGTTGTCAGAGAAGTGGTGTGGGCCATCCTTGAAGAATACAAGGAGGAGCTCCTCCAGTGCCCCACCACTGAAGAAGGATGGAAGAAAGTTGCAGAGCAGTGGTATCAGAAGTGGAACTTCCCCCACACCGTTGGAGCCATCGATGGCAAGCACGTGGCCTGCAAGGTTCCAGCCAACTCGGGGTCCACTTATTTCAACTCCAAGGGCTTCTTCAGCATCATCCTCTTCACCATGGTCGATGCTGACTACAAGTTCATGTACATCGATGTTTCAGGCAACAGCTCATCTTCCGATGCCCAGGTATACAACGACAGTCACCTCAAGGAGGGGCTGGAAAGCAACCTCATCGTGGGCTTCCCAGATCTAGAACCCCTGCCCAACAACACGCAAGATCTGCCCTACTTCATCGTGGGGGATGACGCCTTCTCCCTCACAACCTACCTCATGAAGCCCTACACCTCCAAATACCTCACCCGTGAAGAGAGGATCTTCAACTACAGGCTGTCCAGGGCAAGGCGGGTGGTGGAGAACACCTTTGGCATCCTGGCTGACAGGTTCCAGGTACTTCTCAACACCGTGCAGCATCGCCCACAGAGCATGAGGAGGATCATGGAAGTTTGCTGCATCCTGCACAATCTCATGCGCACCCGCTACCCAGTCTTGCAGAACAGGCTCGTGGACCTCCAGCAAGGCAATGGGGACATGGAGCCTGGGGAATGGAGGCAAGGCCAAAACCTGATCAACACTGAGGATGTGCAAGGGCCCAACAGAGCCTCACGTGAGGTGAAGAAGCAGCACAACCTTCTGAAAGACTGGTGCAACTCCCCAGCTGGAGCGGTGGAGTGGCAAGACAGGATGGTAGATGCTTAATGGATGCTTCCTTCAGCCTGTCTCATCACACGGATGAGATTGGGCCATGTATGTTTGGTTGGCCTACAATGAACAGGGCGTTTAATAAAGAGTTGTGTTTATGTTGAAATGTGTGGATTAATGCTTACATTGTAATTGATAAGGGCCATAGGGGTTGCACCTGGGAGGGTGGACCATACAGTCCCACTATGCTTGCACTGGAGATTTATCTATCCCACAGCTATCTTAACCCATCCCACAGGTATCCTTTCCCATCCCACAGCTATCTTAACCCATCCCAAAGGTATCCCT